>CM060352.1:123064588-123664588 GCA_030545235.1 Helianthus tuberosus
TTCAGGAGCCTATAAATATAAAGAAGATGAGAGTGGGGAAACAAGATAAGTTTTGTGACACTACAAAGCCTACAAAGACAATTAAGGTACCGGAACCAATCAATGTGGAACGGAGACCATTCTATGCTTATTATCACGAAGCATTAAGTCTAAGGTGTAGTCCTTCTTCTTTCTTGGAAACAATAAGAAACTTTACTCAAGCACAGATAGCCAATGTTAAAAGCATAGGATTTGGACCAGTTCTTGATATAAATGTTAATTACATATGCACCCATTTGGGATATTGGCTCGTACGAAACTATGATGAGCAAGACTGCACGCTAAAAATCGGAAATCATAGGATAAGAATAACACGTGATCCAGTACATGATGTGTTTTGGTATTCCGAAGGGGCCAAATCCGGTACTCGAAAAAAATAAGCCTCGGAATGGTTCAATAGTACAAAAAAATACTGCTACTAATGGGGTAGATACAACCATAGATGAGTTCAAAAACCAGTGGCCCGATAAGAACAGGAACACTCATGGATTGGTTGCAGACGCAATACATCTACAACCAAATGGTGAAGGTTATTCAAGTTAAAATTTTTAGCGTACTGGAACACCTTATTTGTAGAGATTACAAAGTCAAACACAGTGAAACAAAGTTTTTTGCTTGTATTTGACAAAGAGGAAGACATATCAAAACTGGACTGGTGCTCGTTTGTTCTAGAATCTCTTAAAAGAACTAGACAAGGTTGGAAAAAATTTAATTCACAATATAACGGACCTATTGCTTTTCTGACGGTACGTTTTTCAAAACATCTTGATAATATCAAGTAGAAAAGTCGATTGTTACTAACATTTCAAAATTTTGATTTTCATGTCTATGCAGCTTCTATATGCCCACGAATACAACAAAAGGCACCATTTTTTCAAGGAAGTTATCGAAATTCCTGTCATAAAGTATATGACAGGGATTATGGTTGATGACTTAGAAGAGCATATATACAACAACAGGCTGCTAACAAATGTTGAAGATAATTTTGAAAATGATGAACAAAGGCATCAGAATGAAACCCAAACGCATGGGGATGACAAGGCCCAACAGCTTCAATAGCAGGATCAACATCCGCCACAGGTTCAAGAGCATCCGGTAGCCTCAGACAACGAAGACCATGAGCAACAAGAGGTTGCGAAAACGTCAACAGAAGTTCTAAATAAGTATGCTCAACAACCTTCGACATTATTGGAAGACCTTTTCCATGACAACATCCCAGTACACGAGGCTGCAACAGTAGAAGGAAACACCATTGGATTAGAAAAGACGGGTGACCCTATAACAGATGAGTTCACAATACAACCTGTTGATACCACAAAGGTCTACAAAAGGCGAATGAGAGGGAAAAAGATCCAAACGACGAATGTTACATACCATTAACATCTGATTTGTTTGATGACTGGTATGAAGTTCGTGATATTTCAGAGTTGAACCTAGTTACGGGCATCGGGGCCCAAACGCAAAAACTTATTGACTACTGCAGCACACCGATTCAACTGACAGGGGGACCCTGTGACGATGGTGCGCGTGAAGCCTCGAAGAAAAATAAGAAGGTACACTATTTTCAAATAATCATGCACGATCCATAATGATATCTGACATAATGACGTTGATTTATGTATAATAACTCTTGTTTTAAAAATTGATAAAATAATGACGCTACTTTAGATTAAAGAAAAGCTAATGTGAATATTGACATTTAAATCCTGTAGGCATTGTTGAAAAACATGGATCGTAACATAAATAAATACATTGCTCTCGTTACGCAAATGAACGAAATCGTTACTGACGCCAAGGAAATGTATTTCTGGGATCCAGAAATAATGAGAATGTGTAAAAGGTGGGATGATACAGTGAAGGATACCGTCTCAACGGCTGATAATAAAACTTGGGGTAGTGATGAAGTTCTTTTAAACAAAGATGTAGAGGATGAAGCTAATATTCAACAGTTCGTAGGAGATAAAGATGTATCAGTACAAAAGGAAAACACCGAAAAGACAAAGACAAAAGGTAGACAACATTTTGTGTATTTTTTTCTAATATGTTTTTTCTAAAACACCGAAAAGACATGATGATAAAATGTTTATGTTTTCTTAAGGTTGTGACGATGATGAGATTGTGATTGAAGAAGATGGGGGTATTTTAGACACATGCCTGGCACAATTACAAACTGTAGAACCAGGTGTATTGATATTCGCTAATTTACACATATTTTAGTCCCCCGTTTTACCCCTATTTTATGCGTTTTCGGCCGTAAAACCGTCATTCGGATGCTTAATCATCTACACATTTGTTTACAGGCCTAAAACAGCATACCAGACAAGATAATAGCAAAAACGAGGACTTTCCGGACAAAACGACGAAGCGGCGAACCTTCTGTTAGAAAATTGACCTGGGCGTGTGGAACGGTCGTGCGACCTGATGCACGACCGTGCATCTCCGACAAATGCAATCAATCCGGAACTGAATGACCAGTGCAACCCGGCGTGCAAGGCACACAAGGCCAGCCCGGTGAAGCACGGTCGTGCCATAATCTGCACCCCGTGCGGATCCGATGATCGCCAAAACCTCGGTGATGAATGATCATTGCGACTAGGCGTGCAACAAGAACCCGGCATGGAACGACAGTGCCATCTGAAGAACGGTCGTGCGATATTGAATCTGGTCAAAGATCTTATGACGTCATGCAGTATGGTGCACCATACTCCAATAATTGCTTAAAGTGCACGGTCGTGCCATCTGAAGAACGACCGTGCGACATCGAAAAAATATAAAAACTTGCAGAAACATTTTGTTCGATATTCTGGGAACTCTGGACATTTTTGGGAGCGATTCTGGCAATTTTCAGGCTCCGGAGGCGTTAGCTTTCACCCTGATTCTAGCCACATTGTGCCGATTAGCTTCATTGTCTTCCAGATTCTTAATCTTATGCTTGTTTATGGTTTGGTTTTCTAATCTTTCCATAATTTTGTTAATCTTTCAAGCATTTAGATTAATATTTATGTATTATTGTAGCCTTTGGGCAAAAACACAACAATCCCTTGCTTAATTATAGCCATTAGTGTGTTAATCTTTGTTTGTAATGACATTTTGAAGTATTTTCTATGTTAATCTTTGATGATTAGTTTGCAACCTTGTTATTGATATTGATTTCTTGATTATAAGTAATTGTGTTGGATGATTGGTATTTGGTTAGTTAAGATAGTGGAAAAATGAAGCTTAATTAATCTTGTATTAGTAAACTTTAAACTTGGTTAACTAGTTTAGCTTGGTTAAAATGTGTGCACCATGATACTAGAAATGGTTAGTGGTTTAATAAAATGTAATTATTGTTAATCAAGAAAGCTTGCCGTCACGTAAGGACCTTAACGGGTTAAATGGTGTCGTTATAAATTCTTGCCATGATTTGTTAGCTTAGTTAGTAGTTTAGGCCAAAATTGCTATCTTGGTGAATTTATTTGCAAGATTTGTAAAATGAACTCGGTTGTGATTTAATCTAGTTTATGCTTGTCTCGGTGGTTGCATTGTGTTTATCGGTGTTGCTTTCCTTGTTTAAGTGATGTTAGAAAACTCCTAATGGATGACTAACTTATTTTTAAGAGATTTTCATAGACATTTATCAATTGCACGTTAAAGAACAATTTTAGGTGGTTAAAGTGTGTTTATCGTTTTAACTTTCCGAATGATTGTCATGTTAGGATTCCCGGAAGGGATACTAATTGTCTCAAAATTGGAGAATTGACCGAATGCTTCTAGTGCCAAAACCGACTTAATTGACATACTTTGGTTGTGTATTAAGCAAGGCTATTTATCTATTTTCTACTATGTTTTATAAGTATTTGTTTATGCTTACTTTAGTTTATTAAAAATCAAACAACTTATGTTTTTACCGGTAGTTTAGTGACAAAGGTCTAGTATTATTTCTCCGCCCATTTCCTTGGATCGATACTTGGTTCTTACCGATACTTTACTACATATATGACGGGGTACACTTGCCTCTTTCGTGTGTGTTTTGATGTAAAAGTAATAATCACTTTTATAAATTTAAAACCGAATCGTGTGTAATTTCATTGAAAAAATATGTGTAGTCGCGCACACGTCATGTATACAGACACCCTGACCAGACGAGAGAAGGTAACAAATCTAATCATTACTACAGTAGTTAGTGTCTTCTTACTGATGAACTATATCATACAAACAATGATTGACGTTGAGACAGATGTGGTACAAGAAATAGATCAAGAGGTCAATTTAGCAGAGTCCAGTCAACAAAAAACACCAACGCAAAATACGGTAACCAACTCGATGTGGAATGAACTAGAAAAAATAAACCCTGACGCTTATGGTGAAAAAAAGAAATCCGACACATCCGCTGAAGAAACAAATGATCAAGTAACGGATGCAGAAATGCAGTCGGTGGAGACGCTTTTAAAATTGGCTCCCATCCTACAAACAACTTCAACGGGCAGTACACAAAATACTACTACGGGTGTAAACAAAAAAATATTGAATGAAAAAGAAAAGGATGAAATAGTGAGGGCGCATATTAAAAAGTATAAGGATATGAATGAAAAACGAATGACAGAATTAGGCGATGCATACCGATCACCTTACTGCAACAGGATAGTAAGCTTATATGAGCCACTCTTGGATCGTGACAAAACGATCATCTCATACCTCTTATCTCCGATCGGTGACATTGGGTAAGTTCAACATTTTGTTTCTTTAAAACACTTAAAAAGATCCACTAATTGACTTCTTGGTTATATCAAACAGGTCTGTGATGTACAAGTCAGAAAGTGGGTTGGAAACCTTCAAAATAATTTTTGAAAGCTTCAACCCATTACAATTCGTAGCTTCTAATGGAGTGGACACTTTTGTAGATGTGTTAAACTATGAAGAGAAAAAGAGGGACAAAAAATCATCACCGTACAGGCTGTTCTTGCCAAGTTCAATGAGAGTAAGCTAAATAACACACGTTATTTATTTGAAACAATTAATCACGCATGTTATCAATTAATTACGGTTGTTTAAGATTATTAATACAATGTGGGAGTTAATCACGCACGTAGAATCATGTTCAATTAATCATGATAGTTATAACTAAATTAAGCTTGAACCAATTTAATCACGCACATACTATACTTACCGGGTACATACACATTTTTGCAGCCTGAACCAATTTATGGGCCCGAGTACAATGACAATGCACGATTGAAAGTATTTTCATCAAACCTTGAAGATACACTGGTTAAATATGGGGTGAAGAATCTTGAAACAGTGGATCTTATCTTCATTCCAGTACTGTTATCTCAACATTTCTTCTGTATATGCTTTCACTTAAAGAAGGGCGATATTGAGTTAATTGATAACTCTAGGATCAAACAAGCGTTTGGTAAACGTTACCGTGGGCGTCCTGAAATGCTGGTAAAACTGCAGATTTCATCTTTATATACTATAATACGTAGGTACTAATATAATTTTTTATCCGACTATAGCGTAAAGCTCTCATTCAATACCTAAAAAACAAGATACGACAAAAAGAATGGATAAAAAAATTGGAAAAAGCAACGATAATAAGGAAAGAAATGGATTAGAGGACTCTTGAAAATGGGGTTGATTGAGGCATATGGAGACATACAAGGGCAAAACACCATGGAATCCGGGGTTTGTCAATGAAGATAGAAAAGACGTTCAAGATTCACAGCTTCGGTTCTTGAGATATCGCTACCTTAGTAAGATTGTATTGTCGGAGTACAATCTTATAAGAAAACAAGTCTTTGAAGCAGCTAAGGAATTTGAGAAGAACTCGGCCAAAGTGGATATGTTGAAAGATCTAGATAAAAAAATCAGTCAACGATTAGATGAGTTCTTTAATCTTCAAAAAAAGTAAACAAAAAGGTTATGCATTTAAATTGTTTTTGTAACAGTGATATGTGAACAATTTTTTTTTACTATTGCTGTGTTTGTAATTATTTTTTATTCAAAATTTTCTTGTTTTGATGTTTCTGTATACTATACTAAGAGACGACATTAATAACAAAACACAACGTCTATGTTTCGTTATTCAAAAACAGGTACAATACATAGAAAACCACTTAGATAACCAAAAAAAACATGGTTAAACTACTCGAAAACATACACCAAACACACATGCTTAGACAACTTCAAAAAAAGGACTCTAAAAACTTGATCTTGATGTCCATAGAGCATCTTAAAACAGCTATTGCATCCGAAAGCTCTTTTAGTTGTTTTTCGTCGCGCTCTCCTAGATCAACCATGAACATCATAGCTACCTCTCGGACACTGGACTCTTTCATTCCGGACAGCAAGTTGAATATTTCTTCTCTCCTCTTCATGTTCTCTCTCTCCCTAGAAACGTTAGTCTCCAACAAGTCTTTACAAGACCTGTCTTTAGCAATTTGTTCTTGGATCCTCTTTTTGAGGTAAACACTCATACCAGATGATGAAGAAGATCCAGTAGATGAATTGAGAGAATCTGACATCTTTGAAGGTAATATTGAAATGTTGTTTCAATGAAATTTAAAATTAAATACCCAACAAGATGACATCTATAATTATAAAGCATACCAATTATTGGATCAGAATATACTGTTGGTGTTTTTTGGAATTTTGTTGGTCCAGTACAGATATTTATAAAAACTACACATGTTAGAAGATTATTGAAGATCAATAATAATACACTTATGTATTTGCCTAAGCATAAAAAAATTACGCATGATGTAGTACTTCAAATTGCATATTCTGAAAAAAAAAAGAATTTACAAGAAACAAGTACAGTGAATTCAAGTAATATGGATGTTTTGTTAAAAACATTAAAAAAAACATGCTAGTTGTAATAAAATATAATTATGCTAAAAATAATGATATCTACAAATAGCCTTCCAAAACAACCTGAGAGGTAATTATGCTGCATATTCAATTACATATTTACAAATCTCCCCCAACTACCCTATTAAAAGAAAATCTTCATAAATATTTGATAACCCCCATTCGACTTTTGAGAAAAAAAAAACCTACAGTTAGTAAGTTACAGGAATATGGACTGATCAAAGAAATTGGACCTAGAATCAGTTGGCAGAGCAGTTTATGCATAAATACTTTCCACCTGAGAAAATGAACAAGCTACGAAACCGGGTTGCTTCATTTCGCCAGGACGAGGGCGAGTCGTTGCATGCGGCCTGGGAGAGATTCAAGGATTTATTGATTGATGTTCCACATCATGGCTACTCCAAGAGACAGCTGGTTTTGACGTTCTATCAGGGGCTCAGCTACAACACGCAGGAGCGATTAGACGTGAACGCAGGAGGCGATCTTGGAACGAAGACGTCGACGGAAGCGAACGATATCATAGAGAAAGCTGCGTTGAAATCCAGCTCGCGTCGGGAAGGAGATAGAGGCAGGGCATCATCATCATCATCTCGCGCAGGAGTTCATGCTGTAGACGACTATACGGCCATTACTGCACAAATCTCGGCTCTTGCATCGAGATTCGACAGGTCCCAGATGATTGCGCATGCTGGCTCGGGATGTGACCAGTGTGGAGTGTCACACGAGCCTGGGGCATGTTTTCAGGGAGTCGTATATGAGGGCCACGAAGAGGTAGATTTTGTGAGTAATCAAGTGAGGCCGCAAAACAATCCGTACAGCAACACCTACAATCCCGGTTGGAGAAATCACCCAAATTTTCGGTGGCGAGCGAATACAGGAAATCAAAACCCGTTGGGATTCACTCAGCGCGCTCCAGCGCCTCAGCAATCTCAAGGTCAATCCTTCCAGCCTCAGTATCATTATCAAGGCTCAGGAAGCAGTTCCCATCCTCACGCTTCTCAAAGCAACGCAAAGCTAGAGGAAATGATGGCACAACTGCTGAACAACTCCAATAGTGCTAATGAAATGGCTGAAAAGCGATATTAGCAGCATGAGGAGCGGTTCTTGGTCAACGTAGGAGAAATGCGGAGTCAAAAGGCTTCCATTCAGAATGTCAAGAATCAAGTGGGCCAGTTGGCAAAAATTTTGTCGGAGAGACCCCCAGGTGGACTTCTAGGCAACACGGAGCAGAATCCGAAGGGGCGTGGTAATGGCCCGCACATGTAAAGTGTGGGGACATGAGTCTTGCTATCGACTCGCCGACAAAAATTTAGCATGAGTCTTGCTATCGACTCGCCGACAAAAATTTAGCATGAGTCTTGCTATCGACTCGCCGACAAAAATTTAGCCGGAGTCTATGCTACTGACTCGCCGACAAAAATGTAGCAAGAGCGTCTTTGGCGCTATTAGGGTAAAATAGTCCACTTTTTTTTTGTTTTTTTTGTTTTTCTTGTTTTAGCGTAATTTAGGTTAGTTAGGTGGTTTCCGTTAGTTTGTATATGTTTCATACGTGCCGGGCGAAGGTTCTGTGTTGCAATATTGTTATAACAGTTGGCGTGTTGAAAAAAAATGGCGAAAAACGGCCAAAACAGTTGCTGGAAATAGCTTCTGCAGAAAATTCTGATCTGCAGCTAATGCACGGTCGTTCCACGAGTTGCACGACCGTGCGTTTCCGAGCAGGCTTGCACGATGAGTCGCACCCCCGGTGCATCTCCGAGAACACTTGACTGGGTTTGAGCGATGTCGGTGACGCACGACCGTGTGTCAGGCTGAGGGCAGTTTTGTCATGTGGTACTATAAATACCCTCATCTGCAGCACCCATTCACAATTCGCGAAACCCTAGTCGCTCCAAGCCGTTCCAGACCGTTTTTACTTCAAATCGCACGGTTCTTCGCACGATTTAACACCTTACTTCACACGGTACGTTCCTAGTTGTAGATTATCTGTTTCTTTGCTTTCTAGGTTAGATTTCTTCCGATTCTTCAAGGCATTTTAGGGTTCTCTTCATAAATACAAACGAAACCCTAACCCTTGTTTGAATCTTGCCTATCGTGAACATCCGGTGCATTTTCTGACCCCAGTTTGTGTAAAAACTTGATGATTTGTGAAAAATCGGGCTACTTAGAGCCTGGGTCAGAATCTGCAGAAAAACGCAGTCGCACGGACGTTCCTCGTATGGAACGGTCGTGCCATTCCGGGTGATACACGATATCAGCTTGTTGGTCGGTGTTGCATGGTGGTGCTGTTGGTCGCACGCCGTGCAGTTCCGACATATTTGGGCCAATGGTGCTTGTTCTCGGCGACGCACGACCGTGCGTCTCGTCGCACGACCGTGCGTCTCGTCGCACGACTGTGCCATATGCCCAGATCAGAATTCACAGCTTCTTCATAATTGGCTGCTCGGCTGTTTTTGATTCAAATTTTTCCTGTTTCCGTCTTTCTAATGTTATTACTCATACAGATGGAGCATCCTTTTCTATACTTCGATCCCAACAATGAGCGAGAGGCTTTGTGCATCCCGAAACGAGACGCATTATGGGCACGGCGGGGGCAGTTCGGAGTCCCCCGATGGCTGGATTGGGAAGTCATGCGGGAACTAAATCAATATGATTGACTTGACCACATGATGAGTATCCCGCTTACAAATCTGGTCGGTATCAACCGACCCGTTTACCTTGAGCTGACAATAGAGTTCTTCTCATCTTATGCCTATGAAAAGCCGGTTGCTCATAGAAGACCCAAATTCCGCCACAAGGAGCGGATAGCTTTCAGGTTATGTGGACGATGGCACAAGTGGTCGGTTGGTCGTTTGGGAAGGAGGCTAGGGATTTATACAAGGGAAGACATGGATGATACCGATGTCTTCACAGATCAGTTCACCTTCCCTTCTGATGCAGCACGGGATGCATTTTGGGCTGAAAATGCCGTTAGGGACCCCTACAACCCGAGGATGTCGAAGGCCTCGCGACTCAGAGACCCTTTGGTGCGACTGATGCACCATGTGTTTAGCCACACTATATGCGGGCGCATGGACAGTCTTGGGAACTGTCCCACACCAGATTTGATCTTTCTATATGCGCTGGTTACGGGAGCAAATATCAACCTAGCCGCAAGAATGGCTGAATACTTCGTCAAGTGCTCGGGGCGGACTCCGAACAGTGAGATACATGGTGGTCAGTATGTGACCGAAATAGCTTACAACGAAAGATATATGACTGAGGAGGTGCTTCAGAGTCTCACTCTGATAACGGAGGGTGTTCATGTTGATATCAGGTCGCTGAAAGCTATGGGATTGATTGTTGAGTTACCTCACGGGGATAGGTTGAAGGGGTTGAACAACGAGGTCTGGGACCCGTTGCCTCCAGATGTGGGGGGAGACGAGGATGAAGAAATGGGGGAGCAGCATGAACCACAGCAGCACGAGCAGCACCAACCACCACAGACACCACCACATTCGCCGCAGCACCATGATTTCCACCAGCATCAGGAGTGGCCAGAGTTCTACCAGCAGTTCCAGCAGATGCGAGTGACGCAGGAGCAGCATGGTACTTACATCGACCAGATCCGGTCTAGACAGGACGAGATTAGGGCCGCTCAGGATCAGCTCAGGCAGAACCAGGAAACTTTATACCAGGGGTGAGTGCGGGATTTTCATATCTTTTCGGGGAGATGCATCACGCATATCCCGACTACTTTCAACATCCCCCACAGTTCCCACCGTGGAACCCCCTGGTTATGGCGATGCGGGTCCGTCCTTTACTAGAGACGATGATGGTGGTGACGCTTAGGAGTCTGTGGTATTGATTGTTGGTGGTTGTTTTATTTCAGTACTTTATTTTGGGTGTTTATTTTGACTGTTATTTCAAACACCCCGGTTATGTATGCTTTGTTTTTCAGACTCTTTACTTTAGTTTTTATGTTATGTTTTTGTTGGGATTGCTAGTATTTCTATTTATGTAAATTATGGTTTATTTGTGATTTTTCTGTTTCTGTTCTGTTTTGGTGCACATGTGACATACTTGCAGGTTTTTGGCCGACATATCTTGGACCGGAGCACGTGACAGATACAGCTTCGAAAGTCTCGTGCATCAACATCATCTTGAGGGGAGTACTTTTATCCTTTTCTCTATATTTCGGGTCTCGCATTGGGGACAATGCGAAGTTCAAGTGTGGGGAGGGGGTTAACTTTGTTAACTTTATTTGTCCTCATTTATATAAAAAAAATCGAAAATCAGAAAAATCATTCAAAAATACCTGTATTTTGTATATATTTTAGTAGATAAACCGGTTGGTTGTGTTTTAGAAAGCTTCGGACTTGATAAAAACTCGACAAGCAAAATATTTTTGAAAAAAAAGGAAACCGGAAAGCGTGACAAACAAAGAAAGACTTACATGATAGTTTTCACACTTTTACCCATTCCTTTCGTTACGTGAGCATATTTGAGCCTTGATATTGTTATATATTTGTTCATTTCGGATATAGGAGTGAGCCGGATGTTATGTGTAATTTAGAACTTGTCACTAGTATGCTTGTTAAGACCATGAACGTGCGGATTTGTGTAGAAGTGATAGAGGCACTTAGATTACCCCTTTGTTGTAAACCTTGTTCTTTGTGTTGTGTTTCCCGTATACCTTACATTACCTTTAGGATTAACCATGTCGAGCCTTCCCGTTTACCTTTGTTTACCCACATTATCGCCCACTTAGCCAAATTTAGCCTTTTTATGTTTTAAACCCTTTTTAGTGTTGAAACTCGGTCAAAATAATCGTTTAACTAGCTTGTTATTGTTTATGTTCCATTGTATAAATTCCATTAGTATGTTTGTTATTAAAAAAAACAGAAAATAAAACACCCTAAAATAGGGTGAAGTCGACAAAAATCGAGCAATTTTGAATGCTTAAATGTTAAAATTTCGTTGATAAGCTCGATTGCGCAATAGTAGCCTTTTTAAGGCATTCGTTTGTATAGTTGTATTGTTTGTTGCTAGTTAAACGCTAAAACCGAGTTTTGACCATTTTTCGCCACTTTAAAATATCCATTTCCATACCCTTCGCCCAAGCCTAACGTTATAACCCGTAAAGACCTCTTGATTTACACTTTTTCGCATGTTAGTTGGTGGAGACAAGATCTTATGACAAGCTTATGATATTACACATTTCATTGACGAGGCGTTGAGTGTTTGCACGTACACATTTTATGTATGTTTCATAAATAAAACCGAGTGTGTGTGAACATTGTGAGTTGTGTGAAGATTAACATGTTGAGTCAATTAAATGTGAAGTCACGGCTTTTTGGTTGTCGCTATTTATTTGCATATGCTTATTGGGTTTGAGTCTTTTGATGTTGTCTTTCGAAAAACCGGCTAACCGTTTGTAGTAGTTTAAATAAAATATTGTGTAAATTATCGTTCTTGTTTGATTCTTTCTTTTATTGCATTTTAGTTTAGCTTGCTTGAGGACAAGCAAGGTTCAAGTGTGGGGAGATTTGATATTCGCTAATTTACACATATTTTAGTCCCCCGTTTTACCCCTATTTTATGCGTTTTCGGCCGTAAAACCGTCATTCGGATGCTTAATCATCTACACTTTTGTTTACAGGCCTAAAACAGCATACCAGACAAGATGATAGCAAAAACGAGGACTTTCCGGACAAAACGACGAAGCTGCGAACCTTCTGTTAGAAAACTGACCTGGGCGTGTGGAACGGTCGTGGACCTGATGCACGACTGTGCATCTCCGACAAATGCAATCAATCCGTAACTGAACGACCAGTGCAACCCGGCGTGCAAGGCACACAAGGCCAGCCCGGTGAAGCACGGTCGTGCCATAATCTGCACCCCGTGCGGATCCGATGATCAGCCAAAACCTCCGTGATGAACGATCATTGCGACTAGGCATGCAACAAGAACCCGGCATGGAACGACCATGCCATCTGAAGAACGGTCGTGCGATATCGAATCTGGTCAAAGATCTTATGACGTCATGCAGTATGGTGCACCATACTCCAATAATTGCTTAAAGTGCACGGTCGTTCCATCTGAAGAACGACCGTGCGACATCGAAAAAATATAAAAACTTGCAGAAACATTCTGTTCTATATTCTGGGAACTCTGGACATTTTTGGGAGCGATTCTGGCAATTTTCAGGCTCCGGAGGCGTTAGCTTTCACCCGGATTCAAGCCACATTATGCCGATTAGCTTCATTGTCTTCCAGATTCTTAATCTTATGCTTGTTTATGGTTTGGTTTTCTAATCTTTCCAGAATTTTGTTAATCTTTCAAGCATTTAGATTAATATTTATGTATTATTGTAGCCTTTGGGAAAAACACAACAATCCCTTGCTTGATTATAGCCATTAGTGTGTTAATCTTTGTTTGTAATAACATTTTGAAGTATTTTCTATGTTAATCTTTGATGATTAGTTTGCAACCTTGTTATTGATATTGATTTCTTGATTATAAGTAATTGTGTTGGATGATTGGTATTTGGTTAGTTAAGATAGTTGAAAAATGAAGCTTAATTAATCTTGTATTAGTAAACTTTAAACTTGGTTAACTAGTTTAGCTTGGTTAAAATGTGTGCACCATGATACTAGAAATGGTTAGTGGTTTAATAAAATGTAATTATTGTTAATCAAGAAAGCTTGCCGTCACGTAAGGACCTTAACGGGTTAAATGGTGTCGTTATAAATTCTTGCCATGTTTTGTTAGCTTAGTTAGTAGTTTAGGCCAAAATTGCTATCTTGGTGAATTTATGTGCAAGATTTGTAAAATGAACTCGGTTATGATTTAATCTAGTTTATGCTTGTCTCGGTGGTTGCATTGTGTTTATCGGTGTTGCTTTCCTTGTTTAAGTGAGGTTAGAAAACTCCTAACGGATGACTAACTTATTTTTAAGAGATTTTCATAGACATTTATCGATTGCACGTTAAAGAACAATTTTAGGTGGTTAAAGTGTGTTTATCGTTTTAACTTTCCGAATGATTGTCATGTTAGGATTCCGAAAGGGATACTAATTGTCTCAAAATTGGAGAATTGACCGAATGCTTCTAGTGCCAAAACCGACTTAGTTGACATACTTTGGTTGTGTATTAAGCAAGGCTATTTATCTATTTTCTACTATGTTTTATAAGTATTTGTTTATGCTTACTTTAGTTTATTAAAAATCAAACAACTTATGTTTTTACCGGTAGTTTAGTGATAAAGGTCTAGTATTATTTCTCCGCCCATTTCCTTGGATCGATACTTGGTTCTTACCGATACTTTACTACATATATGACGGGGTACACTTGCCTCTTTCGTGTGTGTTTTGATGTAAAAGTAATAATCACTTTTATAAATTTAAAATCGAATCGTGTGTAATTTCATTGTAAAAATATGTGTAGTCGCGCACACGTCATGTATTCAGACACCCTGACCAGACGAGAGAAGGTAACAAAATCTAATCATTACTACAGTAGTTAGTGTCTTCTTACTGATGAACTATATCATACAAACAGTGATTGACGCTGAGACAGATGTGGTACAAGAAATAGATCAAGAGGTCAATTTAGCAGAGTCCAGTCAACAAAAAACACCAACGCAAAATACGGTAACCAACTCGATGTTGAATGAACTAGAAAAAATAAACCCTGACGCTTATGGTGAAAAAAAGAAATCCGACACATCCGCTGAAGAAACAAATGATCAAGTAACGGATGCAGAAATGCAGTCAGTGGAGACGCTTTGAAAATTGGCTCCCATCCTACAAACAACTTCAACGGGCAGTACACAAAATACTACTACGGGTGTAAACAAAAAAATATTGAATGAAAAAGAAAAGGATGAAATAGTGAGGGCGCATATTAAAAAGTATAAGGATATGAATGAAAAACGAATGACAGAATTAGGCGATGCATACCGATCACCTTACTGCAACAGGATAGTAAGCTTATATGAGCCACTCTTGGATCGTGACAAAACGATCATCTCATACCTCTTATCTCCGATCGGTGACATTGGGTAAGTTCAACATTTTGTTTCTTTAAAACACTTAAAAAGATCCACAAATTGACTTCTTGGTTATATCAAACAGGTCTGTGATGTACAAGTCAGAAAGTGGGTTGGAAACCTTCAAAATAATTTTTGAAAGCTTCAACCCATCACAATTCGTAGCTTCTAATGGAGTGGACACTTTTGTAGATGTGTTAAACTATGAAGAGAAAAAGAGGGACAAAAAATCATCACCGTACAGGCTGTTCTTGCCAAGTTCAATGATAGTAAGCTAAATAACGCATGTTATTTATTTGAAACAATTAATCACGCATTTTATCAATTAATTACGGTTGTTTAAGATTATTAATACAATGTGGGAGTTAATCACGCACGTAGAATCATGTTCAATTAATCATGATAGTTATAACTAAATTAAGATTGAACCAATTTAATCACGCACATACTATACTTACCGGGTACATACTCATTTTTGCAGCCTGAACCAATTTATAGGCCGAGTACAATGACAATGCACGATTGAAAGTATTTGCATCAAACCTTGAAGATACACTGGTTAAATATGGGGTGAAGAATCTTGAAACAGTGGATCTTATCTTCATTCCAGTACTGTTATCTCAACATTTCTTCTGTATATGCTTTCACTTAAAGAAGGGCGATATTGAGTTAATTGATAACTCTAGGATCAAACAAGCGTTTGGTAAACGTTACCGTGGGCGTCCTGAAATGCTGGTAAAACTGCAGATTTCATCTTTATATACTATAATACGTAGGTACTAATATAATTTTTTATCCGACTATAGCGTAAAGCTCTCATTCAATACCTAAAAAACAAGATACGACAAAAAGAATGGATAAAAAAATTGGAAAAAGCAACGATAATAAGGAAAGAAATGGATTAGAGGACTCTTGAAAATGGGGTTGATTGAGGCATATGGAGACATACAAGGGCAAAACACCATGGAATCCGGGGTTTGTCAATGAAGATAGAAAAGACGTTCAAGATTCACAGCTTCGGTTCTTGAGATATCGCTACCTTAGTAAGATTGTATTGTCGGAGTACAATCTTATAAGAAAACAAGTCTTTGAAGCAGCTAAGGAATTTGAGAAGAACTCGGCCAAAGTGGATATGTTGAAAGATCTAGATAAAAAAATCAGTCAACGATTAGATGAGTTCTTTAATCTTCAAAAAAAGTAAACAAAAAGGTTATGCATTTAAATTGTTTTTGTAACAGTGATATGTGAACAATTTTTTTTTACTATTGCTGTGTTTGTAATTATTTTTTATTCAAAATTTTCTTGTTTTGATGTTTCTGTATACTATACTAAGAGACGACATTAATAACAAAACACAACGTCTATGTTTCGTTATTCAAAAACAGGTACAATACATAGAAAACCACTTAGATAACCAAAAAAAACATGGTTAAACTACTCGAAAACATACACCAAACACACATGCTTAGACAACTTCAAAAAAAGGACTCTAAAAACTTGATCTTGATGTCCATAGAGCATCTTAAAACAGCTATTGCATCCGAAAGCTCTTTTAGTTGTTTTTCGTCGCGCTCTCCTAGATCAACCATGAACATCATAGCTACCTCTCGGACACTGGACTCTTTCATTCCGGACAGCAAGTTGAATATTTCTTCTCTCCTCTTCATGTTCTCTCTCTCCCTAGAAACGTTAGTCTCCAACAAGTCTTTACAAGACCTGTCTTTAGCAATTTGTTCTTGGATCCTCTTTTTGAGGTAAACACTCATACCAGATGATGAAGAAGATCCAGTAGATGAATTGAGAGAATCTGACATCTTTGAAGGTAATATTGAAATGTTGTTTCAATGAAATTTAAAATTAAATACCCAACAAGATGACATCTATAATTATAAAGCATACCAATTATTGGATCAGAATATACTGTTGGTGTTTTTTGGAATTTTGTTGGTCCAGTACAGATATTTATAAAAACTACACATGTTAGAAGATTATTGAAGATCAATAATAATACACTTATGTATTTGCCTAAGCATAAAAAAATTACGCATGATGTAGTACTTCAAATTGCATATTCTGAAAAAAAAAAGAATTTACAAGAAACAAGTACAGTGAATTCAAGTAATATGGATGTTTTGTTAAAAACATTAAAAAAAACATGCTAGTTGTAATAAAATATAATTATGCTAAAAATAATGATATCTACAAATAGCCTTCCAAAACAACCTGAGAGGTAATTATGCTGCATATTCAATTACATATTTACAAATCTCCCCCAACTACCCTATTAAAAGAAAATCTTCATAAATATTTGATAACCCCCATTCGACTTTTGAGAAAAAAAAAACCTACAGTTAGTAAGTTACAGGAATATGGACTGATCAAAGAAATTGGACCTAGAATCAGTTGGCAGAGCAGTTTATGCATAAATACTTTCCACCTGAGAAAATGAACAAGCTACGAAACCGGGTTGCTTCATTTCGCCAGGACGAGGGCGAGTCGTTGCATGCGGCCTGGGAGAGATTCAAGGATTTATTGATTGATGTTCCACATCATGGCTACTCCAAGAGACAGCTGGTTTTGACGTTCTATCAGGGGCTCAGCTACAACACGCAGGAGCGATTAGACGTGAACGCAGGAGGCGATCTTGGAACGAAGACGTCGACGGAAGCGAACGATATCATAGAGAAAGCTGCGTTGAAATCCAGCTCGCGTCGGGAAGGAGATAGAGGCAGGGCATCATCATCATCATCTCGCGCAGGAGTTCATGCTGTAGACGACTATACGGCCATTACTGCACAAATCTCGGCTCTTGCATCGAGATTCGACAGGTCCCAGATGATTGCGCATGCTGGCTCGGGATGTGACCAGTGTGGAGTGTCACACGAGCCTGGGGCATGTTTTCAGGGAGTCGTATATGAGGGCCACGAAGAGGTAGATTTTGTGAGTAATCAAGTGAGGCCGCAAAACAATCCGTACAGCAACACCTACAATCCCGGTTGGAGAAATCACCCAAATTTTCGGTGGCGAGCGAATACAGGAAATCAAAACCCGTTGGGATTCACTCAGCGCGCTCCAGCGCCTCAGCAATCTCAAGGTCAATCCTTCCAGCCTCAGTATCATTATCAAGGCTCAGGAAGCAGTTCCCATCCTCACGCTTCTCAAAGCAACGCAAAGCTAGAGGAAATGATGGCACAACTGCTGAACAACTCCAATAGTGCTAATGAAATGGCTGAAAAGCGATATTAGCAGCATGAGGAGCGGTTCTTGGTCAACGTAGGAGAAATGCGGAGTCAAAAGGCTTCCATTCAGAATGTCAAGAATCAAGTGGGCCAGTTGGCAAAAATTTTGTCGGAGAGACCCCCAGGTGGACTTCTAGGCAACACGGAGCAGAATCCGAAGGGGCGTGGTAATGGCCCGCACATGTAAAGTGTGGGGACATGAGTCTTGCTATCGACTCGCCGACAAAAATTTAGCATGAGTCTTGCTATCGACTCGCCGACAAAAATTTAGCATGAGTCTTGCTATCGACTCGCCGACAAAAATTTAGCCGGAGTCTATGCTACTGACTCGCCGACAAAAATGTAGCAAGAGCGTCTTTGGCGCTATTAGGGTAAAATAGTCCACTTTTTTTTTGTTTTTTTTGTTTTTCTTGTTTTAGCGTAATTTAGGTTAGTTAGGTGGTTTCCGTTAGTTTGTATATGTTTCATACGTGCCGGGCGAAGGTTCTGTGTTGCAATATTGTTATAACAGTTGGCGTGTTGAAAAAAAATGGCGAAAAACGGCCAAAACAGTTGCTGGAAATAGCTTCTGCAGAAAATTCTGATCTGCAGCTAATGCACGGTCGTTCCACGAGTTGCACGACCGTGCGTTTCCGAGCAGGCTTGCACGATGAGTCGCACCCCCGGTGCATCTCCGAGAACACTTGACTGGGTTTGAGCGATGTCGGTGACGCACGACCGTGTGTCAGGCTGAGGGCAGTTTTGTCATGTGGTACTATAAATACCCTCATCTGCAGCACCCATTCACAATTCGCGAAACCCTAGTCGCTCCAAGCCGTTCCAGACCGTTTTTACTTCAAATCGCACGGTTCTTCGCACGATTTAACACCTTACTTCACACGGTACGTTCCTAGTTGTAGATTATCTGTTTCTTTGCTTTCTAGGTTAGATTTCTTCCGATTCTTCAAGGCATTTTAGGGTTCTCTTCATAAATACAAACGAAACCCTAACCCTTGTTTGAATCTTGCCTATCGTGAACATCCGGTGCATTTTCTGACCCCAGTTTGTGTAAAAACTTGATGATTTGTGAAAAATCGGGCTACTTAGAGCCTGGGTCAGAATCTGCAGAAAAACGCAGTCGCACGGACGTTCCTCGTATGGAACGGTCGTGCCATTCCGGGTGATACACGATATCAGCTTGTTGGTCGGTGTTGCATGGTGGTGCTGTTGGTCGCACGCCGTGCAGTTCCGACATATTTGGGCCAATGGTGCTTGTTCTCGGCGACGCACGACCGTGCGTCTCGTCGCACGACCGTGCGTCTCGTCGCACGACTGTGCCATATGCCCAGATCAGAATTCACAGCTTCTTCATAATTGGCTGCTCGGCTGTTTTTTATTCAAATTTTTCCTGTTTCCGTCTTTCTAATGTTATTACTCATACAGATGGAGCATCCTTTTCTATACTTCGATCCCAACAATGAGCGAGAGGCTTTGTGCATCCCGAAACGAGACGCATTATGGGCACGGCGGGGGCAGTTCGGAGTCCCCCGATGGCTGGATTGGGAAGTCATGCGGGAACTAAATCAATATGATTGACTTGACCACATGATGAGTATCCCGCTTACAAATCTGGTCGGTATCAACCGACCCGTTTACCTTGAGCTGACAATAGAGTTCTTCTCATCTTATGCCTATGAAAAGCCGGTTGCTCATAGAAGACCCAAATTCCGCCACAAGGAGCGGATAGCTTTCAGGTTATGTGGACGATGGCAC
This sequence comes from Helianthus tuberosus, assembly GCA_030545235.1. Classification (NCBI taxonomy): domain Eukaryota; kingdom Viridiplantae; phylum Streptophyta; class Magnoliopsida; order Asterales; family Asteraceae; genus Helianthus; species Helianthus tuberosus. The sequence continues at coordinate 123,084,499 of CM060352.1, forward strand.
AAGTGGTCGGTTGGTCGTTTGGGAAGGAGGCTAGGGATTTATACAAGGGAAGACATGGATGATACCGATGTCTTCACAGATCAGTTCACCTTCCCTTCTGATGCAGCACGGGATGCATTTTGGGCTGAAAATGCCGTTAGGGACCCCTACAACCCGAGGATGTCGAAGGCCTCGCGACTCAGAGACCCTTTGGTGCGACTGATGCACCATGTGTTTAGCCACACTATATGCGGGCGCATGGACAGTCTTGGGAACTGTCCCACACCAGATTTGATCTTTCTATATGCGCTGGTTACGGGAGCAAATATCAACCTAGCCGCAAGAATGGCTGAATACTTCGTCAAGTGCTCGGGGCGGACTCCGAACAGTGAGATACATGGTGGTCAGTATGTGACCGAAATAGCTTACAACGAAAGATATATGACTGAGGAGGTGCTTCAGAGTCTCACTCTGATAACGGAGGGTGTTCATGTTGATATCAGGTCGCTGAAAGCTATGGGATTGATTGTTGAGTTACCTCACGGGGATAGGTTGAAGGGGTTGAACAACGAGGTCTGGGACCCGTTGCCTCCAGATGTGGGGGGAGACGAGGATGAAGAAATGGGGGAGCAGCATGAACCACAGCAGCACGAGCAGCACCAACCACCACAGACACCACCACATTCGCCGCAGCACCATGATTTCCACCAGCATCAGGAGTGGCCAGAGTTCTACCAGCAGTTCCAGCAGATGCGAGTGACGCAGGAGCAGCATGGTACTTACATCGACCAGATCCGGTCTAGACAGGACGAGATTAGGGCCGCTCAGGATCAGCTCAGGCAGAACCAGGAAACTTTATACCAGGGGTGAGTGCGGGATTTTCATATCTTTTCGGGGAGATGCATCACGCATATCCCGACTACTTTCAACATCCCCCACAGTTCCCACCGTGGAACCCCCTGGTTATGGCGATGCGGGTCCGTCCTTTACTAGAGACGATGATGGTGGTGACGCTTAGGAGTCTGTGGTATTGATTGTTGGTGGTTGTTTTATTTCAGTACTTTATTTTGGGTGTTTATTTTGACTGTTATTTCAAACACCCCGGTTATGTATGCTTTGTTTTTCAGACTCTTTACTTTAGTTTTTATGTTATGTTTTTGTTGGGATTGCTAGTATTTCTATTTATGTAAATTATGGTTTATTTGTGATTTTTCTGTTTCTGTTCTGTTTTGGTGCACATGTGACATACTTGCAGGTTTTTGGCCGACATATCTTGGACCGGAGCACGTGACAGATACAGCTTCGAAAGTCTCGTGCATCAACATCATCTTGAGGGGAGTACTTTTATCCTTTTCTCTATATTTCGGGTCTCGCATTGGGGACAATGCGAAGTTCAAGTGTGGGGAGGGGGTTAACTTTGTTAACTTTATTTGTCCTCATTTATATAAAAAAAATCGAAAATCAGAAAAATCATTCAAAAATACCTGTATTTTGTATATATTTTAGTAGATAAACCGGTTGGTTGTGTTTTAGAAAGCTTCGGACTTGATAAAAACTCGACAAGCAAAATATTTTTGAAAAAAAAGGAAACCGGAAAGCGTGACAAACAAAGAAAGACTTACATGATAGTTTTCACACTTTTACCCATTCCTTTCGTTACGTGAGCATATTTGAGCCTTGATATTGTTATATATTTGTTCATTTCGGATATAGGAGTGAGCCGGATGTTATGTGTAATTTAGAACTTGTCACTAGTATGCTTGTTAAGACCATGAACGTGCGGATTTGTGTAGAAGTGATAGAGGCACTTAGATTACCCCTTTGTTGTAAACCTTGTTCTTTGTGTTGTGTTTCCCGTATACCTTACATTACCTTTAGGATTAACCATGTCGAGCCTTCCCGTTTACCTTTGTTTACCCACATTATCGCCCACTTAGCCAAATTTAGCCTTTTTATGTTTTAAACCCTTTTTAGTGTTGAAACTCGGTCAAAATAATCGTTTAACTAGCTTGTTATTGTTTATGTTCCATTGTATAAATTCCATTAGTATGTTTGTTATTAAAAAAAACAGAAAATAAAACACCCTAAAATAGGGTGAAGTCGACAAAAATCGAGCAATTTTGAATGCTTAAATGTTAAAATTTCGTTGATAAGCTCGATTGCGCAATAGTAGCCTTTTTAAGGCATTCGTTTGTATAGTTGTATTGTTTGTTGCTAGTTAAACGCTAAAACCGAGTTTTGACCATTTTTCGCCACTTTAAAATATCCATTTCCATACCCTTCGCCCAAGCCTAACGTTATAACCCGTAAAGACCTCTTGATTTACACTTTTTCGCATGTTAGTTGGTGGAGACAAGATCTTATGACAAGCTTATGATATTACACATTTCATTGACGAGGCGTTGAGTGTTTGCACGTACACATTTTATGTATGTTTCATAAATAAAACCGAGTGTGTGTGAACATTGTGAGTTGTGTGAAGATTAACATGTTGAGTCAATTAAATGTGAAGTCACGGCTTTTTGGTTGTCGCTATTTATTTGCATATGCTTATTGGGTTTGAGTCTTTTGATGTTGTCTTTCGAAAAACCGGCTAACCGTTTGTAGTAGTTTAAATAAAATATTGTGTAAATTATCGTTCTTGTTTGATTCTTTCTTTTATTGCATTTTAGTTTAGCTTGCTTGAGGACAAGCAAGGTTCAAGTGTGGGGAGATTTGATATTCGCTAATTTACACATATTTTAGTCCCCCGTTTTACCCCTATTTTATGCGTTTTCGGCCGTAAAACCGTCATTCGGATGCTTAATCATCTACACTTTTGTTTACAGGCCTAAAACAGCATACCAGACAAGATGATAGCAAAAACGAGGACTTTCCGGACAAAACGACGAAGCTGCGAACCTTCTGTTAGAAAACTGACCTGGGCGTGTGGAACGGTCGTGGACCTGATGCACGACTGTGCATCTCCGACAAATGCAATCAATCCGTAACTGAACGACCAGTGCAACCCGGCGTGCAAGGCACACAAGGCCAGCCCGGTGAAGCACGGTCGTGCCATAATCTGCACCCCGTGCGGATCCGATGATCAGCCAAAACCTCCGTGATGAACGATCATTGCGACTAGGCATGCAACAAGAACCCGGCATGGAACGACCATGCCATCTGAAGAACGGTCGTGCGATATCGAATCTGGTCAAAGATCTTATGACGTCATGCAGTATGGTGCACCATACTCCAATAATTGCTTAAAGTGCACGGTCGTTCCATCTGAAGAACGACCGTGCGACATCGAAAAAATATAAAAACTTGCAGAAACATTCTGTTCTATATTCTGGGAACTCTGGACATTTTTGGGAGCGATTCTGGCAATTTTCAGGCTCCGGAGGCGTTAGCTTTCACCCGGATTCAAGCCACATTATGCCGATTAGCTTCATTGTCTTCCAGATTCTTAATCTTATGCTTGTTTATGGTTTGGTTTTCTAATCTTTCCAGAATTTTGTTAATCTTTCAAGCATTTAGATTAATATTTATGTATTATTGTAGCCTTTGGGAAAAACACAACAATCCCTTGCTTGATTATAGCCATTAGTGTGTTAATCTTTGTTTGTAATAACATTTTGAAGTATTTTCTATGTTAATCTTTGATGATTAGTTTGCAACCTTGTTATTGATATTGATTTCTTGATTATAAGTAATTGTGTTGGATGATTGGTATTTGGTTAGTTAAGATAGTTGAAAAATGAAGCTTAATTAATCTTGTATTAGTAAACTTTAAACTTGGTTAACTAGTTTAGCTTGGTTAAAATGTGTGCACCATGATACTAGAAATGGTTAGTGGTTTAATAAAATGTAATTATTGTTAATCAAGAAAGCTTGCCGTCACGTAAGGACCTTAACGGGTTAAATGGTGTCGTTATAAATTCTTGCCATGTTTTGTTAGCTTAGTTAGTAGTTTAGGCCAAAATTGCTATCTTGGTGAATTTATGTGCAAGATTTGTAAAATGAACTCGGTTATGATTTAATCTAGTTTATGCTTGTCTCGGTGGTTGCATTGTGTTTATCGGTGTTGCTTTCCTTGTTTAAGTGAGGTTAGAAAACTCCTAACGGATGACTAACTTATTTTTAAGAGATTTTCATAGACATTTATCGATTGCACGTTAAAGAACAATTTTAGGTGGTTAAAGTGTGTTTATCGTTTTAACTTTCCGAATGATTGTCATGTTAGGATTCCGAAAGGGATACTAATTGTCTCAAAATTGGAGAATTGACCGAATGCTTCTAGTGCCAAAACCGACTTAGTTGACATACTTTGGTTGTGTATTAAGCAAGGCTATTTATCTATTTTCTACTATGTTTTATAAGTATTTGTTTATGCTTACTTTAGTTTATTAAAAATCAAACAACTTATGTTTTTACCGGTAGTTTAGTGATAAAGGTCTAGTATTATTTCTCCGCCCATTTCCTTGGATCGATACTTGGTTCTTACCGATACTTTACTACATATATGACGGGGTACACTTGCCTCTTTCGTGTGTGTTTTGATGTAAAAGTAATAATCACTTTTATAAATTTAAAATCGAATCGTGTGTAATTTCATTGTAAAAATATGTGTAGTCGCGCACACGTCATGTATTCAGACACCCTGACCAGACGAGAGAAGGTAACAAAATCTAATCATTACTACAGTAGTTAGTGTCTTCTTACTGATGAACTATATCATACAAACAGTGATTGACGCTGAGACAGATGTGGTACAAGAAATAGATCAAGAGGTCAATTTAGCAGAGTCCAGTCAACAAAAAACACCAACGCAAAATACGGTAACCAACTCGATGTTGAATGAACTAGAAAAAATAAACCCTGACGCTTATGGTGAAAAAAAGAAATCCGACACATCCGCTGAAGAAATAAATGATCAAGTAACGGATGCAGAAATGCAGTCAGTGGAGACGCTTTGAAAATTGGCTCCCATCCTACAAACAACTTCAACGGGCAGTACACAAAATACTACTACGGGTGTAAACAAAAAAATATTGAATGAAAAAGAAAAGGATGAAATAGTGAGGGCGCATATTAAAAAGTATAAGGATATGAATGAAAAACGAATGACAGAATTAGGCGATGCATACCGATCACCTTACTGCAACAGGATAGTAAGCTTATATGAGCCACTCTTGGATCGTGACAAAACGATCATCTCATACCTCTTATCTCCGATCGGTGACATTGGGTAAGTTCAACATTTTGTTTCTTTAAAACACTTAAAAAGATCCACAAATTGACTTCTTGGTTATATCAAACAGGTCTGTGATGTACAAGTCAGAAAGTGGGTTGGAAACCTTCAAAATAATTTTTGAAAGCTTCAACCCATCACAATTCGTAGCTTCTAATGGAGTGGACACTTTTGTAGATGTGTTAAACTATGAAGAGAAAAAGAGGGACAAAAAATCATCACCGTACAGGCTGTTCTTGCCAAGTTCAATGATAGTAAGCTAAATAACGCATGTTATTTATTTGAAACAATTAATCACGCATTTTATCAATTAATTACGGTTGTTTAAGATTATTAATACAATGTGGGAGTTAATCACGCACGTAGAATCATGTTCAATTAATCATGATAGTTATAACTAAATTAAGATTGAACCAATTTAATCACGCACATACTATACTTACCGGGTACATACTCATTTTTGCAGCCTGAACCAATTTATAGGCCGAGTACAATGACAATGCACGATTGAAAGTATTTGCATCAAACCTTGAAGATACACTGGTTAAATATGGGGTGAAGAATCTTGAAACAGTGGATCTTATCTTCATTCCAGTACTGTTATCTCAACATTTCTTCTGTATATGCTTTCACTTAAAGAAGGGCGATATTGAGTTAATTGATAACTCTAGGATCAAACAAGCGTTTGGTAAACGTTACCGTGGGCGTCCTGAAATGCTGGTAAAACTGCAGATTTCATCTTTATATACTATAATACGTAGGTACTAATATAATTTTTTATCTGATTATAGCGTAAAGCTCTCATTCAATACCTAAAAAACAAGATACGACAAAAAGAATGGATAAAAAATTGGAAAAAGCAACGATAATAAGGAAAGAAATGGATTGGAGGACTCTTGAAAATGGGGTTGATTGTGGTGTCATCACTATGAGGCATATGGAGACATACAAGGGCAAAACACCATGGAATCCGGGGTTTGTCAATGAAGATAGAAAAGACGTTCAAGATTCACAGCTTCGGTTCTTGAGGTATCGCTACCTTAGTAAGATTGTATTGTCGGAGTACAATCTTATAAGAAAACAAGTCTTTGAAGCAGCTAAGGAATTTGAGAAGAACTCGGCCAAAGTGGATATGTTGAAAGATCTAGATAAAAAAATCAGTCAACGATTAGATGAGTTCTTTAATCTTCAAAAAAAGTAAACAAAAATGTTATGTATTTAAATTGTTTTTGTAACAGTGATATGTGAACAATTTTTTTTTTACTATTGCTGTGTTTGTAATTATTTTTTATTCAGATTTTTCTTGTTTTGATGTTTCTGTATACTATACTAAAAGACGACATTAATAACAAAACACAACGTCTATGTTTCGTTATTCAAAAACAGGTACAATACATAGAAAACCACTTAGATAACCAAAAAAAAACATGGTTAAACTACTCGAAAACATACACCAAACACACATGCTTAGACAACTTCAAAAAAAGGACTCTAAAAACTTGATCTTGATGTCCATAGAGCATCTTAAAATAGCTATTGCATCCGAAAGCTCTTTTAGCTGTTTTTCGTCGCGCTCTCCTAGATCAACCATGAACATCATAGCTACCTCTCGGACACTGGACTCTTTCATTCCGGACAGCAAGTTGAATATTTCTTCTCTCCTCTTCATGTTCTCTCTCTCCCTAGAAACGTTAGTCTCCAACAAGTCTTTACAAGACCTGTCTTCAGCAATTTGTTCTTGGATCCTCTTTTTGAGGTAAACACTCATACCAGATGATGAAGAAGATTCAGTAGATGAATTGAGAGAATCTGACATCTTTGAAGGTAATATTGAAATGTTGTTTCAATGAAATTTAAAATTAAATACCCAACAAGATGACATCTATAATTATAAAGCATACCAATTATTGGATCAGAATATACTGTTGGTGTTTTTTGGAATTTTGTTGGTCCAGTACAGATATTTATAAAAACTACACATGTTAGAAGATTATTGAAGATCAATAATAATACACTTATGTATTTGCCTAAGCATAAAAAAATTACGCATGATGTAGTACTTCAAATTGCATATTCTGAAAAAAAAAAAGAATTTACAAGAAACAAGTACAGTGAATTCAAGTAATATGGATGTTTTGTTAAAAACATTAAAAAAACATGCTAGTTGTAATAAAATATAATTATGCTAAAAATAATGATATCTACAAATAGCCTTCCAAAACAACCTGAGAGGTAATTATGCTGCATATTCAATTATATATTTACAAATCTCCCCCAACTACCCTATTAAAAGAAAATCTTCATAAATATTTGATAACCCCCATTCGACTTTTGAGAAAAAAAACCTACACTTAGTAAGTTACAGGAATATGGACTGATCAAAGAAATTGGGGCTTGTCAATAATTACACATTTTGATAAAATCACGCATGTGATACATAATCGCGCATGGTTTTAAAAAATGAAAAATGCATATTCTGCCTAAAAAATGAAACTTGTACATTGAATGAGTGAATTTAAGTAAGTTGGATATCTTGTTAATAGTTGCAAGTTGATTTTAAATAAAAAAATGTTAATAATAATGATATCTACAAATAGGCTTTCAATCGACAAGACTGGTAATTAAGTAGCATATTCAATTTTAGTTACCAAATCTCCCCCAACTACCCTATTAAATCAAACTCTTCATACATATTATATAACCACCATTCCATTTTTGGCAAAAATAACAACCCTAACTAAGTTACAGCAATGTCGAGTGACCAAGCAAACACAACAATCAAGGAGCTCCTCTCAAGCCGCAGTTTGACAGAGCTTACATCTGATGTAAACTCGACTAACAGTATTTTTGATGTGCAGAGGAAGGTCCTAGAACAGCAGAAGATGAACCAATAAATCTGGGGAAAACTACTACAAGAGCCGAAATCTCCGTTGAGGGACAAAGGCATAAACCTCATGATGGATCAGTCATCTGCTGATCACTTGGTTTACTCGTATCTGAAAGATGCAGTGGAGACGGTGCAAGAGAAGATGGAAACAAGTGAGAAGGAGCTTGGGAAGATATTCACATCGAAGTAGCTATGCAGTGGTATGTCTATTTTTGGAATGTCTGTTTTTCAAAACTAGCGTCTTTTGATGATTTTTGGGATGTTATAATGTTGGTATTTTGAAAACTTACAATTGTGGTAGTATTTGGCAATCGGAAATGATATGTGGATATGTTTAGGAATATCGTTAATTTTTACATGTTTGATACGTTTGGCTGGATGTTTCAATCGATAACTAAAACAAAAGGGAACGTGAAAAAATTACGCCGGTTAATTGAATTTTAACGCTAGTTGAAATACATCAACTTGCAAAATCACGCATGGTAACTTTAATAACGCTAGTTAGGAGAAAAAAACTGAGTTCTTAATCTTATTTGGTATAAAAAGGCATAAAAATGAAAAAATGAATGCAATCACTCATCATCATCATCATCTTTAAGCTCTTCCCACTCATCATCATAAAAATGAATGAAATATCCACCCTTGAAACGATCAGGCTGTGGGAAAAAAGGGTCAGTTGTAATGTATTTTTGTAAATGGACAAATGGTATATATAATCACGCATGCTATGAGAAATAACATAAATCAAGCAAGTTTGGTGTTAAAATGACGCAAGTTATGGGTCAAGATCACAAAACACAGAATGTTATTTAGTATAAAAGGCATAAAAAACGATGTTCAAATGTATGCAATTGTAGTTCAAAAATCACTCGTCATCATCGTTAACCTCTTCCCATTCAGAATCACTATTATCGGCTTCGTCTACGTCATCATACTCTTCCTCTCCCTCACCAGTTTCTGCCTCCTCGTCCTCTTCGTCTAATAAACCAGGATCAGTCTCTAACTGAACTGCTCTTCTTTTCTACCCCTTCTTGTTGACAACACTAGCTTGACCCTTTAAAACTTTACAAGTTCGGATATCATGACCTTTGGTATTGCAAACACTGCATGTGTGACTTCTCTTGCCTTTTAGACTAATTATCTGTTCTTTTTTTGATTTGATCCGCTTATGTGAACCACGTCCTTTGTTTCTAATACCGGTTGGAACACGGACTGTAGGTGGAGCATCAGTGTCCGGTTTCTCGTAACCGATTAACCTTGAATATCTATCAAACTTAGGGTCGATAGGCTTGGTTATGCGAAGTTCATCAACCATTTCTTTCATCCCCCTCATCTGATCCCTGACTATGACTAGATGATCAAAATCTGTCATCAAATTACCAATAAGATACTCTCCGGTCTGCATTATCTCATACGCAACCTCCTTGGCCTTTTTATTCCCATCATTATCATCAACTTTTAAATCAAATGTGTTATTTAGATCATTCGGTACCACGTCTTTGGTCCATCTTCTCATAACATACTTGTTGGGAATTTCTTTCACTTTGAACATCTTGAACACAAAGTATATATGTTTGCACAACAATCCATATTGTTCAAACCCGCGACAACTGCATGATGCAATTACATCCTCCCCCTTCTTGAAGCAAACCTAAATAAAAAAATTGAAAATTAAAAATCAAGGAAAAAGCGCAAGTTCTTATGTAATAACGCATGTTAGCTGGTCTAGATACTATTACCTCTAATAAACCGTCACCGTGCGCTTTCCAATCCTTCATACTTATCTTCAAGAACGGTTCCTCGATTTTAGTCTCCATAGGAAGGCACTCAGACAGTGTTCCAAATAACTCTGGCTGTTGATCAGCAAAGATGGACCTGGTGTAAATTTTCATAGCATCATTCTCTAAGGTAGCTTCAGACCAGTTATCTAGGGTTGTGTTTCTAGAAGTATGGTCATTTTTCCGATGGTTGAATCTTTGAACGTCCATTGCACCATCAAAATGGTTAAAAAACTCAACAAGGGTAAGTTGAGAATTCGCCACCAGACAGAAAAAATGGTTTTCGCTATCTGATCTGGAGGTGGTCTGCATGAGCCTAGACATAGGCTCATGACAATAGAAAGCTGGAATCCATGAAGATCTCATGCCAAACATATCATCAATCCATTTATTCTTGGTTAGACCGAATTCAATCATTATCAATTTCCATTCTCTCTCAAACGTTTCTGGCGCAATCGAATCAGTCCACACTATATCACACATACGTCTTTTGAAGTCTTCATTGTTACACAACTCGTATCCAACCTATTAAAAAAGGATTGGGATGAACAAAAATAAGAAATCTCTATAATTATTCATGGTTTTTGTAAAAAAAAACTGTGTGAATGAAATAATAACGCATGATGAACATTTTGTAAAAGTGCATATAAAAATCAGAAATCTTCATACTTATTACGCAAGTTGTAATAATAATAACGCATTTGTAGTTGAGTCTAACCTTATCGACAACTTTTTTCATTATGTGCCACATACATAATATGTGCCTACTCTTATCGAACACTGCCTCGATAGCTTGTTTCATCGCCGGGTCCTGATCAGTGATAGCCACCTTCGACTGCTTACCAAATGAGTCCAAAAATGATTGTAACAGCCATTTGTATGATTCAATGCTTTCGGATGCTAGCAACCCAGCTCCAAGCGTCACATTCCGACAGTGGTTATCAATACCAGTAAAGGGTACAAAAACCATATTATACCTTCAAAATGATGAAATAACTTGAATTAAAAAACAACATAATTATACAAGAAAAAATTAAAAGCTAAAAAACTATAATTAACACTAACTTGTTGGTTTTGAACGTAGGATCAAAAGATATGACATCTCCAAACTCAGCATAGTTAAGTTTGCACAAACCATCAGCCCAAAACAGGCCATATAATCGCTTGTTTTCATCAACTGAATGTACAAATGAATAATCAACCATAAACTGCTTTTTATCGGTCAGCTTATTGATAACCATATCTGCATCATATTCTCCTATATAGCTATGTATCCTAGCTCTAAAATTCTTGCAGTCGTCTTTAGTTGCGCCAACATTTTCAAAACCTCCGTATCTTTGTCTCATTATATTGAAGGCTTTCACTGGCCCAAGATTTAATGTACCAAGCTCCCATATCATATCTTCTTGTGTTTCAGAAAGATGCCTATAAGCCGGTAATAAATGCATATCTTTAGGGCAGACAAATGAATGATTATGCGCTTGAACAAACTTATCAACCTTATACAACACCTCATCCGTCGAACAAAGCTTAATTTGTGCTTTACACCCAGTTCGAATAGTCGGTCTGTTCCTACTTTTATATGGCTTAGACAACTTTGAATAAGGATCATCAAAAGCCTGTGGTTTGTGCCCCTCCTTTGAACACACAAAGTATTTAGTCTTTATAATACCACCACTATGATGTTCACCTCCTTTTCGCGCAGAGAACCCTGCCTTCTTGGCATATGTCTGATAAAAAACATATGCTTGCTCTATGGAACTGAATTCCATTCCTATAACGGGAACACATGATGAAGCTACCTCAGGAATATACAATCTTTCATCTGCAAATTTTGAAATAACAAAAAAAACATGAGCTCTAAAACAAGACACACAATCACTCATCTAGGAAATAAAAAAATAAATCACGCTAAGAAAAAAAATCACGCATGTTAACCTCATAAAATCACGCAGGTAAAAAAACCAGACAAAACTGTATACTTTATAATAATAACGCAAGTTTGGTGGAATTACACAAAACATGCGTGATTTATGAAGCATTCATTTCAAAAAACTATTTATCAAATAATGATGCACGATCAAACACAAAACATCAGCCACCGCCACCGATACTGATACTTTCGTTGATTTCTGGAAATTAAAACGAATTAATTGACAACTTACTGGTCTGATCGTCTAATAGAACGTGGTTGTCTGATGTCGGATTCATCAAATGCTCAGCAGCATCATGAACGGCATGGACTTCAGCATCTTCAACTTCAATATCATCTGTATTTCGTGCGTTACTGCTCTGTGGATCCATTTCAAACAATAAGTGATCATAACCCTAATTGAACACCTATAACCGCTAATTTGATACTTTGAAAAATGGAAAATATTTGAAACTGATTCAATTCGTAATTACCGGGATGCAGGAGATAACGAACTCGCATTATTCTCTTGATGTTAGTAAATGTCTGAATTACCCTGCCTCAAGAACGTAAAATGTCTAATATGCCCTTAATGAGAAATCTTAATCCGTGCCATGCGTTCAAATCTCCCTATCGCGTACGTGAAGTATGATTAGGGTTTTTATACATTATACTTTCTCTCTCTCTCTCTCTCTCTATATATATATATATATATATATATAGGAGAAGGATCCGTTAGGAACCACCCTTTATTGCGACAACCGCGAGAACCAATGTGAACACAACCAAAAATACCTAAAAAACACACAAATTTTTTTAATATTTTTTATAAAAAAAATCGCTACTTTTAGTAGAAAAAAAATAAAAAAAATTCTTTTTGGCTACTAAAAGTAGCGATTTTAATATAAAAAATAGTAAAAAAAATTTGTGTGTTTTTTTGATTTTTTTTTTTTTTTTTGTGGGTTTAGTTTTTAGCATTTTAGCTTGGGGTGGGGGGGGAGGTTAGTTTTTTGGGGGGTGGGGGAGGGGGTTTAGGTTTTTTTTTTTTGGGGGGAGGGGGGTGGGGGGTTAGGTTTTTTAGGGTTTTTTAGCTATTTTAGGTTGTGTTCACATTGGTTCTCGCGGTTCTCGCAATAAAGGTGGTTCTCGCATGAACCTTACCCTATATATATATATATATATATATATATATATATAAACACACTTTTCGAACATAGGTAAAGTAATGATATAAAAATGATACCTTATGAAAGTGCTACTTTTATCCATTTAATAGCACATAAAAGTATCAACTTTTGTATTACCTTATTTCTATTTTCCAATTAACACATCTTTTTTTTTTTTCTTTTTGTGAAGGACATATATTAATGTGTGCGCTACATTATTTTATTATTATAAACAACTAGTATCGGAGCCTGCGCTTCACGACTAAGTCGTAGGAGGGTGCTGGCGAGAATGTATTCTTAAATAATATATCGATGTGATATTATAGACCATACAAACTTTAATCTAAAATAATGGTAAAAATAATTACTCAATACGGTGAAGTAAATATGTCTATAGTTAAAAGTTATCTTTAACTATAATAAGGTAAATAAAAAAAGTAAAATATAAAAATAATTAAACTTATAAAAGGATAAAATAAAAAAAAATATTTGTTATAAATATGAAAAAATAACTTAATTAAACTTCAAAGCCCGCATGATAACTCAATTCAAGTGGAGGGGGGGGGGGGGGTCAAGACGGAAATCATTTATATAAAAAGATTTATTATTAAACCTCCGTATAATAAATCTATTAAAGTTCACAGACATAAATGTAAATCATCTAAAAAAGAGTTATCAGATTTCCAGGGTCAGTTGATAACTCAATCAAAGTTTAAGGTAATAAACATAAATTAATGAAAAAAACAAACAATATATTCGAAGCATATAAATAAAAGTAAGATGGACCAATCAAATATTTCAAATAGTTTGTATGTTATTATATAGAACGTTGTAAAACTAGGTCTAGAAGCCTGAATACTCACCAAGTAATATCTACAAGGTATGTTGTGAAAGTTATTTTCCCCGACTCTGCCTAATTGTTCGTAATCGATCAAAGACGGTCAACTTCAGTCAGAACAGATTTAGTTTGATGACTTTTGCATGCATGTAAGATTGATTTTTTGAATTAATGAATGGCTACTAGGATGTTGCGTGAAGCTACCCGTCAATTGAAGATGACATTTCTAGTTGGAGAAATTAATTATTAAATAAATATTTGGAAATTAAATATTAAAATTTTATTTGTATTTTTTTCCATATTTTGGGGATTTTATTTAAGCATTTCCGCTGCTCTTACACTCATTTTTTATCGAATTTTTTTTTTATAAAACTTTCTCATGCTTACACTTTGAGTTTTTAATTATAGATTTTAGTATTTTTGAACAATTTAAAAAGTGATGATCCCTTTTTTTTTTAGGCCTTACAAGATACAATGATCTTCTTCCCTTGAATTATTGCTCAAATGCATGTAAATTCTCTCTTGGTACTGCAAGTATCAGTTTCCTATAAGCTTCTAATCATGCTTTCAAAGACTATAGTCCTGTCAGTATATGCACAACGAATTTTAGACATGTAATTTGCATAACGATTTCTAGACATATAAGTATGTCTATGAGTTGGTGACAGATCGTTAAACCAATATCTTCTTTGTTAAAATAGGCACAAATATTATGCTTCCCACAAAAAAGAATAGATTTGCTATATCTACACAAATGAAATATTCGTTGTTATAAGTATATATCTAAAAATGTTAATTTTACGAAAAGTATCAACAATTCGGTGGTCAACAATTCTCTAAAAACCAACTTTTCAAAAATTTGTTAGCTAAGTTAGCAATTCGTTAAATACCAACTACTCGTTGAGACTACAACTTTTAGGTGCAAATTAAAACTTGCTAAGATGGATATACTATATATTGTCATCTAATGTTATGTTCATCACATAGGTAATCCTGTAAAATATAATGCCGAGCCTATCAACATATCACACAAAGTACGCACGACCGTTAACTCTATTTTAACTATCATTTTCCATATTTGTTAAATCCAAATCCAATTTTTTTTTAGAAAGTTAGCTTCACTAAACTCACGCAAAGATAAAATTCAAAATATTTCTTGTTTTTATGACCCTACAAGAAAATTAAGCCAATGCAACCCCTGTAAAAGTTTGCATTAAGCCTTGAAAAGGTTGCATTAGATCTAATGCAACCTTTTATCGAAAGCTGCATTAGACCTAACGCAATTTTTTTGTTAGATTATGCAACATTTTTAAAGGGTTGCATTTGCTATTAAAATGCAACCTTTTCATAATGCAACATTTTTAATATGCCATTGCAACTTTTTTTTTTACTTTTAAATGCAACTTTTCTAACAATCAAGTGCAACTTTTGCAACAATCAGATGCAACCATTTTTATATTTTTAATAGAAAAATGCAACCTTTTTTTTATATCAAATGCACCACTATTTTTAGATTCTAGTTACAACCAAATGCAACTCTATAGCATCATTGTTTAAAGTATTGAAATTTCTATTAATATGCAATAGCATCTCAATTACACCAACTCAAATAAATAATGAAATCAATGTAAAGTTGTCAATTACAGTGATGAAAAGTAAAGAAAACCTAGTACTCATCTCTAAAATCTTGAAGTACTCCAATAGGTAGCTTTTCCATAATATTTCACATTGTAGCTTCAAAGTTTGGTCGTTGGCTATCAACATCTTTCTGTGTAGCTTCTAGTTCAGTTGTTTTCCTTTGATGATTCTCTTCAATTTCTTTTCTGATTTCAAACAATTGTGGTTTCTCAACTTCGAAGCTCGCTTTTAATGATTTCCTAAGCCCACCCTCATATGAATGACCTGTACAATTAACATCTATAGTTAACATCTAATTTATAATATGCAAACCGAACAAGCAATCAAAAACAATAAATGGCAACTTTCTGTGCGTTCAAGAAAAAGGTCCCATTCACTTGGTGACATTAGATAACACTTGCAAAAGTTGCTCATCATTTCAAGTGTTGTGTCAACTGGTAAAAGTGATACATATTATTTTAGAAAATCGTAATTCTGGTTGACCTCAAGTTATACAGATTATCAAATCATTTTTTTTTACTTTACCTATGATGCATAATTCTAAAAAGACTATGGTTGTCTACTTTAACCAATAACAGACTAACCAACTGACTTGTTTAAGATTATCGTGATTCGAGTCGGATATATGGGTTTCAGTTTATTTGACTTTAATTGGTTTGGTAATCAGAGTGTAAAACTTGGGAATCGGTTAAACCCAATTAAAATCATTAGATTGAATGTTACAAAAGTTGAAGTCTTGCTAGCACAAAATCTGCAACTAATCTTCCACAAGTGTAAGATCACCATCTATTCCCCTAAAAAGTTTCATCATGTATACAGTTTGTTTAAATGCATGCATATATGTAATATATGTATATTTAATTAGATATTAAATAGCACAACAAAACAACATTTTCCTTACCTTGTATGTTTCATAAGAAAACAATTGTACATCAATATACGGAAAAACATGGAATAACAACAGATACAAAAACCTGCAATTTATATCCAAAATATCAATGTTAGACATATGTAACAAACAAACAACTATACCCATTTGCAAAATCCCATCATGAAATTTATATGTAACAAACAAACAACAAAAACCTGCAATTTATATCCAAAATATCAATGTTAAAACATGTTTTGCATATCCCGTATGGTATGTCCTTCATATGTTAAAGCATTTTATCATAGAAGAAATAATATATTAATAAGAGTGACTAGCAATGCAATGAGCTAGTTCGAACTATGAACAAAACTACAAGCATTAGAGGATCTGAAAAACAGTAAACCAACAAGCTTTAAATGTATGCCTTACTAAAAAGACCAAATTGCTCAAGTCATGCATTAAAACAACATTCTTTCTCTACAATACAATTCATATAAGCATTCAAAGAATCATCAGATATTTTCAAGTCTTAAATGAACTTGAATTACATTTACTAAACAATCCTGAATAGTGAATTGGCCAATACATTAAATTTGCTAAACAATCATGAATAGTGAATTGGCCAATACTAAACAAATATGTACCAACTTAAACCAAAATATGAACAAAGAACAACAATAAGTAATGCATTCTATGTAGGGCTGTCCAAACTGCTCGACGATCAAGGATCGCTCGACAATCGCTCGAAAAATGCCCGAACAATGCTCGTTCGATTCCCGCTCAGTTTGTAAATGAGCCGCTCGGCTCGGTTCGATTCAAATTCAATCCAAGCATGAGCAAAGGTCCGCTCACTCGTCTATCGCTCGGTTTCACTCAAATCATTTTTATTAAATAATATATATATATATATATGAAGTGTAGGATACAAATCCCCTAATCGTACATTACGTACGCGATCCCCACAGCCATACACGTGTCCCTGATTCAATTTAATTAGATAAGGGTATATCAAACGAGCATTGTTCGGGCATACACGGAATTCCCTAAACAATCACTATTCATGATTGTTTAGCAAATTTAGGTTGCTAAATTTGCTAAACGATCAGTAGATAGGAGGTCAGCAGATGTTGAAACCACAGCGATACACGGAATTCCCTAAACAATCTGAGGGTAATTAGGGAATTCCGTCAACAAGGAAGCAGATTACGAGTTTGTTTCAAAACCGTCTATCTAATTATTGTTCGTATCAATTGGATTTGTAGGTTTTTTGATTGATTCTTATACCGAACATACATTGGCGATATCGAAAATGTTGGATTCGTCATTTATGATGTTTATTTTGGGTTTTTCATCATAGAGTTATGGTTGAGGTATGGGTTTTATTTGATTTGAAGGTGTTTTCATGTGTAACGAGGTTGAAGATAAGATGTTTCTGGGTTATTTGGTGATTTTAGCATATCGCATGTGTTGTTTTTTAAATATCGCATGTGTTGTTTTTAACATATCGCAGGTATTAAATATTGAATCATATGAACAATTTCGTATGTTTAAGTTGGACATTTCACACACAATAAAGTTTTAATATGTAATTTCGCATGTTTAAGTTGGTCATTTCGCACACTAAAAGTATTTAACATATTGAGGTCAACATTTCCACAACCTTTCTTTTTCTATTTTTGTTCACTTTTTTCAATGTTGATATGGGATCTTCAAAGTCATCATCAAAATCTATTTCTACAAAATCGCATTCTATCAGAAAAAAAACCTTATAAAATCGCATGTGTCAGTTAACCATTTACCAAAACTCATTTAGGTGTTAAAATCGCATGGATGAGTTATCAATTCACATGTATTAGTTAAGCTTTACCAAAAAGAACTAATCTTATAAATCGCATGCTTCAGACAAAAAAAATTATAAAATCGCATGTATCATTTAATCATATACCAAAACTAATTAAACATATAAAATCGCATGGAGTTTTTTATAAATTCGTATGCACAAGCTAACCATTACCAAAACTGCATAATAATACAAAATCGCATGCCCCAGACAAAAATAACTTTTATGAAATCGCATGCCTAAGACAAAAAACATCAACAAACAAAACTTAACATATAAAATCTTATTTGTCATAGAAAACCCTCACAAAACCCTCTATAATATCGCACATGAATCAGCTAACCATTAAAAAACCTACATAATCATACAAAACCTAATAAAAAACCATACCAGACATAAAACCTAACAAAATCATAGTTATGAACAATATGTAATCTTATAAAACTATAGGTTTCAGACAAAAACCTTACTAAACAAACAAAATCGCATATGTCATTCAATGCCCCTGTAAATCCTATTATTAAATCGCATATGTCATTCGATACCTGGATTCATCTTCTTTGCATGTGGTCTGTCGTTGTTGGCCTTGCTCCGTTTTTCAAAACTCATCAATCTTTGTTGAATCGCAACTGATGCGTGTGTAGCGTTATATGTTTTTAGTTATATTTTAAGCCCTTTTTAACACTTTAGTCAAGTTTTAAATTTATAAAACACGATATTCTACTAACACTAAACACACATATAGGCAAGTGCACCCATCGTGAGCGTAGTATAGCGTTGGTGAGATACCGAGGTCGTCCAAGGACACAAAAGCTTTTAGTACCGGTTTATCCTCAACGTCTAATCAAATAAAAATTTTAGAAAAGGTTTTAAACATGAAAATAAAAACTAAAAAATGCTGAAAAATAAAATAAAAACAGATAGACAAGATGAATCACTTGGATCCAACTTGCCTTTAGTGTAACATTTGATTATTTCCGCACTTTTGCACTTTTTAAGAGATTATCTTATGTTGGGATTGAACCCTACCAAAGGAACAGATAATTAAAGCCAAAACTGGATCAGAGCAGTGGATCCAGAAAAAGCAGATGTTATGTATACAAGTCTCTCCCCTTGAAAGTGGTTTCAACATCTGCTGACCTCCTATCTACTGATCGTACAAACTGCTGACCTACAAACTGCTGATTAAGTAAAAGACTGATGAAAGACTAAAGCTCTGCTGTTCAATCTACTGCCTTGAGTCAAGCTCTGCTGATCATGACAAGTACTGCTGGGTTCACATCAGTGGAAGGATGCAGCAGTAGTTTAGATGTCTTTATGTAATGAAATGTAATAACAGTAGTTAGCATAGCAGATGTTGTATAGATCAGAGGTTAGAGTTTGTTAGGAGGTTAGATATCACTTTCATGGTGACGTCAGCTTAGATGCTTCAGTGGTTTGCTCATGCCTATAAATAGAACAGTGCTCTGTACTGTTCTATTAGCTCTTTTACTATCTTTTTCCTACACGAACAAATACTGTGAGCTCAGGCTGAGGGGGAGTTTGTTGCATACTTGCAAAATTGTAATCGTTGTTGAAATTAAATTCAATCATTCGGTTCAATGTTAAACTTGTATGTTAAAAGCAATTCTCCTGTTTGATTGTGAAAAGTTTGCTTCCGTCTTAATTCCGTTGCACAACTCATTCATCTTCATGTTAATTCAAACGTAAAACACAATCAAAACCAAACTCAGATCCTAACAATTGATATCAGAGCTTGGACAGTCAAATTTGATTTAACAATCATTTTGACATAAATAGTACAGCTCATAATCATTGATATCGATAGTTTGTTCATTTTGTTGAAAAACAGAGCAAGGTTTAATCACCATCAAAGTTGATTAATCAGTGCCTGTAAAACAACCAGGATGACGTCACAATCACAAGATGATAAGAATAACATTGGCTCTCTTTTCAAACCACCCATGCTTAAACGTAATGAGTACAACATCTGGGAGAGAAGGATGGGTCACATCCTTGCTCAACAGAACACTGGATGTTGGAGGTCTGTTGTTTTTGGTCCCCATGTTCCTATGGTGCCAAGTGCTGAGGATGCAAAGAAGTCCGTTCATAAACCATCTGAAAACTATACTGAGACTGATTTTCAAACGTTCGAACTCGATACCAAAGCATTTAGCATCATAGCATCTGCATTACCCAATGAAATCTCTGCTGGACTGTTACATTGTAACAGTGCCAAAGAGCTATGGGATGCACTGAAGGAACAGTTTGGGGGGACAGAAGAAGTTATTGAAAACAATAGGGAAATTCTGAATCAGCAGTATGAAACATTTTTTCACATCAAGGGTGAATCATTGACTCAGCAGTACATTTCCAAATTCAACTCAAAATAGCAGGTTCCTTAGATCACTACCAGAAAAATGGGACACTATTGCATTTGTTACTAGAAACTCTGCTGAGTTCAAAGATCTGACCCTGACCCAACTGCATGGTGGACTCCTAACCTATGAAAGGGAGTTAAACCAGAAAAAGAAGTTGCAAGAGTCTAGCAAAGTTGCTGATGATTATTCATTTGGCAGCACAGCTCTGTTTAGTCAGGAAGAATCTGGTAGCAGTAGTAATGATCAGGGTTATGATCACTTTATTGATATATCTGCTGGTGGAAATTTCAACAACCCTGATTCTCACTCTGCCAATTATGCTTTTACTGCAAATTGTGAAAACCAGATGTCAGATAACTTGTGTTTTGAACTCAATGATTTGCAACACTTTGATCCTACTGACTTAGAAGAAATGGACATTTTGCATCAATTGGCTTTGCTTAGTGTAAGAACAAGCAAATTCTATAAAAGAACAGGGAGAAAATTCCCGGGGTTACATGGGAATTTAAAAGTGGGGTTGGATAAGTCAAAAATTAAGTGCTATAAGTGCAATAGGCTAGGACATTTTGCTAGGGAATGCAGGAGTCAAACCACTGGTCCAATAATCACTCATCCCAGCTCAAATCCTAGACCACAACACCAAAGCACTGTGCACTACACCCAATATACCCCTGCTACCCATGTTAACACTGCTCACTATGCTGCAACCCCTGTGCCTGTGCATTATGTTCAAACAACTGTTCCACAAATTCAGTATGTTCAAACCCCTGTCCCTCAGGCACAAGTGCAACCTGTTGCACCTCAACAAGCTGCTCCAACAGTGGTACAACCAGATCATCAAAGCTTTTTCACCCAAGGTTTTGTTGACTGGAGCAGCATGCCTGATGAGCTTGGTGATGAAAATTTTGCACTCAATGCTTTTAATGATCCTTCTAATGATGAATTTTGTTTGATGGCATTAGAGTCAATACCAGAAGGGGTAGAAACTGAAGGTGAACAACTATGAAACAGTGGATAAAGTGGCTGAAGCAGTGGTTACTGCAGTTGCTGGTGAACTACTGCTGGGAGAAAATTCAGAAACCCTGATTGAACCACTGTCCGACCCCTGGTTCGAAGAAGACAAAGAAGACAAGGAAGAAAAGAAAGCAGGTGAGAAAGAAGTAAGAGCTGATGATGAAGAGGATCATCAATGTGATTGTGCCATGATGGCTGCTGCCAAGGTATCACCTCAAGTTCTTGAAAAACTGTGTTCAGACAAATGCATTATTGCATTTGCTAACATCAAAGAGGTAAATGAAAACCTTAGGGATAAAGTCTTAACTGATGAAGTCAAATTTGAAAAGTCATTAAAAGAACTTAGAAACAAATTGGCTAAAAAAGATAAAGAGATCAGCAGTCTCAAAGAAGAGCAGAGCATAACCAAAACTCAACTCCAAACTATGGTAGAAAAATACCAAGTTTGCAAAAAGGAGTTGGAATCCACCCAGATTACCTGTGAAAGATGGGTGGAATCTTGCAAAGGGTATGAGGTTATGCTTGAAAAACAGATTAAAAGCAATGTGAAATTTGGTGTTGGTTATAGAAAACATGATGATGAAAACACTGGTTTTGAAAAATCTGTTCAAACCACTGATGTAACCACAGAAATCATTCCAACAAACAAGAATGGCCAAGAAGTGAAAATCACTGATAAACTTGGTAACAAAATCACACTTGAAAGATCTGTGGGATCCTCAACTTTTGAGGAAATTGAGAAATACCAATTTAAACCCACATGGTCTGATGAGTGTGACATTCTTGAAAATTTCAAGCCCATGGACTTTACAACCACTGATGGTGTCACTGCTCCAAAAGCAAAGGTCATTCCTATCAATGACATCCCAACAGTTGTTCAAAACTCTGTTGCAAAGGAGTCTGAGAAAAGGAAGAAAAGAGAAAAGGTCAAAAACTTGTTTTGTGAATTTTGTGAAAAGAGAAACCATCTAACAAAAGACTGTTTTCATCTAAAAGCATATGATCTAAACAAAACAAGTGTCATTGTTCCTGCTGAAAGCTGCACCATCTGTGGTAAAACAAACCACAAAACTCAAGCATGTGTGTATCTCAAAAACTTTGATGTGAAAAGGAATGAGTACACTGCTAAAACATCCTTGAGTCCATCAACATCATCTGTTAAATTCACCAAGAATCAACCATTGTTTGTGCCAGTCCAAACAGCTGTCACAAAACAGCTGAATCAAACATCTGCCCAAAGAGATGTTCAAGTGACTGATGCACCCCCTGCCAACCAATTCAGAAAAGGCAAGGGACAATCATCTTACCAAAGGATTCCACACGTTTATGAGACCTACAAAAGGCCCTCTAAACCCAGAGTGAACAGGCATCCTTTTGGGTATCAACAGGTGATTGGTCAAAACCCACAACGGTGGTTAGAAAGAAACAGTCCTAAAACTGCCCAAACCCCTGACCTAACCACTGTCCATCAATCTGCATCCAACCCAGGAAACCCTAATGAACTAATCCTTTTACTTCATGAGCAGGGAGCTTCTGCATGCTTAGATAGCCTTTGGTATGTAGATAGTGGAGGCTCCAGGCACATGACAGGATGTAAAGCCCTACTCAAAGATTTCAAAATCCATGGAGGGGGTGATATATCCTTTGGGAATAATAGTAAAGGGAAAGTTCTGGGGTCTGGTACAGTACAATCTGGAAATGTAAAATTTGAAAATGTCAATCTGATAGACAATCTGAAATTCAACCTCCTGAGTGTTTCACAAATGAGTGATAAGGGGTATGGGTCATTCTTCACAAAGGAGTGTTGTAGGATTATTGGACCAGAAATGGTTGAAAAGATTGAAGCAATAATCAAAACTGGAAAAACAAAACTTGTTGCTCAAAGAAGTGGCAATGTTTATGTTGTTGATATGTCAAAAGAGAGTCCCAGAACTGATGCCTGTCTGTTCTCAGCTGCCTCTAACAAAGAGACAGAACTTTGGCACAGAAGACTGGGGCACACAAATCTCAAGACAATCACTGAAATTTCAAAAAATGACCTTGTAAGAGGCTTACCACAAAAATTGTTTTCATGTCCCGAGCATTGTATTTCCTGTTTAAAAGGAAAAAAGCATAAAAGCTCCTTTAAGTCCATTGAAGAGTCCAAAACAACCCAGTGTTTGCAAATGCTGCACATGGATTTGTTTGGCCTAGTTCAAGTCATGAGTCTCAAGAAGAAGAGATATTGTTTGGTTATTATTGATGACTTCTCTAGGTTTACATGGACTTTCTTTTTACACTCAAAAGATAAGACTGCATGCATTTTGCAAGAATTTGTAACACAGGTTGAAAGGCAATTTGACCTTCCAGTAAAAGTCTTCAGGAGTGACAATGGCACAGAATTCAAAAATAAGGAGTTGGATGCCTTCTGTGTGAAGAAAGGGATTGTAAGGCAGTACAGCATCCCTAGAACACCAGAGCAAAATGTGGTAGTTGAAAGAAAGAACAGAACTTTGATTGAGGCTGCCAGAACCATGCTTGCAGATTCAGGTTTGCCATTAACTTTTTGGGCAGAGGCAGTAAACACTGCTTGCTATGTCTAAAACAGAGTTTTAATAAACCCCAGGCACAAAAAGTCTGCTTATGAAATTCTGTATAAAATCAAACCACTGATTTCATATTTTAAAGTATTTGGTTACCCATGCTTTATTTTAAATTTAATAGATTCCATCTCAAAATTTGCAGCCAAAGTAGATTGTGGTTATCACCTGGGATACTCAACCACTGCCAAGGCCTACAAAGTGTTTAATACACAGACCAAAGCAGTGGAGGAGACCTTGAATGTAAAGCTCAATGAACTTTCATCAATGAAAATCCCAGCAAATCTTGCTGATTTCTTTGATCTTGATAAATTCACTTTTGAAAATACTGTTGTCAAGACTAACAGTGCAGGTCCATCAGAGGATTCAACCCCAGACTATGGATATGAAATCATCATTCCTCAAAAGTCTGTCAGAATGGGAAGAGCAGCAGATGTTCAAAACAGCTGTCAAAGCTCAACCACTGCTACCTCAACAGTTGTTGACCAAAGTAGCCCCTTAACCACTGCTTCCACATCATCAAGCATTGTTGATAAAAGTCCTCAAACAGTGGATCAAAGTCAGCATGTGTCCACACCTTTGCCTCCTATTCCACCACCTTTTAAAGCCACTGCTGGATCATCAAAGTCACCAGCAGTGGTTAGCTCAGATGATACACATTTGCAGCCTTCACCAACAAATGCCATCATACCATACCAAGAAGATTTAATCTTCTTGAGATCTCATCCACCTGATCAAATCATTGGCAACATCAATGAAGGGGTGCTCACAAGAAGCCAAACCCAAAACATTTATCTTTTTGCTGGTTTTTTATCACTCCATCAACCATTCAAGTACCAAGAGGCACTGAAAGACAACAGCTGGGTAGAAGCTATGCAAGAGGAGCTCCAACAGTTTAAAAGACAACAAGTATGGGAGCTTGTACCACTGCCAAAAGATGTAAGCCCCATCGGCACAAAGTGGGTCTTCAAAAACAAAACTGATGAAAGGGGCATTGTTGTCAAGAATAAAGCTAGGCTTGTGGTTCAAGGTTACAGACAGGAAGAGGGGATAGACTATGATGAAACTTTTGCCCCTGTAGCAAGATTGGAAGCTATAAGATTGTTCCTGGCCTTTGTTGTCAACCACAAAATGAAGGTGTTCCAAATGGATATAAAAAGTGCTTTCCTCTATGGTACAATTCAAGAAGAGGTGTATGTTTGTCAACCTCCAGGTTTTGAGGACCCATTTTATCCAGATCATGTCTACAGGTTATACAAAGCCTTGTATGGCCTGAAACAAGCACCTAGGGCCTGGTATGAAACTCTTTCCACCTTTCTACTCTCAAATGGTTTCAAAAGAGGTACCATTGATAAAACACTGTTTCGAAAATGGAGAGGAAAGGATTTAATGATTGTCCAAATTTATGTGGATGACATTATTTTTGGAAGCACATGTAATAAAATGTGTGAAGAGTTCAGGCAACTCATGACAGCAGAGTTTGAAATGAGTGCAATGGGTGAGCTGCAATGCTTTCTTGGTCTCCAAGTTCAGCAAATGCAAAATGGAACTTTCATTCATCAAAGCAAATATGCTAAAGAATTTTTAAACAAATTTGATATGAATGATTGTAAACCATGCAGCACACTCATGGCAACAAATAAGCTAGTCATGTCTGATGAAAAGGATGAGCTAATTGACCAAACTCTATATAGAAGCATGATTGGGTCTTTGTTGTACCTAACTGCATCTAGGCCAGACATCATGTTTGCAACATGTGTTTGTGCAAGAAATCAATCAGCCCCTAGAAAATCCAGCCTTATTACTGTAAAAAGGATATCCAGATACATAAAAAGTGCTCCCACACTTGGTATCTGGTATCCAGCTAATGGGAATATCAAGCTTTCAGGATTTTCAGACAGTGACTTTGCTGGATGTAACACCACAAGGAAGTCAACATCAGGAGGGTGCCAGTTTCTAGGTGATTGCTTAGTTTCTTGGCAAAGCAAAAAGCAAGCAGCTGTTTCAACATCCACTGCTGAAGCTGAATACATTGCTGCTGTAAGCTGTACAGCCCAACTCCTGTGGCTTCAAAATCAGTTGCTGGATTTTGGTATCACTGCCTTAAAGACACCACTTATGTTGGATAGCCAGGCAGCAGAAAACATCATCAAAAATCCAGTTTCCCATTCAACCACCAAGCACATCGACATCAGACATCACTTTGTGAGGGATTGCTATGAAAAAGGTTTGATTTCTCTGCATCATGTTCTAGCTAAAGACCAGCTGGCAGATGTGCTCACAAAAGCATTAGATACATCCACCTTTGAAAGCTTGGTCTCTAGAATTGGCATGCTAAACATGGAATAACAAGCAAAATCTTATTTTTCCATAAATAAAAGCATTAAAATGTTTTCAGAAAATAAAAAATCCATACTTAAAAATAGCTAAAAATGAAATTTTCATTAAAATCCTTAAAAGTCTGTCATAACAACTGCTTGTTCAAAAGTCTGCTCTACTTCAAAGTCTGTCCACTGCTGAAAGTCATCCCATGTTCACTCATTTCCTTGGTAAACACTGTTGTTCAAAATCAGTGTTTTATCCACTGATAGTGAAAATCATCCACTGCTTCCATTTGTTACCGTTGTAACCACTGCCATTCATCAGTAGATTTCATAAAAGTACTGTCCTTCATTTCATCAGGGGTTGGCATATGGGCAGTACATAGTGGCCAGTCCTTTTGTAACCGCTGCCACGTCAGCATTCACTTTTTCTCTATAAAACCCCCATTTTTACTGTCGAATTGAATTCTAAAAAATTCTCTTCTCAAAGCAGTTCTCATCACACTTCCTCAAATTCCCTCACAAATTTCTTCGATCGTCTTCTCCAAAATGACTAAATCGAAGTCTTCCGCAAAATCCACCTCAAAATCATCTTCCAAAGAGGCCTCTCAAAAGGCTAAACTCACTGAAATTCCACACAAACCTTCTCACAACCTTCTGGGTCTTCTCACAAAACCCGGCACCACAGTTTCCTTCGACTCCATCATTGCTATCATATCTGCATCAAAGTACAAAACTTTGTTAACAGCAGATGCACCAAGTTACTTGGCAACCCAAAGAGAGTTTTGGAAGAATGCAACCCTTGAAAAATAAGGAGAAGCTGTAATAGCCATTAACTCTTCTCTAAAGGGTAAAGCTGTCAAAATAACACCACAATCCATCTCGGAAGTCTTTCAACTCGATGATCAGCAAGGTAAAACTTACTTCCCTAAAAACGAGTTAAAAATTGACTTTCTTGAAAGAGGGTATGCAGACACAATGATGAAGAGGGATACCTTACAAAAAGTTTCTTCCCTCCTGCAACAAGGTTTTTATTTCATACCCTCCTAATGTGTGTTTCAAACAAAACCACGGCTTTTAATGAAATACCATTAAAAATTCAAAATCTGGGATATGCTATTCTTCAAGAAGAAAATTTTAATTATTCCCAGGAAATTTTTAATGATCTGGTTAAAAATGTTGAATCAAAATCATTCTTACTGTTTCCAAGATTTCTAATCTATTATTTTGAAAAGAAACTTGGTAAGGATGATATTTCTGTAATAAATCAAGGTGACTCTTTACAAATGCACAGCTTAACTGCTGAAACTTTTACAAGAATGTCAACACCTTGCAAAACACAAGCAGAGGTGCCTGAGCAGAATTTAGCAGCTACCACTGCTCCTCAGGTATCTGCTGCTGAGCCCACTGCTTAAGGTGATCAAAGTAGCAACACAACTGCTTTGAAACCCACACCTATAATCACCAAAAAGCCAAACAAAAAGAAAAACTCAAAAACCCCCTAAACCTATCAAAAAGGCAACTCTGGAGGATGAGATACCAGAGCAACTGCCAGTGACAGCACAAAAGTCACAAGAAACCACGGCTGCTTCTTCCTCACAGCAGTTGGTAAAAATATCTCAACCCATAACCAAAACTCCTCATGTTTCTTCTAAAAAAGAACAGGTTGTACATATAGGGACACCACAATATGATGCTCTGGAATCACTTGCTTCCATCATCCACAGCCCAATGCCCGGGGCAAATTCTCTTCTAACACCAAACCTCACATCCACAATTCCCCCACCAACTAAACTTTTGTTGGATGCTATTGATTTGAACCAGGCACAAACCAGTCCTTCTCAATCACCTGTCAATGAGAATATATTTCAACCAATGACTGGGTCTGATGTATCAATCATAGTTAACCCACCAACAATGCCTGAGGAGGTTACACCCCTTGAGTTACAAGTAACTCTTGGTGGTAATCCAAGTGAAGCAGCCACTACAAGTGCTAAACCCACTGGTTTGCATTTGGACAGTGGTTACATCAATAAGACTTCCTTGGAGGCAATTCCTTCCATAGCACCTCTGACATCCACCAGTGGATTCGTTTTGACCACTGGCAACATCAAAAGGTTGTCAAGTGTTGAAGGAAGAAGACCCCAGTACCAAGAAAAAGGGGCATCAGTGGTTAATTTTTGGAGTACACTCCCTACCTCAACCACTGATAAAACCACTACTAGTGGGAAATCAGATGATCCCATTAAATTGGGTGATGGTTTAAAGTACCTTGAATTGACGGAACGTGTTGAAAAACTGGATACTTCTGTTGCAGAAATCAAAGAAATGTTGCAACAGTTGTTGAAAGAACAAAAGGTGCAATCCACTGTTGTTCCACCTCAAGCACCTGCTCCACCACAAGCACCTGCTGCAAATGAGCTCTAGAATCTATTTCAACCTTTTCTCCAACAACAAAAACAAATGGCTGATCAGCAACTTGCAATACATGTACAAGAGCTAAGAAACACAATGGAGTCTAGGTTCAAGAGCACACAAGCAGATATTAAGGCTATGAAGGCCCACATATTGAAAACCACTGGCACTGCTCCTCCAACTGTTCTCTTTATTGATCAACTACCCCCAGATAATGCCAAAAAGGGGGAGAAAATTCAGGAGTGGAAAAAGAAGGGAATAGATGATGGTCTTTACATTGAACCAGAAAGGGATGCTATGACCAGAAAAATTCCTTTGCCAGATGGTAGCAAGAAGGTTGATGTTACCCAAAATGCACTTGATGAAGGAGTAGCAAGTGTAAAAAGGGACAGAGCGGCAAAGGATATGACAAGGTGGAATGAGGAGAAAAAAGATTACATGGAGCTGAATGCGCAGGGTTGTTCTGGGCTAAAGGATGTTCAAAATCCTGTGCCAAAAAGAAATCCCACTAGAAAAGTGAGGGAACCCAAGTCCACACCATCCAGATTCACAAAGCATACTTCAAAACCACCGTCCAAAAGCCCCCAACGTCAAACCTCCACCCAAACAGTTGTTGTAACTCCTGCTGTATCAACATCTGCTGGTACTCCAGTTGTTTCAACATCTGCTATCACTTCAACACACACCACAACCACTGCCTTACCACCACCACCATCTCCACCAAAAACAACATCACCACCATCGCCTCCTGCCAAAAAGCAGAAGACAACAGATGTTACAACATCTATTGTAATGATAACAGTGGTTGAAACACCAGTTGTTTCAACAGCTGTTAGTCAATCACAAATCACTGCCACTCAAACCACCACCACTGATCCACCCAAAACATCATCTGCCTCTCCTACAATAAAAAGGAGAAGGATTTTCATACCAGATGATGATTCTCCATGACCATCACCAACATCTTCACAATCACTAGCACTTATTCCAAACCATGTTCCTCTCTCATCAGCTCCTGTGCAACAACCAATCACTGTCATTACTCCTGCAGGTGTCCAATTTCCTCTAGAACTTGAAGCAGTTAGAGAAGAGATTAAATCCTTCTACTATGAGGATGACCCTGCTAAAAGGAAGTTGCCATCTGTTGAAGGATATCCCAGGCCTAACAATATTGAAGAATATTTGAAAATCAAGGCTCAGCAAGTAGAGGATATCTCAAAAAGAAATACACATGGGAAATCTGATAGAGAAATTCAGCAGAACTATCAATACTTGCTCACACAAGTCAGATCTTTAGGGCAATTTGCAAAAAATGTTTGTCAACAAATCTCAGAAAGAGCAGATGAAAGCTTGAGAAAAGACTACATTGAAAGCATCATGGCAACAAAGAAGTACAATAGAGAAAAGCATATGTACAAGGAGTGGACCATTCCTGAGCTTGAAAGTGAAGCAGCCAGGATTCAAGATATGATCAAGAATAAGGTCAAGCACACTCCTCCAGATTGAGCAAAATTCAAAAAGAATGTACCTGATAAAAAGGTAGAGCTGAGGAGAATGAAAGAGGAATTAGTTGCTGCTGATTATGGGTCTTTGAATCAAGTGTTGAGATGGAGAGAAGATAAAGTCAGGGCTACCTACAAAAGTTTGGAGAAATTAAGAAAGACAGATCCTACTGCTCCATAAAAGCCTGACTATCCTGAAGCAGAGGTTGCAAAAAGACCACCAAAACTGCAAATCTGGAGAGCCACTGCTCCAGCTGGTGCAGCCATCTTTAAAAGAAGGACACAAAAACAGTTGGATACTGAAACAGTGGCAGAATTAATGGCAGGAGATGAGCTTGTAAAGGAAGGTATTAAAAAGATGATAGTTGAAACTCTTGGCCTGAATCAACCTGCAAGCACTGCTCAAACAGTCATGAATAGGCCTGCATCACCAAACACTTCATCCAATAAAAATCTCCCAAGAAACCCACCAGGCTCAAAAGTACTAAAGTGGGAAACTGACAAACAGACCCATGTACTGACTATGTTCAGGTCTAGTGGAGAAGTGAAGAAAATAACAAGGGAACAAGCACTTGGCCTAAGTCTTGAAGATATGCAGGATCTCCTTGATCTTCCACTTAGTAGGGATGAAGATGACACAGATGCCCTAGACTTTGAGTTACAACTTAAAGGTCAGATAAGGGAACTATTGATGAGGCAATAAAGTTCCACAATAATGAAGGGTTTTGGCATTATCTGTTCCAGGGGGAGATTGTTGGGATTGAACCCTACCAAAGGAACAGATAAATAAAGCCAAAACTGGATTAGAGCAGTGGACCCAGAATAAGCAGATGTTATGTATACAAATCTCTCCCCTTGAAAGTGGTTTCAACATCTGCTGACCTCCTATCTACTAATCGTACAAAATGCTGACCTACAAACTGCTGATCAAGTAAAAGACTGATGAAAGACTAAAGCTCTGCTGTTAAATCTACTGCTTTGAGTCAAGCTCTACTGATCATGACAAGTATTGCTGGGTTCACATCAGTGGAAGGATGCAGCAGTAGTTTAGATGTCTTTATGTAATGAAATGTAATAACAGTAGTTAGCATAGCAGAGGTTGTATAGATCAGAGGTTAGAGTTTGTTAGGAGGTTAGATGTCACTTTCATGGTGACGTCAGCTTAGATGCTTCAGTGGTTTGCTCGTGCCTATAAATAGAACAGTGCTCTGTACTGTTCTATTAGCTCTTTTACTATCTTCTTCCTGCACGAACAAATACCGTGAGCTCAGGCTGGGGGGAGTTTGTTGCATACTTTCAAAATTGTAATCGTTGTTGAAATTAAATTCAATCATTCGGTTCAATGTTAAACTTGTATGTTAAAAGCAATTCTCCTGTTTGATTGTGAAAAGTTTGCTTCCATCTTAATTCCGCTGCACAACTCATTCATCTTCATCTTAATTCAAATGTAAAACACAATCAAAACCAAACTCAGATCCTAACATCTTAGTTATAGTACTAGGCCCCTCTTTTGAAGGTGACGTTACCCTCAACCCAGTAGTTTGAGTCAGCAAGGATACAATCCTAAAGGGTCGGAATATTGAAAGATAATTAATTAAGTTATTAATGCGTATTGTGGTAGGCCCTTCTTTTGAAGGTGACGTTACCCTCGGCTAAGTGGTTTGAGTCAGCAGGGATACAATCCCAAGTAGTCGGTTTAATGTATTAATAGTAGTTTACATATGAGGGGATCAAGCCATTCGCACCCCCGCCATCCAATACCAGTGGGTATTGAAGGAGCTCCTAGTAAGCTTAACCCAGGTCCTTGCAGGATCTATACACTAAACAAGGCAAGAACCTTACCAAACCATTACCTTAACCCCCGACCAGGTAGCCAACATATCTCTATATAGACCGTAGAGATATGAATGGTGAAAATCTTTTACATTATATAGACAGTAAAATAATGCCATGACACCACAGACAAATCATAAGGAAGTTTCACCTTCAACATAAGAAACTAGTTATTAAAGTCATTAATACAAAACCAAATAAAAAGTGCAAAAAGATTAAAAATCAAAAGTATTACACTAAATGCTTGTCTTCACCAAGTGATGTAAGAGACTTAGGAAAACATGGCCTTTGATTGTCAAGAACTTTTAGTATCAATCTTTGATTCCGAGACTACTACACACATTCTAAGATGGATGATGGATGATGGTGGTGGATGTGGGTTGTAGTGCTGGTGGAGTGTGGGTGAAGTGGGAGAGAGGTGGTTTGCCAAAGGATGCCTTTGAAGTGAACCAAGCACCTCTATTTATAGCCTGTATAGAAGCCCAGACATGGCTAGGTGTCCATCCTCTTTCTCTTTCTTCATTAATTGCAATTTGTCTGCATGAGCTCCACACGCCTCCGTGTCCGCTGGGCACGGCCCTGTGTGTAGAAACGAATCTGTACTATCAAGATTTGCTTGGATTCTGCGAATCTTAGCATTGACCACGGCCCATGTTGAGCTGGGCACACCCCCGTGCTGGGAATAGAAGCTTCTACAACTTTGTCTTTTCTGCAGACACTTGGCCACGCCCCCGTGTCCGTTGGGCACGAGGCCGTGGTCAGCCTTCTGTTTCTTTGTTTTTGCTTGGGAAGATGCTGTCGAGAGGTCGGGCATGCCACATTTATAGCTTTTCTTGCATTTATGTTAGATTTTGCTGCATATTTGTTCCTTTTGTTCATTTATGCTCATTTAGCCCTGAAAATACAAAAGGAAGACAAAAGCACATTTTTTCCAACATTAGTACTAAATAAAGGTTAGTTTTATGCCTTAATTGATGTATTTTATATGTTGCATTTTGCACACATCACAACGATAAGTAGAACGTAACTTTGGGGAAGAAGAATGCAATGTTGAATTTGGGTTTACGGTATGATTGTGAGTTTTTGGTTGCTGATTATCAGGGGTTTTTGATTTCGCAATGGACGATTTTAACCTTGGCGGTTTCATATATATATATTTTAATTTGATAAATTTAATAGTTAAGCACGGGGTTTAAATGAGATGATCTGATTGTTGAGGTTATAGCGTACATAATGTACGATTAGGCATATTGTATGATAACCGGCCTCTCTCTCTCTCTCTCTATATATATATATATATATATATATATATATAGTTATAATTCCTAGCCCAAGAAAAATTAAAAGCCCACATACTAGCCTAACTTAATACCAAAATCTAACCCTAAATCCCTAATTCCTAAAACAATCACATAAACTGATTGTTCGAATGTTCGATCTATGCATATCGCCGCTGCCACACACCAAAATCTAACCCTAAATTCCTAATTCCTAAAAGAATCACATAATCTGGTTGTTTGATCTGTATATCGCCGCTCCTGTTCCTGTAGATTGTGTCTCACAATCACATATCGCTGCCATTCTCAGGTCTCACACTCACACAATCACGTTCCCGTTCCTGTAGATTGCGTCTCACAATCACATATCGCCGCCATTCTCAGGTCCATTCTCATGGCTATTCGAGATGAAGAAAGTTGGAAACTGATGTGTTGACTCTTTACGGGTCTAATAATAAATGAAATGTATTTTTATAATTAACAAACCATAAAAGTTGTTATGTAATGTGTAGAACTTAATGGTTTTGTTTAATGCTTGTGTTTATAGGTTGTATATGTTGATTTGAAGTTGAATTTTGTGGATGGAGATGATCAAGCTTAAAGAAGAAGTTTATGGCTTTTGAGCTAAATGACAATTTGTATTTCACACTTTATTTTGTGCTTCTTGATATTGTTAAGAACATTTTTATAATCATGATTTTAGTTATGTATTGTTTTTTTTAGTAAGGTGTTGGACATGTTTTAATTAAGTTAGGATTTGTTTTTGTTGAATGCAACCTTATAATAGTCTTGATTTCAGTTCTCTTTGTTTTGCTACATATGTTTTATATTTCGGTGCTGAGAAAAACCAAGCGAAAACGATCCTCTCGATTCAAATTCAATCCGAGCATGAGCATCACTTTTGTGCTCGGTTTTGAAAATTTGATCCGATCAGATCGGATCGGTTGTAATTCAATCCGAGCATGTGCAGACCCTAGATCAGATCAGATCGGCTCATGAACACCCCTACTGTGCATCACCTAGACATGCCCGTGCAGGAAGAAGACGAAGAATGGAAGTTTCGAGATCCGATAAGACTGACACCTTTTGAAGCCCTGTCTGGACACTTGTGTTTGTACAACCGTGCACCACCTAGGCACGGTCGTGCCTATAACGGAATGAAACAAGAAGTTCCAGGAAAGGAAAAAAAGGATAGGTAGTTATCTGGATAAAGGACGAGGCACAGAAGTGCCCAAGCATGCACTGTCGTGCACCCCTAAACCTAGCCATCCTAAAAATGGAGGCCTCTGCTGTCCATTTCCTCATCTCATTCCACTTATTCCTCTCCCACTATTCACACACATACTCTCTTGTCATGAGAGGCCACTAGGAGTTTCAGATCACTCCAAGAAATCACTTGTAATAGCTTAGTTTGAGAGGGAGAGAGAGAGGGTTTGTTTGGGGGGGGGGGGGACTTGTAATCAACAACCCTCATTTAGTTGTTTGATTCTTACACTTGATTCACCATGATCGTTCACATGATCATTGTTTGCGGATAAGTTACTGTAGCCATTCTTGGCTAAACTCCTTGTTTTTATTGGGTTATAGATGAAGCTTTATATGAATTAAATGTTTAAACTTTGCTAAAGCTTAGTTAGGCTTGGCCCGGACCAACGGTTGGTGAACCAGTGATAAAATCTATACGTTTCACTTTATGTCCTTTATGTTTGAATGAAGTTACAGGTTGTGTACTTTAACTATGAAAATTACAATAAATGTCCTTTAAGTTACCATCTTCCATCAGGCGGTATGCTTTTACCCTAACTCAGTTAAAACTTTATGTTAACTCCTAACACATGCCATTCATGTGAGGGAAAAATGGTCATCTCACTTGTATAGGCCTATTTATGTAAATAAGTTAAAAGAATTGGGTCAGACTTTAAAAGAAAATACTTTCGAACTTAAACTTCATCCACAGAACAACCACCACCAACGTAAGATAGATAACCATTACCCCAATCTCCACCAACTCTCCTTATCTTCTTCCCCCCAAACACCACCACCATCAAATTCAAACACATCTTCAAACGAGCAAAAACAAAGCAAAAAACTAAGATTCCAAGAATAACTAACAAACTGCTAGATAGGCATGGCTATGCGAGGCTATGGGCACGACCGTGTAGGAGAACCCAACTGTACAAGTCAACAAGTCAAACCAATTTTAGTCAATAAAATTCCACGATATACCAAGGCACGACCATCCATCACCTAGACATGCCCGTGCAGGAAGAAGACGAAGAATGGAAGTTTCAAGATCCGATAAGACTGACACCTTTTGAAGCCCTGTATGGACACTTGTCTTTGTACAACTGTGCACCACCTAGGCACGGTCGTGCCTATAACAGAATGAAACAAGAAGTTCCAGGAAAGGAAAAAAAGGATAGGTAGTTGTCTAGATAAAGGACGAGGCACGGAAGTGCCCAAGCATGCACGGTCGTGCACCCCTAAACCTAGCCATCCTAAAAGTGTAGGCCTTAGCTTTCCATTTTCCTCATCTCCTTCCATGTATTCCTCTCCCACTTTTCACATAATCTCTTGTCATGAGAGGCCACTAAGAGTTTGGGATCACTCCAAGAAATCACTTGTAATAGCTTATTTTGAGAGAGAGAGAGAGAGTTTGTTGGGGGGGGGGGGACTTGTAATCAACAACATTTAGTTATTTGATTCTTACACTTGATTCACCATGATCGTTCACATGATCATTGTTTGTGGATAAGTTATTGTGGCCATTCTTGGTTAAACTCCTTGTTTTGCTTGGGTTATAGATGAAGCTTTATATGAATTAAATGTTTAAACTTTGCTAAAGCTTGGTTAGGCTTGGCCCGGACCAACGGTTAGTGAACCAATGATAAAATCTATGCGTTGCACTTTATGTCCTTTATGTTTGAATGAAGTTACAGGTGGGGTCCTTTAACTATGAAAATGACAATGAATGTCCTTTAAGTTACTATCTTCCATCAGGCGGGATGTTTTTACACTAACTCAGTTAAAACTTTATGTTAACTCCAAACACATGCCATTCATGTGAGGGCAAAATGGTCATTTCATGTGTATAGGCCTATTTATGTAAATAAGTTAAAAGAATTGGGTCAGACTTTAAAAGAAAATACTTTCGAATTTAAAGTTCATCCACAGAACAACCACCACCATCGTTAGACCGATAACCATTACCCCAATCTCCACCAACTCTCCTTATCTTCTTCCCCCCCAAACACCACCACCATCAAATTCAAACACATCTTCAAACTCACCTTTTCATCTGGCGACAAATCCAACTGATAAGGCTAATGTAATCACTCACAGAGCTAGTATTTGAACCAGGATGACGTGGTGACGCAATTGGTCCACCGAGAATGCTCCTCTCCGGTATCATAATGTAAAACTCTTTATCTCCGATTTGAAGAACATTCTGTGAATCGAACTTTACCGGTGGAGTTCCCTTTTTCCGAGTACTCTTTATATCCGATCTACGGTCAGCCATTTCAAGAAGATCTACTCAAAACCCCCCTTTGCGTTACTGTTTTTCTGGTAGCTATTCAACATTTTTTAGTATAATATTCGGGGTGTCTCTCTATACATTTCCTCTGATATTTCGACGGTGGTTTCAGGTCAGGGTGATCAGGGATTTTCAGAGGAGGGTGATTAGGAATTTCAGTCGAGGGTAATTATGGGTTTAAGCAACAGTGGAGGTGGGATTTGGTGGTATTGCCGGAATAAAGATTGGAGAGAGATGTTAGTGGTGCTGGCTGGCGACTTTATGTGGGTGTTTGGGATTCCTTCTCAAGAATGACTTATTAACTTATATAAATCATAAGTTAGAAATTCTAACCTCTCAAAAATAACTTCTTAACACACAAAATCCTCCAAAATAAGCTAACCCAAACACTTAAAAAACAACTTATTAACTTTTATGCAATAAGTCATAAGTTGCTCCAAAATAAGCTAACCCAAACACCCCCCTATGGCGGCGGTGTTTTGGCCAAACAAAAAGAAAATGGGAGGGGGCTTATTTGTTGACTGATGTTATATTAGAATTTTATATTGTTTTATTTTATTTATTAGATGAAATGATGATTATGCCCTCACGTGAGTGGCATGTGTTAGGAGTTAACATAAAGTTTTAACTGAGTTAGAATAAAAGGACACCGCCTGATGGAAGATAGTAACTTAAAGGACATTCAGTGTAGTTTTCATAGTTAAAGGACACCGCCTGTAACTTCGTTCAAACTTAAAGGACAATTTAGCCTATAATTTATTCTAATAACCCCTCCCGTCAAACAAAGATCAATCACCTCAACCAATCACAAGTGTCATTAGCACCTATACAGAGCACCATAACATATTTTTGGTGGTCCCATAAGAGGGATCGTGACATTTATGATCACAAAGTATCGTGTTGCAGAAGAAGAATAGTTGGACGTCTTAAAATGAAACTTACTTTATTTCTCTTTAAAAAGAGACTTCTTTAAAGCTAGGGTAATGTATTAACTTTAAGTGGACCTAATTCTATCTTAAACTTTAAACATAATTTGTAAATCTAATGGAAAGTCTTTAATCGGGACTTTCTACTTAAATTCACCACATCGCTTGCCAATATTCTAACTATAATTCAAACCAAGTGGAGTCGAACACCCAAATCATCACTCTTTGTCTTCTTGATATTCTTTATTAATTCTCTATTACTTGCATTTATTTCTGGTTTTAAAAATAAATTAACAACCAGCAAAAAATAATTAATTAACTAGTTGGTAATTTAAAGTTGAGTAGTAAAAGTCATGTTGTTTGGGTTCGATAGGTACAGTTGCCTACTGTATGTTTAGTCTAGGACCACCCGTAGTGGGGGGAGGGGGTTTGGGGCGTTTTTTCCAAAAAAAAAAAAAACCGCCCCTTAACGCCCATCAACAACCCTCAAGGCGATTTTTTTTCAAAAAAAAAGAAAAAAGCCCAGACCTTTCTTTTTTCCATGCTTCTTCTTCAATTATTTGACCAATGACATGTATTCTACTTTTTGGTTGGCCAATACCCTTTTTTCGATGGTTTTTTTATTAAAATATCTACACCGCTTTTAACATAATGCCCCACAATGCCCACATTCCCACTACATCCATTTTAGAAAAAAACGCCCCATAATGCCCCATTGCTGACTGTACTGCCACATGGCGTAAAACGCGCAGGAGTGAGGACACTATTTGTGTCTTCCACTACACATGGTCTATGTATGTCACACCCTGACTATTGCGGAAGCGTGGTTATTGATGTGACTTCTTAATACCATAGCATTCAATCATAACAATGCTATATGATAAAACCATAAGATATTCATCCATTGATTAAGTTTAAAAATAACACAACATAATTGTCTGAAACGTTGACACCAAATTTAAGTTACAAACCATAACATGTTTTAATGAGTTCACGAAGACTCGACCACATAACTTAAACCAAACCCGAGCTTAGGACCATGTATCTCGTCCAGGAGTAAGATACATCTCCTAAACCCTACGACCTCGGATGACATATTTTATTTATAACGCAGCTTGAAACACATGCATACACCTGCCAGATCCACTTAGTTTCCTGAAATACATGTAGTTTAAAAATATCAACAAAAGTTGAGCGAGTTCATGTGTTCGTGAGTATGTATAAAACCTTTGTAAACAGTGTAAGTATGAATGTCCCGGTATGATAGCAAACAAGGAAAAGATCACCAATGGTTTGCAAGGACACTGATATGTGTGACGGTGTAGGAAGACTCAAACCTAGCAAAGTTGCACCGGGCTTCCGGCTGGAAGACATAGTCACCCTATGGGTCACCCTGGTCCTCATGGGAGTGGGCTCGCTACACCCAAATAGATCTATCACTCATGCCCTTCGGTCCTTATACGAGGATTAATGGTCCCAAGTATCTGCCCACCCAATCACATGATCTATGGTTCTTTCCTAGGCTAACCATACCAATAGTATCTGTATGTAATCCTTTTGTAACATGTATTTCACCCCCGAAGTAAATAAACAAAACAGTTTAAAGAAAAGGGGGACATGAACTCACAGTATTGCGTCTTCAGAACTGGTAACTCAAATCTCCTCAGCAAACACGACTACCTACAGTGTACTAACGTCTATTAGACGAACGGGTCGTGCCTTTGCTTAGTATTTACGTTTTTGAGTTACGTATCTTATGTTCCCAATATTATTCCAAGTTATAATTACTTGTTAGAATAATATTTATTTTAACCTTAAATTATATTTATTTTTGGAATAATTGTCAAACAACATTTCTGTAACAACACTTCCCAAGTATTTATTTTCGTAGTTCCTTTCCAAGGATGGGGGGTATTTCATACAAGTATTTTCGTATTATTGTATTTGTAGTTCCAAATTAATATATTTTCAAGTCTCACATTAGAAAATATATATAATACTTATTTTGTCCCAAAAATAATGTATTGTCCAGAAAATATATATTTTTCCCAAAAATCATATATCTTCTAAATATTACAAGAAAATATATTTTAACTTCCCAAAAATAATATTTTCCTTTTTGTCAAAGTATGATATAACTTGCAATAATAATAAAAATCACACTTTCATTTCTTTTGTATCCAAAATAATATTTACCAAAAATATATTTGTAACGGTATTTTCTGGAATATTTTGTAAGTTACGTTCTATCGTTCGGTTCCACAATATTATGTGTGTAACTTAAATATTTATTCCTTGATATTCTTGGTATTATTTTGGATTGTAAATTTCATGGTATTTTGTTAAGTTATATTATTTTACCCTAAAATAATATAATTATTTCACCAAGTACACAAATATTCACACAAGTGTCTTTATTGTAAATATATATTCCAAATACATATTTATTCATTTTTATTTATAAAAACCAACCTCCAATACTTGTATTTTTGTAACAAATTCTATGGCAAAGTTTATATTGAAAACCATAGTTAAATACACTTGTAAATACTTGTTAGAAAATATTTTTCTAAGTGTTTATATTTTTAGAAAATCTTGCCATAGTTTCCCCTAAAAATGGAGGTGTCCATGCTATCAAAGCATATCATTTTCTTTTAAAAAATCTTTACAAACAATCAACAATCAATCCCTAAACAACTTACACTTACCAAGTGCAAAAACTATACAATTTACATAACAACATTAACTTGATCTTTCACAAAAACTTGTAGTAACTTGGTAGTGTTTTTAGTAGGTTTAGTTACCCCTCAAAGTGTGTTTACTTCTTTAAAAATCTCATTCTTGAAAGATTTGGATGTTTACAACTTGTAAACATGTTTTACAAAAACGTTTCTTTATGAAATCTTTTTGTTTCTCTAGTGTTTCTACACTTGTTTCATCACAAAAAATAGTATAAGTTTAAGTAAGAATCAAGATCTCTTAAAAATCACATTTTGAACTTGGTTCTTTTGGAAAACCATTCATTATTCTTAGATCTATGAGATCATCAACTCACTTGATTATTATTTTTCAAGAAATCATCTTATTTTCAAGTTCATGCTTACACATGAGGATGATCATCCTTTTTCATCACATAATCATCCTCTCACTTGCTAGATCATGTGTTTAATCACAATCTAGCAAGCTCCTTATGATGATCAACATCATAATCTCAAGTAAATAACAAGCAAGTATCATTCATATACTAAACAACATAGTTTCATCCATATTTCATCATATGTTAAGCTTATGTTAGAGATTCATGAACATGTCTTTTAATGTTCTTGTGATTAACAACATACTACATCTTTTAACCAAACAAAATTAGAAGTAACAAAGATTATGAGAGTCTTACCACTAGCACTATGGCTAGGGATGAACTCTTGAAGATGAAAGTGACAAAGATGGTGGATAAAAGCAAATGGAAGTGGTCCTTCAATCTTCAAGACCACCAAACCTCCTAATCTTGCTTCTTACACCTTGTGAGGAGCTTGGAATGGATGAACTTGAAATGAAAAGTGGTGGTGGTGTTGATGTTGCTCATGGCCGAGAAGAAGGAGGAGAGAAGGAGATGAGTTGGTGTGCTTGTGTGTGTGAGGATGATGAGTCTATGGATCCTCTTATAACCAATCTTATGTTATTACCCAAAGGTTAACATGTTTCTAATAGTACTAACAAATCTCTTAACAAGATCATAGGAGATTTAGAGAAGATCAAGAAAGATCTTGGAGTGGGGTCACTTGTGACCGTTCACTTTAAGGGGGGGGGGGGGTCTTGGTTGGGTTTTGATGATTAGTTATATTATTAGTTGAAAACCAAGTGTATTAGTTTAGGTGTTATGCATAAGGTATGTTATATAGTGTGTTAAGGTGTTCGGGGATCATAACTAGCCAAGAAATTACAAAACAATCTCTCTAGTGTAATTTTGGTGTTTCGGGTAATGTCCGGTTGTTCGGTTAGATACCGGTTCGTTAAAGTGTCAAACTATTCCGTTTAGAAATCTTTATGTACCCTTTTGTGACACTTTAATTCCCGAAACTTAGGAAAGCATTCAGGACCATTTAGTCATATTTTTACATGAAACTAGCATGTTAAAATGTTGATTTTTGCTGATTTATGCAGAATTCTGCACTTTTGTGTGGGTTTTAGGCAATTTCCGGCACTTAAACTATCACCTAGTGAAGCAGTTTTATGATCCTTACTTCCCTACACACCATACTAGTGTAGTACTTGCTCTCTGGCTCATACTGGGCCTCAAAACACTGTCTGTCTATGTACTGAACTCCGTCAGCATTTTTCTGAGTTATCCGCTAACTGTGCTAGCTGTGCTTTGTGCATCGTTTATGTCACTAAGTGTTTGTATGTAGTAATGATGTGACAATATGAAATGTGATGCACATGTAAGTATGATACAGTAATCAGAAAGCAGTCAAGTATAATTCAGCACAGTCATTAAGCACTAATCAAAATTAATTAATTGTACGGATACCTGTATTTTTTACGGTTGTCACAATGTAATAATTATTTCTTATAAATATAAAACTAGAAAAAAATGTTTAAAAGTTATAAAGTTAACTCACCTAACTCTGCTAAAAGTTACTAAAACTAACACACATAAAACACACACAAAGCACACACATCAAGAACTCAACTTCTTCTTAGGGTTTTGGTTAAACAAACGTCAAAAAAGATTTTCATAAATCAATCAAAAAGATTTTATGTAGGTATGATAAGATCAGGATTGGCCCAAGCCCAAGTATTTTAAGGTTTGGGCTTTGGATCACCAAATCTATTGACCTCCATATTTTAGAATATATATATATATATATAGGGTCGGGATTTAGAGAAAACGGCAGAAAGTGTGAGAACGGTGAGAACGCTTATGGATCGTCCGATCAAAACAATCTATGGACTAGATTGGCGCGGTGGCGTTTTCGTAAATAACATCAATTTTATTACGTGGACGTGCCTCATTGAGGGTAAAAAGGTCTTTACACTTCTATACCAAAACGCCAAACTAATGAATAAAACGCCATTACGGACCAAAACACAACCCTATATAAACAAAAACATCCCAGAAATAAAAACACACACCCCAGAACCTGAAACGCCATATTTTCTACTATATACCATTCATCTTACAAACGCCAAAAATCCCCGAAACATCAAACACACCTACTCAAAAAACGCCATATTTTCTACTATATACCATTCATCTTAGAAAACGCCAAAACACTCAAACATCAAAGATTCCAAAAACTCGACGGTTCTTTCAGATACACTATTTCTCCAGTAAAACGCCAAAAAATGCATTCTTCCCTGAGGTGCTGTGACTCAAATAACATTTTGCTGCATGAGATGGACAAATCATAAACAAAAAGATGCTGGTTTCAGACTTATGTCATTTTTTGTGTTTTGTTATTGATGAATATTATAATGGCATGAAAAAATGAATGACACTGATGAGTTGTTTGAAGATACATATTCAAAGAAAAAACTTATGTCATTTTCTTTCCAAACGGCCACAAAAACAGAAGCATGGCTAAGCCAAACCGCCAGCGAACATGATTCAAAGAAGAAAGAGACTGATGACAGTTAAGATTTGGAAGATGAATTGTTTCTATTTTTATTTTTTTAATTTTCTTTTTCTGTTGTTTGTTGTGTATTTTTCAACTTAGAAAATAAAAAAAATACATTATATGAATAAAACGGCAAACAGTCGTAATAATCCAGTAAAAACGCAAAAACTCCCAAACTATAACGAAAGTAGTTTGCAGAAGTATTAATAAAAGCTAAAAATGAAAAAAAAACGCCAAAAACTACTTAAAGCCATTAAAAACGGCAAACTTGGGAGATGGAAAGTCTATGACCCTAAAAACTCATAAAAAGCTGAACAAAAAAACAGTAAAAATACACAGTAACTGAAAAGACGGCTACTTTATTAATATCATTTAGTATATATAAAATCCTGCCTAAACTACGCACCAAAAACATCATATAAGAGAGACGTCTCTGCACAATCAACTGATCACAAACCAAAAAACAAACGCCATATTTTCTAGAAACCATTCACT
Organism: Helianthus tuberosus; assembly: GCA_030545235.1. NCBI lineage: Eukaryota > Viridiplantae > Streptophyta > Magnoliopsida > Asterales > Asteraceae > Helianthus > Helianthus tuberosus. Next base: position 123,128,537 of record CM060352.1, read on the forward strand.
TTAAAACGCCATAAAAATAGTTAAAAAAGCCACAGATGCAGAACCTCGATTCTTCTATATTGAGTATTGATCTGAATGAAGTTTCACTGAATGAATTCTTCTCTGAGTTGGGTATCTCTATAATCTTTTGCTGAATGAGATGGACAAATATTCAAGAAAAAGAGACGGATGACACTGATATGTCATCATGTCACTTTGTTCTTGATGGATATATTGATGGCATGAAGGGATCAATACATTAGCAGGCGTTGGTCTTCAACATAAGGTATCTACATAAGGATGCCACAAAAAATAAGCATCTTATAAAGACGGGCGTTATGTAGGAAAATAAGGATCTACATAAGGTATTTAAAAACAGGTTCAAAACGTCAAAAATGTTAAAGTAGAAGAGGCTGATGACAGTGAAGATTTGGATGAGAAATTAGATTATAATTTATATTTTTTTTTTCATTTTCTATTCTTTGTTATCTAATTCTCTGTTGTTTATTATCTAATTCTCTACTAATTTAAAAAAAAATGAGTATAAAACGCCAAAAACTACAAACACCAAAACGTCTGATAGTGTGAAAAATTGTGAGAACGAATGCTAGCAAAGCACGATGTTGCTATATAAAACGCCAAAAAACTCTAACAACGTATTACTGGAAAAATCAACACTAATTAACAGATGAAAATTGAAAGAAACGGTAATTGTTAACACAGTAAAATGAAGATACGGTATCATTATTGCCAAACATTTATTTATATTAAAAGCCACTACATGGAAAATTGAATTTATTTATTTTTTCAAAACGCCATAATTGTCTGTCACATTATAGGTCTGTATCATACATGGCAAAACACTTGATATAATAAAATCAAGAAAATTACTGATCTTTTTTACATTAAAGGCCTGCATCCTGATCTAAAAAACAATAAAAACGCCAAAACAATACTTAAAACGCCAAAATGTTACTATGATCCTGATCTAAAAACAATAAAAACGCCGCATATTTATTAAACGCCAAAAAATGGAAAGATAAAGTGGCACGCGTTTAAAAAAAGAAATATGAAAGGACAAAAAAGCCCCTCCGCCCTTCTCTAAGTGGCGTGACACGTGTTGGGGCAGGAAGTGTTCTCACACTTTTGAGCGTTTTCTCCTGATCCCTTTTCTATATATATATATATATACAGATATATGATATGGACAAAACGCTAGCTGGTGGAGTGGTTTGATAAGCGCTGATAATTCCTTGGAGACTCGGGTTCGAGGCTCACCGGCTCACCCTGTGCAACTCTTTTTTGTTCAAAAAAAAAAACAGATATATGATATGAGCCTACGAAATGGGTCTAATATGGGCCTAAGCCCTAACTAAAATCTGTGTTTAGCCTAAAATGTACTGAAATTCTGCCTAAAATCTATGTTCATTCTGTGATATAATTGCCTAAAATTGGTTTTTTTTTTTTTTTTTTGAAAAAAGGCCACAAGTTTTTACTTCGCCTTAGGCCACCAAAATGGTTGAGCCGACCCTGGATAAGATCAATAACTTTAAGGTATATAGCGTATATAACTCCAAGTCTGATACTATGTTCTCTACTTGCTTGTGTGCAAGTATCAAGCTAATAAAAAATTGTCGCAACTAAGTTTTGTTAATGGGATCTTTAGATAAGTCAAAGTTTACAGAATGTGCCTTAAACATGAAGTCTTGTTAATGGGATCTTTAGATAAGTCAAATTTTACAGAATGTGCCTTAAACATGAAGTCAATTACATGTGGTTATTAATTTAGAAAAGGTATCAAAGAAAGCAAAAAAGTTATAAAATATGAATTAATATTTACTGCGAAGGCTTAGTATATTGCTTCTAGAAGTTTCTATACCAAATTTTGTAGACACACAACCAACTAGGAAAATATGAAATTAACTTAATGGAGACCACGTCCACAATCATGGTGGATATCAAAAGTGAAATTTCATTTACAACTAATCTTGTTCAACAATACAAGACAAAGCACATTGAAATCACGTACCATTTTCGAAAATAAGTTGGTAAGGTCTGTAATCAATAAATTCCAACTAATGCTACCTTTTCACTAAAGCATTGAATCATGAAAGATCTAATTTCTATTTTCATCACTCGGAAATGGTTATTGTTTTAAGGCCATATATAGCATCAATAGAAACTTAAGTTTAAGTTTCTTCATATTCTATTTCTTTGCTAGTAACCCGGGTTCCTATGGTCACATGTAGTATGCGGTTAGTAGCTATTATTATTCTATTTCAATAAGTCATGAACATCAGAACACAAATGAACAACGACTACTCAAAAATAAACCCATGTAATAAATTCAGGGGTATTGACCATTAAGGTGGACGGGGCGTCATGCGGGTAGTTTGCCGCAAGGCAACACCGCCACCACCACTTAGGGTAGTTTACGCGACAACATGTTGTGTGATTGTTTGGAGAGTTTAAGTTTTGAGGAGGTGGGGTCCATCTCTTTAGGATGTGGGTAATTGGTCGGTGAAGTAAAAGGATGGGATCTATGGTTCTAGGGTACCTACGGGTGTGCGCTGCAGGGCCGTCTTCGAGAACAATAAAAAAAAATTGGGCCTCGGACGAAACAAAAAAAAATTGGGTCCACTTATTATAATATAAACTCATCTGTTATATATATTAAGAAATCACAATACGACAATAATTATTACAAAATAAACAAAACAAACCAAAAGTGGTGTAGTTTGATAAAATATGTTTATACACCCATGTATATATATATATATATATAGGGGAAGGTTCATTTGAGAAGAAATTTAATGTGAGAAGAAAAAGAAGAAATGACATATTAGAAGAAATAACTCATATCATTAATTTTTCTCTCTTTAATTAATTAGTCAACTAATCATTAATTATCCTGCATATTATCTACAAAACCTACACATATCAAAATTGTCCTACATATACCCTACACATTATAGAATTTTATCCTACACAGTCTAAATTTATCCTACACACCTCGAAATATATCCTACACAACTCGTGATTTATCCTACACAACTAGTAATTTATTCTACACTTTAAATTAAGTTGTTTTTTTAATTTGAAAAAAATATATATTTTGAAAATGAGTTACAAATTTAATTTAGCTAGTTATTAAAGGGGAATGATACACATTAATGATTTATGTAAGTTTACCAATATACCCTTATATTAAAATTAAATACAAATATTAAATGAAGTAAAATGAAGCATTCTTATTGGTTGAAACTTCTTCTTTTTTCTTCTTTCAAAAAAACTCTTCTCATTTGAACCCTCCGCTATATATATATATATATATATATATATAATGTTTTTAGACATAACATATCGTGTAATCTCACTTTATAAAAACGTTAATATTGTTTTAAAAAAATGAATCGTTACAAAATCATTAACTAAAATAAAACTTAATCATGGGGTTTGAACTCATGACCTAGAGACTATAACCCTAAACATTAACCAATGAATCATATAATCATCTTGTTAGCCAGATCAAACTTTTAATTAATTAAGTGGATTGATAAATAAAAACCAAGGAGACTAATAGTTGAAAATTGTTTGAATAAAAATGCACAGGAGGGGATTAGAACTAGTGACCTTGGTTCATTTTTTATGATTGAACTCATTTACTAAACATTTAACATAACGGTGCTCACTTAAAAATCTAGGCATTGAAATTTTGTCGGGCCCTATAAACCCTTTGGGCATTGGCGTCTGCCCAACCCTAAAACTGGGCCTGGTGCGCTACCAATGTTTTAATAGTTCTAGGGTACTTGGAGATGAAAATGACATGACGACAGAGGAATAATAAATTAATTATTGGGATTAAAATAAATTATGCTTATTGCCTAAATTAATAAATGATGTAGAATTTATATATGATAAAATTTAAACTGGATGAACAGTAGTTTATAGTTTATTATTAAATTAAAATTAGAATTAGAATTAGATTAGAATTATTTAAAATTAGAATGGAATGAATAGTAACATAATAAAGAGATGAGCAAATGGTATCGGGTATAGGTACCGGTCTCAAATTTACCAAACCGGTGTATTTTCGGTACCGGTTCTGCACGGGTATTCACCGGTTTTTACCCTCAAATACCGGTGCCGTACCAGTACCGAACCGTACCATACTAGGTATATTCGGTGCCGATACCCACTTTTGGGGATTTCGGTAACGGTATTTTTGGTACCGGTTGGTACCGAGCTCATCAAATCCTGTAGCAACGCATCAATGCAAGTAATTGCACCGTTTAGTTTACTTTTCATACACATAGTAAGTAAACTGTATTTCGTTTGAATGAGGTTTTATATACACAACAACTTATTTTGCTTTCTTTTTTGTCTTTTTCTGTAATGAATGAATTGTAGCATGTAAAATTAACTTGGATATTTAGAATATTGATAAGCAAATCGTATCAAATCCTATAAACGAACCGGTATCGTATCGGTAACAAATTTACTATACCAAATCATTTTCGGTACCAATTTGGTATCCACCTTTTGGCATTTTCAGAATCGTTACTTTCGGTTCGACACCGGTCTAGCACCATACCTGTATTTATTGATTTTTACCTTCAAATACCATACCGTATTGTACCGAGCATTTTCGGTGCTGGTACCTAATTTCGATGATTTTCCGAATGGTACCGAGCTCATCATATTTTAACGTGTTAGCACCGTAATAACTGAACTAAAAACAACCGAATTTCCAACGTGTAGGACGTGTGGGTCCTATTATTATATATTAGGTTATTTAAAATATTTTTTTATGACGAAGTGACTATCCTTACCACATCATTTTATTTATGTTTTGATATTCGGTATCTGTTTGCCGTTGCTGACACGCCTTTTGTAGTCATTGGCTCCCGCCGCAACGCGCGGGCGGAAAATAACTAGTATAAAAAAAGTGTAAAGTATAATTTGTCATCATGTGGTTTGTTCCGGATTGCAATTTGACACTGCATGTTTCATTTTTTGCCTAATTATACCCTGTGATGGACATTTCATTACATTTTGCAGACGAAACGTTAATGTCAGGTTAAAAACCATATGAAAAGACAATGGTACCCTTTTACAATTGCATTATGTCACCCCGTGTTTTTATCACTATAACGATTTGAAACCACCTCCATCATCACCATCACCCACACCCACCAGCTCCATCATCATGACCACCCAACACCATCATCCTTACCATCAATTTACTCTTTAATAACAAGATTAGCATTAATACACAATAAAAAATAATGGGGTATTGGATTTTAATAATCCAAAGTTTCACCCGTTGGCCACTAATAATCCCAACTTCAAAAATTCCCTGTAACAATCCCAACTTATATGATTTTGGCCACCAATGATCCTTGTCTAACTGGGTTAGTTAAAAGTGACGTGGCAAGTGACGTGGCAAGTGACGTGGCAGCTGACGTGTTTAAAACTTGAAATATTTTGGCCACCAATAATCCCAAGTTTCACTAATTGGCCGGTAATAATCCTCCAGTCACCACCATCATCTCCTCCGGTCACCACCATCATCTCCGACCACCTCCATCTCCTCCACTGCCACCACCATCTCCTCCAGTCACCACCATCATCTCCGACCTCCACCTCCATCATCTGCCACCGGAAACCACTATCACCTGCGACCACCTCCATCACCTACCCAACTCCGGTGACCTGCAACTTATTCCGACGACCCGTTTTACCCCTAAAACCACCAAACGAGACCACCACCAATCATCTCCGACCTCCTATAATCTTCTCCGCTTCTCAAAAGTTTAAAATTTCCACCATCTATGCAACTCCGGTGACCTGCAACTTATTCCGACGACCTTCTTTACCCCTGAAACCACCAAAGGAGACCACCACTTGTCATCTACAACCTCTAGTGACCTTCTCCGCCGCTCAAAACTTCAAAATTTCCATCATATCTAGGTATCACGTTTTTCCGGTGAGGCGGTTGGAGTTGTGGATGGCAGTTTAATGGTGGTGGCCGGAGGTTGGAAGGGTGGGGTGTTCGGTGGATATGGTGAATCCGAGGTGATAGTGTTTTTCCGGTGCTGGAAGACTGTGGGTGGAGGTGGTCGGAGGTGATGGTGGTGGGTGATGGTGGTGGTCGGAGATGATGGTGGTGACTGGAGGAGATGATGGTGGTCGGAGATGATGGTGGTGACTGTCGGAGATGATGGTGGTGACTGGAGGAGATGGTGGTGGCAGTGGAGGAGATGGAGGTGGTCGGAGATGATGGTGGTGACTGGAGGAGATGATGGTGGTGACTGGAGGATTATTACCGGCCAATTAGTGAAACTTGGGATTATTGGTGGCCAAAATATTTCAAGTTTTAAACACGTCAGCTGCCACGTCACTTGCCACGTCACTTTTAACTAACCCAGTTAGACAAGGATCATTGGTGGCCAAAATCATACAAGTTGGGATTGTTACAGGGAATTTTTGAAGTTGGGATTATTAGTGGCCAACGGGTGAAACTTTGGATTATTAAAATCCAATACTCCAAAAATAATATATGAAAATTATGACCTGAGTTGATGCGATCTTCGGAATTTATTCTTTTTATGTTACTTGTAGATATTTAGTAAAATGTTGAGTTGGTTGGTGGGTTTGTTTTCAGGGGCGGACTTATGTAAAAGTATCGGGTTCCCAGGAACCCAGTCGGTTTTTAATTTTTAGTGTAAATATATATAGTAAACCAAAAGGGAACCAATAAATAAAATACAAAGGGAACCCATAAACTAAAAGCTTTGGTGGTTCCCAGGTTAATGCGCCTACTTGTTCCATAGATATCCGGGTTCGAATCCCGCATTGGGTGTTTTTTTGTTTTATTTCGTTTTTTTTTTCCTTTAATGAAAAACCCATTTAGGGTTACACTCACACAAAACAAAACGCCGCAGAAGAAAAGAAAAGAGGAGTCGCAGTGCAGAACAAGAAAACACCGCATCCACCCTCACCCTCTCCGGCGACCACCTCCTCTCCTCCGGTCGTCCTTCTCCGGCGTCGATTCTTCTCCGGCGACTGTCTGAATGAACTGTTTTGATGTTTTAACAATGATGTTAAATTGTAAGATAGCTTGAATCTGAATGAACTGTTTTGATGTTTTAACTTGTTCTAAATTGTTTTGATGGTTTAGTGTAATGCAACTACTCTAGTTTGTCTTGTGATATTTGTTCATAAATTGTGGATTCATTCCAGATATTGTTGAATGAAGTTCTGGTTTTATAGTAACACCAGAGAAAGAAGGCTAATCTTTTAGTTAGGTATGTTAAATTCACCAGCTTTAGTTTTTGGTCTGGGGCCTTGTTCTAGAGCAATTTTACATTATAAAACTGTTTTTTGATGATGATATTGTTGGTGGCAGAGGGTGCAAATGCAGCTAGTGCTTTGATATATTTTGAGTCCTCCCTTCATTTACTCGACGGTTTTAAGCATCAAAGCAGGCGAAATCTGAGGTAAAGTTTCTTTCAATTTTAACTCAAATACTCAATAGAAGATAGATTTTGATATGAATTCGTTACTTGTGATTCGTGGTTTTCATAGGATAGTTATTTTATTTGATATGAGCTTTAGCTCTTTAATCAATTTTAGTTTTTATGAAACCTGAATTTTTGGGCTAATGCTAATAGAAGTTTGATATGAAATTTAGGTCTTTATTACGTTCCGTGACCCGACCCGACCCAACCTGGCCCGACCCGAAAATTATAACGTATGGTTGTGAAAATTTGACCATCCAAAAAAAGTGAACCCATAGGAAAAAAAATCCTGGATCCGCCACTGTTTGTATTGGCATTTTAACTAGAATACAGTTGCGGGATTGTGCCACACATGTGAATGCAGAATGTGTATATAGTTATTCTTTTACTGACAGACATATCACCCAAGTGTTATAACTATACCAAGGTAATCCATTAAAGTGGCTGATCAGACGCCACTGGAATGAAATAAACAATAACTTAACTCCTATCCTATATCGTCATAAACTAACTGCACACAACACAAATGAACTTTGATGTTAGTATTTCAACTCTTGTAATTGTTTCTGTTATGACGTTTTTAAACAGGAACAGAAGGTGACACAAAGATTAAGCCAAGCACAATTACCAGTTGCATACAGAACGGCAGAACGCGAACTGCCACTCCCTTTAGTGACTGTTTCAGCTCCTGTATACAACAAAGAGGATGTTGAAGGGTGGTGAAAGGTGGGTTTGAGAGTCGACAAAGATGAAGAAGTGGATGATTCTCAGCGGTGGTTGCTGATGGCAGGTAAGAACGGTGGTGGTTGTTGGTGTTGATCGGTGAGTGGATGTGTGGAGAATGGTGATGAATTGGTAAAGTAAGGGTGTCAGACCGAAATAAAGTGAAGAAAGGGAGGTTTCAAGACTAGTTAGGATATAAAAATTTCATTACTATGTTACGAAAAAATTATTAGTTCAGGTTTGATATGGAAATAAGCTAAGTAATTGATAATATGTTGTCTAAAATGAAAGCATGACCTAATTTAACTAGTAGTTTACCCGTCTGCTGTCCGGGTATATATGATTAACATCATCCAAACTCACTGTATATTTTAATATCACGATGACTACTTATCTAACTATTAAGAACATCAATAACTATGTCTATATTTAAAATAATGTTGACTTTTAATTTGATTTCGATTAATAACTACAACTCTTCTTAAATTGTCATACATACTAATTTAAAATCTTATATCTAATTCGCACAATTTAAAATATTTAATTAATTATTTGTAATTGATTAACGTAGTAATTGCTAATACCATTAAATGAAGATAAATGAGATCTATCAATGTTACATGTTTACAAAAGTATTAAAAAAAAACTATCAACGGCAACCAAACATAGATTATATTTATGTCATGAGAATATTATTTAAGAACATCAATAATAGTGTCTACATTTAAGATAATAATGACTTGTAATAAATGATAAACATGCATGATACATATAAAAAAAACAGATAATGTTATCAAGATCTCACAATTATATTACAATAAATCATAAACATGCAGAATACATATACAAAAAAAGCAATTGATGTTATCAGGATCTCCCAAGGATATTACACAAAAGCAAAAAAAAAACACAATATATACTATAATATACAATTTCGTTGGCAAAACACAAACCATTGTAAAAAACACAATGACTTATTATCCAACTATTAAGAACATCAATAACCATGTCTATATTTAAGATAATAATGACTTTTTATTCGATTGCGATTAGTAACTACAACTGTTCTTATATTCTCATACATCCAATTGTCATACGTACTAACTTAAAATCTTACATCTAATTCACACACTTTAAAATTTTTAAGTAACTATTTTTAAATTGATTAACATAGCAATTGCTAACACCATTAAATAAAGATAGATGAGATCTATCAAAGTTAGATCAACATAAACTAAATCAATTATAATTCTCTATATGGTCGCTCGAAGAAAAGGGAGCATATGAAGAACTAAACAGAAAAGTCGGCATCATCAGTGATAACAATTACAAGCGAACCTGGAGCAGCATCGGATAGCTTGATGAAGTCCTCCACTCTCCCCCATCAGATTTCAAGAACAACGCAGAAGAGTTTATCACACAACTGTTGAAACAGGATCAGAAAATCTGCGACATCCTAGCCGATCTGCAAAACAAAAGAAAGAATGAAATCGCGTGCAAGAAGGCAAGAGTCGTCGAAATATTAGGAAGTGTTAATTGTAGCGTATAATATTTTATACATATTTCACTCTTTAATCTTTCTTTATATTTAATTTAATAAAATTAAGATCCATCGGATACAAACTAAACACAATGACAAGAATACATAACATAGTGTATAGAAAACCCACCTAGTTGCAAAACACAATAATCAGACGCAATAACACAATATATAGAATCAGTTGCAATACCATGGCTAATATTAACACTATCCATACCACCAATATTCAAGTATTTCTTTATTTAATTAAACAAACAATAAAATATAAAAGATAATAAAATACGCAATCAACATCATATTTATCACAATCAAAACAACTTCATCATCACCGGCGTTTCATATCTCCTTGAAGATCATCGCCGCCGAAGATTTGATCGACAAAAAGGTAACTTCCGATTGTAAATCTTAACGGTTTAAGTTCTATTAGTTTTCTAAACCTCTGTTAGATACTTAATCAGCGACATATGATGGTTACTCCGGCGAATAACTTGTTTGTAGACGTCAAATCTGATTTTAGGTTTCAATCATCTTCAACCTCTCATATGTTATGTATAGTTGATATATATCTTATGTATTGCATGTTATGGACATTGTCGAACTAATGTTTACAGTATAATGATAATAATATATGAAAAAGTTGCAATCAAACAATAAGGGGTGTTTGGGTTAGCTTATTTTGGAGCAACTTATGACTTATTGACTTATAAAAGTTAATAAGTTGTTTTTTGAGTGTTTGGGTTAGCTTATTTTAAAGGGTTTTGTGTGTTGACAAGCCATTTTTGAGAAGTCAGAATTTCTAACTTCTCACTTGTCAGTTATATAAGTTAATAAGTCATTTTTAAGAAGGAATCCCAAACACACACGGATGAAAACATATGATTCTGTTATAATTTTTTTTTATTTTTGGGGTTCCTTCTCAAAAAGTACTTATTAACTTATATAAGTCATAAGTGAGGAGTTACAAATACTAACTTATCAAAAACAACTTATCAACACACAAAAATAACTTAAATAAGCTAACCCAAACACTATAAAGACAACCTATTAAATTTTATAAGTCAATAAGATATAAGTTGCTCCAAAATAACCTAACCCATGTACGATTACGCGAAAAGAGATATTTTACGAATATATATATATATATATATATATATATATATATATATATATATATATATATTGAAACGGTATACAGAAGAGATCTATTGCACATTATGAATTAGGAATAATATTCTCATGACATAAGATTACATTTTAACACATTGTGTATTAATACTAACAGTTAATATTAAATGTTATATATCACAGGTATACAAAAATGATTACGTCCTGCCTGTCTCTATTACAAGACCCTAAATCATTGAAACTGGTATGCTGTAATGCCTACAATAAGTAAGTGTAAACTTTATTACGTAAACTGAAATTAGTAAATGTAACTACAGGCGCTACCAATTGAGTTTGTAAAGCTTGTGGGAGGAGATTAATGGAACCGGACAAAGGTAACGATAAATCATGAAAGCGGAATAAGCTGTACAGCATGGCTGCGAAGTGTAAGTGGTGAAAGTGTTGTCACTGACGGGTGGATAAGTATCGTAAAAGGTCTTCTATTGACAAAGAACACTTTATTGGTTTTGAGGATAATTAAAGAAAAATGTCTACAAATACATTGTTTCATAGAAAACGTTTGTGATGAATCGTTCTTGACAGTCAACCGTTACGGAGATTTAAAGATCATAGTAAGTATAGTTATATGTTAGTAGGAACTTGTTTTTTGTTATACTTGTCAGCAAATGGAATAAATGAATATATGTTTATAAAATATTACATGACTTTTCAGGTCATTCCAGCAGCTTATGTGAACAAATTTTACTGTTACTGTCCAGTAAAAGATTCTTATAACATATACGCAGCAGGTCAGTGTTGGAAAGTTGAGACCGAAAAAATAAATGCATGCTACGTTTTTGCTAAAGGGTGTCCGAAGATGTTTGAATATATTGACATAGAAGACAGTGATATACTGATGTTGATGAAAACATACAGCGAATCGTTTGACTTGACACTTTATCGTAGCGGAGTTGAGGTTGTTTTTAGAAAGAAGGAGACAACTAAAGACAACTCAGTTGTTGAAATACCTAAACACACATACTATGAACACTTCAACTCTGTAAGTAATTTAAAGTAAGTTAAAATGGTTTTCTAGTAAATATGACTTATTTACGGATGTTATGGTATAACAGATCTTCACTGATCAAGAAGACTCAATCAACCAATTGATTACTGGGGTAATGAGTTTACATATTCTTACAATACAATATATTGATCCTCAGATGTTAATGAATTTTAAAAATCTTGGATGCAGATGAATGATGAGAAACATGAAGTGAATAAGAAAAGTGTTGGAAAAGAAAAGTTGAAGTCTGAAAGAAAGAGTTTTGTAAGTGAAGGAAATAACAACCAGACAAAAGAAGATGTAAGTCTTTGAAACATAATAACGGATAAGTTATTTGTTCATATTATTATACATACATAGTTGACGATTGTAGTTTAATTTGCTTTAATGTTATGGGCTGTATTAACAGGTTAAAAAGAAAGGTAATCAAATTGCATCCGATTCTACATCTGAAAAATCTAAACAACTGATATGCTGTACAACTTATGATCATTCTACCGTGTCAGCAACTGGACGACAAACACGTGATCGTTTGGTAAGTTAAGCATAAGTTAAGAAAATATTCCAATAAATATTTCTTATACAATAACATATATACTATATATATATATATATATTGAAAGGAAATGCATGTTTGTAATGATAAGGTTAACAAAAACAGGAAAAGAAGTGGGATGGCGTTGAAGGTAAGCAATGTAGACGAAAAACGTGTTGCACGTCAAAATGATGTTCAAGAAAGTGGTGCGCATCGATTCAAGAGGAAAGCAAATCATCGAATGGTATGTCATTTCTGTTATGTAACGAGAACAATTTACAACACCATTCATGAGGCTATTTATACGTACATAATTACCAGTTAAACACATAACAATTGAACTTGGTTTGCAACAAAAAACCTTAAAACAATTGTTTTTTTTAAACAATAAAGTATAACTTCACTTATAGCCTTCATAGAATAACTATAATAGATAATACATACTAAATTATGTTTATTCGTAAATTAACAATTGATATTTGTTGCTGCTGACAATTATATCCAACACGCCTAATATACTTGTTAACTCTAACACAATGCAGCGATTACCTGTAGACGTTGTAAACAGGGCAAGGCTAACAAAGACGGTGCATCAGACGAATGTCAGAAACATGGATGGGAAAACAGTTGTGAAGATAGTTAAGCGACATAAGGACGAAAATGGATTTAGGTATGTGATTGAAGGGTGGAGAAGTTTCATGAAGGAAAATGATATTTGCGCGGGTGACATTATGCATTTGACTTATGAAGAATCAGGAAACCTCCTCATGTTGACACATGTGGATGCAGTCAGCCAAGCTTAATAGTTAACGTTATCTGCTAATGATGCAGATGTATGCGTATATAAACTAATGCCTTTTGTCATAATCGTTTGATGGTTTTTGGTTGGACATGTTGGTACAGTTTATTGTGTTTTTTGGTTGGTTGGTAGTCTAACCTTGATGACAATTATTAGTATATTAGGGCATGGATGACATATTTTGTTGAGAATTATAATTTGTAAACGTTAGTCGAAGTTCATATTTAGTTATAAATTTAGTTGTGTTTTCCTGTATACAACATTAGAAGTCTTATTGATAATATTTCCATCATCCAAATACACTGCATATTTTAATATCATAATGACTTCTTATCCAACTATTAAGAACATCAATAAGTGTCTCCATAAATAAGTGTCTCCATATTTAAGATAATAATGACTTTTTTATGCGATTGCGATTAGAAACTACAACTATTCTTGTATTGTCATACATCAAATTGTGATACAAACTAAATTAAAATCTTACATCTAATTCGTACAATTTAAAATGAATTAGTTATTTGTAAATTGATAAACGTAGAAATTAATAACACCATTAGATGAACTTAGATAAGATATATGAAAGTTAGATGTTTACAAAATATTAAAAAAAACTATTGATGACAAACAAACATTGATTATATTTATTGGCATAAAATATTACACACCAAACATATTATAAACATAATAGAACAATTAAAATAACACGTTAATTTCGAATATTGATTCTCCATATACAACAAAATACAAACCAAAAAAACAACCATAAACATAATACTATGTATATAACACAATGATAACAACAAACAACTAAATACAAAACCATAACTAAACATGTGGTGAAACTACAGTTTCAATATAGCTTGCACCTACAATGCCTTGTGTAAAGATGATAGGAAAAAACCATGCATTTTCTTTGCCCTTACATTTATCTGAGCAACATCACCCCATTCATGTACTATAATTAATTTGTTATTTCCATCAATGTAGTGCACAGATGACCCTATCATCAACGACATAAACACACGGGGTACAAAAGTCACCACTTTCGACCAAGTATTATTTTGTAGAATCCACAATTGAACATCTACACTACACATTCCAATACTAACCACCATATGAAGTTCATCTCGTATAGTCACCAACTGACCTATAGATTCCACACTCAATGTATCTGGGTAACCTACATTTTCTATTACCTTCGAATCAACATCCAAACGAAGAACCGCTGTGTTACCCATACACCAGAATTTGGTCAGTACAAAATACAAACTTTTCCTACAAAACATCCCAACGGACCAACTATAAACAGCAATATCATATGGACTATCAATTAAGAACCTTGGAGTTGACCATGAACCTTCACTAAATGAATAAATGTTAACAGTCAACCTGAAATGAGTGCATTTAATGTGCACAATTTTGTAATCACCAGCAGAGTCAACACAAAACCCAAGACTATCATCATCCATATTGTAAAATCCCTGATAATTAGAATTTCTCAGCATCTTGAACACACGAGTTAGTGGATTCCAAACAACCAAATCACCAGTATTACATAAGCAAACATATACCATGCCATCCAAACTTGCTAAAAATATCACATTACATGGATGACAATCGAAGGGAATGTGAATATTATTGCCTAAAACACATCTAGGAGATGCAACATCAACATAACGAATCGCACACGATGATTTGTCAAGAGCAATTATTTTCTGGTCACCTAATACTCACAAGAAACGACAATTATTCTTAGCAAACTCAGGAGTTGAAAGATAGGCTAACCACTCTTTAGACACAGCCTTGCATCGTATAACCTCCTTCGCCAGAAGTCTTAAGTCTTGGAATAATCTTCATCAATATTAACAGAGATGGAAGATCCTTCATATTCACTTACGATTATACTTTAATTAAAAATACTGATGTTGATAGAGAGAGGAAGAAAACACATACGAAAAGCGATTCCTTTGAAAAATGAATACCTACATAGAAACTACCCCAATTAACAGTTGACACAGGTGAGTAAAAACTCCTAAAACTACGAGTAGTGGTGGTAAACGGTTTTCACATACTATGGGCGATAGGGGGTAAATAAAATTAAATAAAAATATTTATTAGAAACTGTTTCTAATTTACAGTTAAACATATACACATACATGGAGATACTTTTTAATCAAACACATACACGAATATACTTTTTATTAATCAATCTTATTTTTATAAATTACTGTGTTAGTTGTCAAGCATTGTGTTATTATAATTGTGAAAATAATTACATCGTAGATTTTTTTTGGCATTGGGTTTTATATATTATTTTGTCCTTTTTATAAAAATATTGTTTTTTATGATAATTGGATTATTGAAAAATAATGAGAACCACAACTAAAAAATAGGAAGTTAGTTACACAATACAATATATAAAAATAGACACCTACAAAAAAATCAAATATATGGAAACAGAAAACTAATAACACAATGATAAACAAAACATAGAATGATAATATTCCAGCAAAAAAAAAAAACCAGTAAGAACTATTCCTTAACTGGACATATTACAAAGTGGGAAGTTTCTAATTGTCCTTAACTGCACAATATGTAACCACTATTAAAAAAGAATGAGAAAGACAGCAAAAAGTAGGAATTAATTACATAATGTTATATTTAAATATAGGCAACTTCAAAAGAAAACAAATATATAAAAAACAGAAAAACAATAACACAATGATACTAAAAAAAACACAATGACTATACTAAAAAAATCATTCAACTAAAAACTAATCATTAACTGCACCTATTACAACGTGGGAAGTTTCTAATTCTACGTAACTGCAAAATGGTAAGGGCTTCCAAGCTGCTCTAAGGGCTTGGTCTCCAAGGGCCCATTGTGTTTTTTTTGTACACCTTTTTGTTTTTAAACCACAATCACATGTAATCATAATTAAATACGCACAAAGCAAATATTAAAATCATACACTCTCAATGAATATTTAACATAATAATATAAGCATATTAATTCATAAATATTCAATCTCATTGTGACAAACTATACCACACATAAAAACAACCACAAACATTAATTAATAACTGATCAAAACAACGAAGAACAAAAAAAGAACTACATAAAATAGCATAACTAAACATTTGGTGAAATTGTAGTTTCAAAATAAACAGATCCATTCACACCTTGAGTAAAGATGATAGGCAAAAAAACATGCATTTCCTCTATATCACCCCATTCTTGAACTATAATGAACTTCTTATTTCTATTGATATAGTGCACAGACGACCCAATCATCAATGGCATAGAAATAGCAGGTGGACAAAAAAAAAAAAAAAACTTTTGACCACTTTTCATTTTCAAGTTTCCATAATTCCATATTCACACTATAGAATCCGATACTAACCAACATATGGAGTTGATCTCGAATACTAACCAAGTGACCTGTAGCTTCCACATCCATTGTATCTGGGAATCCAACATCAAAATTACCCTGCTATCAACATCTAAACGAAGTACACATACATTACCCACACACCACAACCTGGTCAATACGAAATACAAACAATTTGCACAAAACATGCCTACAGACCAACTATAGACGTCAACATTAAACGGACTGTAGTTTGAGAACATTGGAGTTGACCATGACCCTTCACTGAGAGAATAAATGTTAACAGCCAACATCATATGTGTCTGTTTAATATGCACAATATTGTAATCACCAGAAGAGCTGACGCAAAACCCAAGACTATCCTCATCCGGATTAAAAAAAAACCATGTTAATTAGAATTTGATAGCATCTTGAACACACGAGTTAATGGATTCCAAACTACCAATTCACCAGTATTGATTAGGCAAACACATACCATCCCATCCAAACTTGCTAGAAAGAAAATATTGCATGGATGAGCGGTGAAGGGAATGTGAACTTTATTACCTAAGAAACATTTAGGGGATTCATTATCCAGATAACGAATATCACACAATAATCGGTTAACGGCAATTATCTTATGATCACCTAATCTGCGCATGAAACGACAATGATTCATAGCAAACTCAGGTGTTGAAAGATAGACTAACCAATCTTTACACACAACCTTGCACTGTGTAACAACTTTCGACAGAATTCTTGGGATTATATTCATCAGTATCAGCAGAGACGGAAGAAACTTCACAATCATTGTCAATGTAGGTTAAATAACAAACATTTTGACGATCAATACAACAAATATGAAAAGTGATTCCTAAGAAGAAGAAAGTCCAACAAATATTATAACAAGCAGTAGTTAACACACGTATATTAGAGCTCCTACAATTACGAGTAGTAGGTAGTTATTAAATAGATAACTATCAAGATTTTTTAAATCGGTTAAATTTTTAGTACACATTTACATTAAATTTTTTTTGGCCAATATTCAGTTGAATAATAATTTACATAAATAGTTATAACAACTTTTGATTCAATCGTATTTTTAAGTATAATATGGCAACTTTCTCTTATAAATACATACTCGAAATTTTTTGTTTCATTGTATGTGTTGCAAGTACTATTTGATTGTTAGTCTTCTTTCTGATTTTTCGTGTTTGGGTTAACATGTATCGTCATGGTCCGAATTTTGTCATAACTATACTTGATCCGCTATCCCTTCAACAGGTACATACATTTCCGTATTATTTTTTTAAAGTAACGATTCCTATTGTTTTATCCTTTATTCGAAAGAAATTTGCCTTTTGTTTTTTGGTTTTCAGGCTATACCTATATGTATGAGTAGATTTATATGGATGAATAAGTTAGAATATCTTCAACTGTTAGTCTTAAATTTGATGAAACACATTCATGGTCTGTTGTTATCAAATTAATAAAAGATGTATTCTACTTTACGGATGGATGGTGTGAGGTTTTAAACTACTTCGGCCATGAATCATTCTTCTTGATTTTCAACTATCTTGGTGATCGTACTTTCAAGTTCAACCTCTTCTCTCATGATCCAAATAAAGAGTTTGGAAAATTGTTTTGTAAAATTATTCAAAATCCTATACAAAGTCCAACGGTACGTAATTTTCTTATAGATTTTATTTTTTATTTTTTGTTATTACGATTTATTAAAAAAAACATAATACGCATAAATTTGTAATAATTATTTTTTTACAGGTTCTACCAGATACTTTTATTTCAAAACATTTTGATTATCGTTTACCGGATAACATGGTTATACTTAATGTATCCGAATATCATCAATGGGAAGTCCGTATTAGAAAGATTGGGCCAAATTATTGTATTGCTGATGGTTGGTTTAAATTTATTGAAGATCTAAGGTTAAATCCTGGGGATATTATGTGTTTTCAAAAAAAGGACGTGAATCATATTAATATTATCATATTCAATAAAGATGGTCGTCAAGTTTTGTTAAACAACACTCATTTGATTGAGCCAGAATATGAACATATTAGCAATGTGGAAGGTTATCGACAAGTTAATGATGATCCTAACTATCTTTTTTTTTGCAATGACAGTAACTCATCAATTGGTATTATACTATCCTGTTTTATGTTAATTTTGTTTTTGTTTTTTAGTGTTTTTCATTTAATAACATTTACATATTTTTAACGTTTTTACAAAATGTAGATCCTTCCCAAGTTAATTACTGACTTAACTGGTTTAAATGAGTTTTCTGAAGTAAAGATCAAAGTTGTTAAAGGAAATACTTGGGTTACGAATCTTCGTACACACAACATTGATGGTCAAAGAAGGTTTGTCAATCAATTTATTATCCTAGTTATTATTTCTCTTTTACCTATTGTGTATATATTACTAACAATTTTTTTTAAATTTTTTCCACCATAGATACAGTGTTGTTGGATGGCATCATATACTTCAAGATGAACATATTTCCTTAGGTGACGATTGTTTTTTCAACTGGTCTAAAACGAATTCGAGGTTATTGGTTACGAAACTCCAGCAAGCAGAGGTGTTACAGCAATAGAGTTTCAGTTTATATTGAAAACCCGAAAAACATATATCTTACATTTACTTTTCGATCCCCCTTTTTTACGTTTGTAGTACGAGGCGTTGGTTTTTTTTAATATTTAATTTTAGATTGCCATGATAATTTCATCCGTATAATCCGTTTATGATAAGTAACACAAATCTACTTAAAAAGAATGGTATACATAACATACAAACTACTTAAAAAGTACCAACATAAAAAACACAATGACAAAAAACACAATTGTATAACATATATGATTACACACAACACAGAGACTTCACGTTTACTTTTATTTTTGTTAGGATCTGAGTTTCTTATGATTGTGTTTGTTTGTCATAATTGAACAAATGAATGAAAGTAAAACGAGATTAAATGCAGCGGAAGTGGAATCAAACTTTGTAAACACAATCTAAGGGAAAGTAGTTTTCGTAAACACATGTTTCTCATTAAAAACCCTGTTTGGGGGGTTTTGATCAGGGTTTTATAAAGGGAAAAAGTGAATGCTGACGTGGCAGCGATTACAAAAGTCCACGTGCCAACCCCTGGTGAAGTGATAAGTAATGGAAGACAGTTGTTATAGAAAGAAGGAGACAACTAAAGACAACTCAGTTGTTGAAATACCTAAACACACATACTATGAACACTTCAACTCTGTAAGTAATTTAAAGTAAGTTAAAATGGTTTGCTAGTAAATACGACTTATTTATGGATGTTATGGTATAACAGATCTTCACTGATCAAGAAGACTCAATCAACCAATTGATTACTGAGGGGTAATGAGTTTACATATTCTTACAATACAATATATTGATCCTCAGATGTTAATGAATTTTAAAAATCTTGGATGCAGATGAATAATGAGAAAATGAAGTGAATAAGAAAAGTGTTGGAAAAGAAAAGTTGAAGTCTGAAAGAAAGAGTTTTGTAAGTGAAGGAAATAAAAACCAGACAAAAGAAGATGTAAGTCTTTGAAACATAATAACGGATAAGTTATTTGTTCATATTATTATACATACGTAGTTGACGATTGTAGTTTAATTTGCTTTAATGTTACGGGCTGTATTAACAGGTTAAAAAGAAAGGTAAACAGATTGCATCCGATTCTACATCTGAAAAACCTAAACAACTGATATGTTGTACAACTTATGATCATTCTACCGTGTCAGCAACTGGACGACAAACACGTGATGGTTTGGTAAGTTAAGCATAAGTTAAGAAAATATTCCAATAAATATTTCGTATACAATAACATATATACTATATATATATATATTGAAAGGAAATGCATGTTTGTATTGATAAGGTTAACAAAAACGGGAAAAGAAGTGGGATGGCGTTGAAGGTAAGCAATGTAGACGAAAAACGTGTTGCACGTCAAAATGATGTTCAAGAAAGTGGTGCGCATCGATTCAACAGGAAAGCAAATCATCGAATGGTATGTCATTTCTGTTATTTAATGAGAACAATTTACAACACCATTCATGAGGCTATTTATACGTACATAATTACCAGTTAAACACATAACAATTGAACTTGGTTTGCAACAAAAAACCTTAAAACAATAAAGTATAACTTCACTTATAGCCTTCATAGAATAACTATAATAGATAATACATACTAAATTATGTTTATTCGTAAATTAAAAATTGATATTTGTTGCTGCTGACAATTATATCCAACACGCCTAATATACTTGTTAACTCTAACACAATGCAGGGATTACCTGTAGACGTTGTAAACAGGGCAAGGCTAACAAAGACGGTGCATCAGATGAATGTCAGAAACATGGATGGGAAAACAGTTGTGAAGATAGTTAAGCGACATAAGGACGAAAATGGATTTAGGTATGCGATTGAAGGGTGGCGAAGTTTCATGAAGGAAAATGATATTAGCGCGGGTGACATTATGCATTTGACTTATGTAGAATCTGGAAACCTCCTCATGTTGACGCATGTGGATGTAGTCAGCCAAGCTTAATAGTTAACGTTATCTGCTAATGATGCAAATGTCTGCGTATATAAACTAATGCCTTTTGTCGTCATCGTTTGATGGTTTTTGGTTGGACATGTTGGTACAGTTTATTGTGTTTTTTGGTTGGTTGGTAGTCTAACCTTGATGACAATTATTAGTATATTAGGGCATGGCTGACATATTTTGTTTAGAATTATAATTTGTAAACGGTAGTCGAAGTTCATATTTAGTTATAAATTTAGTTGTGTTTTCCTGTATACAACATTAGAAGTCTTATTGGTAATATTTCCATCATCCAAATACACTGCATATTTTAATATCATAATGACTTCTTATCCAACTATTAAGAACATCAATAAGTGTCTCCATAAATAAGTGTCTCCATATTTAAGATAATAATGACTTTTTTGTGCGATTGCGATTAGAAACTACAACTATTCTTGTATTGTCATACAACAAATTGTGATACATACTAAATTAAAATCTTACATCTAATTCGTACAATTTAAAATGAATTAGTTATTTGTAAATTGATAAACATAGAAATTAATAACACCATTAGATGAACTTAGATAAGATATATGAAAGTTAGATGTTTACAAAATATTAAAAAAACTACTGATGACAAACAAATGTTGATTATATTTATTGGCATAAAATATTACACACCAAACATATTATAAACATAATAGAACAATTAAAATAACACGTTAATTTCGAATATTGATTCTCCATATACAAAAAAATACAAACCAAAAAAACAACCATATACATAATACTATGTATATAACACAATGATAACAACAAACAACTAAATACAAAACCATAACTAAACATGTGGTGAAACTACAGTTTCAATATAGCTTGAACCTACAATGCCTTGTGTAAAGATGATAGGAAAAAACCATGCATCTACTTTGCCCTTACATTTATCTGAGCAACATCACCCCATTCATGTACTATAGTTAATTTGTTATTTCCATCAATGTAGTGCATAGATGACCCTATCATCAACGGCATAAACACACGGGGTACAAAAGACACCACTTTCGACCAAGTATTATTTTGTAGACGCCACAATTGAACATCTACACTACACATTCCAATACTAACCACCATATGAAGTTCATCTCGTATAGTCACCAACTGACCTATAGATTCCACACTCAATGTATCTGGGTAACCTACATTTTCTATTACCTTCGAATCAACATCCAAACGAAGAACCGTTGTGTTACCCATACACCAGAATTTGGTCAGTACAAAATACAAACTTTTCCTACAAAACATCCCAACGGACCAACTATAAACAGCAATATCATATGGACTATCAATTAAGAACCTTGGAGTTGACCATGAACCTTCACTAAACGAATAAATGTTAACAGTCAACCTGAAATGAGTGCGTTTAATGTGCACAATTTTGTAATCACCAGCAGAGTCAACACAAAACCCAAGACTATCATCAACCATATTGTAAAATCCCTGATAATTAGAATTTCTCAGCATCTTGAACACACGAGTTAGTGGATTCCAAACAGCCAAATCACCAGTATTACATAAGCAAACACATACCATGCCATCCAAACTTGCTAAAAAGATCACATTACATGGATGACAATCGAAGGGAATGTGAATATTATTGCCTAAAACACATCTAGGAGATGCAACATCAACATGACGAATCGCACACGATGATTTGTCAAGAGCAATTATTTTCTGGTCACCTAATACTCGCAAGAAACGACAATTATTCTTAGCAAACTCAGGAGTTGAAAGATAGGCTAACCACTCTTTAGACACAGCCTTGCACCGTATAACCTCCTTCGCCGGAAGTCTTGGAATAATCTTCATCAATATTAACAGAGATGGAAGATCCTTCATATTCACTTACGATTATACTTTAATTAAAAATACTGACGTTGATAGAGAGAGGAAGAAAACACATACGAAAAGCGATTCCTTTGAAAAATGAATACCTACATAGAAACTACCCCAATTAACAGTTGACACAGGTGAGTAAAAACTCCTAAAACTACGAGTAGTGGTGGTAAACGGTTTTCACATACTATGGGCGATAAGGGGTAAATAAAATTAAATAACAATATTTATTAGAAACCGTTTCTAATTTACAGGGAAACATATACACATACATCGAGATACTTTTTAATCAAACACATACACGAATATACTTTTTATTAATCAATCTTATTTTTATAAATTACTGTGTGTTAGTTGTCAAGCATTGTGTTATTACAATTGTGAAAATAATTACATCGTAGATTTTTTTTGGCATTGGGTTTTATATATTATTTTGTCCATTTTATAAAAATATTGTTTTTTATGATAATTGGATTATTGAAAAATAATGAGAACCACAACTAAAAAATAGGAAGTTACTTACACAATACAATATATAAAAATAGACACCTACAAAAAAATCAAATATATGGAAAACAGAAAACTAATAACACAATGATAAACAAAACATAAAATGACAATATTCCAGCAAAAAAAAAAAAAAAAAAAAAAAAACCCAGTGAGAACTATTCCTTATCTGGACATATTACAAAGTGGGAAGTTTCTAATTGTCATTAACTGCACAATATTTAACCACTATTAAAAAAGAATGAGAAAGACAGCAAAATGTAGGAATTAATTACATAATGTTATATTTAAATATAGGCAACTTCAAAAGAAATCAAATATATAAAAAACAGAAAAACAATAACACAATGATACTCAAAAAACACAATGACTATACTAAAAAATCATTCAAATAAAAACTAATCATTAACTGCACCTATTACAACATGGGAAGTTTCTAATTCTACGTAACTGCACAATGGTAAGGGCTTCCAAGCTGCTCTAAGGGCTTGGTCTCCAAGGGCCCATTGTGTTTTTTTTTGTACACCTTTTTGTTTTTAAACCACAATCACATGTAATCATAATTAAATACGCACAAAGCAAATATTAAAATCGTACACTCTCAATGAATATTTAACATAATAATATAAGCATATTAATTCATAAAGATTCAATCTCACTGTGACAAACTATACCACACATAAAAACAACCACAAACATCAATTACTAACTGATCAAAACAACGAAGAACAAAAAAGAACTACATAAAATAGCATAACTAAACATTTGGTGAAATTGTAGTTTCAAAATAAACAGATCCATTCACACCTTGAGTAAAGATGATAGGCAAAAAACATGCATTTCCTCTGCCTCTACAGTTACATCAGTAATATCACCCAATTCTTGAACTATAATGAACTTCTTATTTCTATTGATATAGTGCACAGACGACCCAATCATCAATGGCATAGAAATAGCAGGTGGACAAAAAAATACTTTTGACCACTTTTCATTTTCAAGTTTCCACAATTCCATATTCACACTATAGAATCCGATACTAACCAACATATGGAGTTGATCTCTAATACTAACCAAGTGACCTGTAGCTTCCACATCCATTGTATCTGGGAATCCAACATCAGAAATTACCCTGCTATCAACATCTAAATGAAGTACACATGCATTACCCACACACCACAACTTGGTCAATACGAAATACAAATAATTTGCACAAAACGTGCCTACAGACCAACTATAGACGTCAACATTAAACGGACTGTAGTTTGAGAACATTGGAGTTGACCATGACCCTTCACTGAGAGAATAAATGTTAACAGCCAACATCATATGTGTCTGTTTAATATGCACAATATTGTAATCACCAGAAGAGCTGACGCAAAACCCAAGACTATCCTCATCCGGATTAAAAAAACCATGTGAATTAGAATTTGATAGCATCTTGAACACACGAGTTAATGGATTCCAAACTACCAATTCACTAGTATTGATTAGGCAAACACATACCATCCCATCCAAACTTGCTAGAAAGAAAATATTGCACGGATGAGCGGTGAAGGGAATGTGAACTTTATTACCTAAGAAACATTTTGGGGATTCATTATCCACATAACGAATATCACACAATAATCGGTTAACGGCAATTATCTTATGATCACCTAATCTGCGCATGAAACGACAATGATTCATAGCAAACTCAGGTGTTGAAAGATAGACTAACCAATCTTTACACACAGCCTTGCACTGTGTAAAAACTTTCGACGGAAGTCTTGGGATTATATTCATCAGTAGCAGCAGAGACGAAAGAAACTTCACAATCATTGTCAATGTAGGTTAAATAACAAACATTTTGACGATCAATACAACAAATATGAAAAGTGATTCCTAAGAAGATGAAAGTCCAACAAATATTATCACAAGCAGTAGTTAACACACGTATATTAGAGCTCCTACAATTACGAGTAGTAGGTAGTTATTAAATAGATAACTATCAAGATTTTTTAAATCGGTTAAATTTTCAGTACACATTTACATTAAATTTTTTTTTTGGCCAATATAGTTGAATAATAATTTACATAAATAGTTATAACAACTTTTGATTCAATCGTATTTTTAAGTATAATATGGCAACTTTTTCTTATAAATACATATTCGAATTTTTTTGTTTCATTGTATGTGTTGCAAGTACTATTTGATTGTTAGTCTTCTTTCTGATTTTTCGTGTTTGGGTTAACATGTATCGTCATGGTCCGAATTTTATCATAACTATACTTGATCCGCTATCTCTTCAACAGGTACATACATTTCCGTATTATTTGTTTAAAGTAACGATTCCTATTGTTTTATCCTTTATTCGAAAGAAATTTGCCTTTTGTTTTTTGGTTTTCAGGCTATACCTATATGTATGAGTAGATTTATATGGATGAATAAGTTAGAATATCTTCAACTGTTAGTCTTAAATTTGATGAAACACATTCATGGTCTGTTGTTATCAAATTAATAAAAGATGTATTCTACTTTACGGATGGATGGTGTGAGGTTTTAAACTACTTCGGCCATGAATCATTCTTCATGATTTTGAACTATCTTGGTGATCGTACTTTCAAGTTCAACCTCTTCTCTCATGATCCAAATAAAGAGTTTGGAAAATTGTTTTGTAAAATTATTCAAAATCCTATACAAAGTCCAACGGTACGTAATTTTCTTATAGATTTTATTTTTTGTTATTACGATTTATTAAAAAAACATAATACGCATAAATTTGTAATAATTCTTTTTTTACAGGTTCTACCAG
This sequence comes from Helianthus tuberosus, assembly GCA_030545235.1. NCBI lineage: Eukaryota > Viridiplantae > Streptophyta > Magnoliopsida > Asterales > Asteraceae > Helianthus > Helianthus tuberosus. The sequence continues at coordinate 123,154,950 of CM060352.1, forward strand.
ATACTTTTATTTCAAAACATTATGATTATCGTTTACCGGATAACATGGTTATACTTAATGTATCCGAATATCATCAATGGGAAGTCCGTATTAGAAAGATTGGGCCAAATTATTGTATTGCTGATGGTTGGTTTAAATTTATTGAAGATCTAAGGTTAAATCCTGGGGATATTATGTGTTTTCAAAAAAAAAAAGGACGTGAATCATATTAATATTATCATATTCAATAAAGATGGTCGTCAAGTTTTGTTAAACAACACTCCTTTGATTGAGCCAGAATATGAACATATTAGCAATGTGGAAGGTTATCGACAAGTTAGTGACGATCCTAACTATCTTTTTTTTTTTTGCAATGACAGTAACTCATCAATTGGTATTATACTATCCTGTTTTATGTGAATTTTTTTTTTGTTTTTTAGTGTTTTTCATTTAATAACATTTACATATTTTTAACGTTTTTACAAAATGTAGATCCTTCCCAAGTTAATTACTTACTTAACTGGTTTAAATGAGTTTTCTGAAGTAAAGATCAAAGTTCTTAAAGGAAATGCTTGGGTTACGAATCTTCGTACACACAACATTGATGGTCAAAGAAGGTTTGTCAATCAATTTATTATCCTAGTTATTATTTCTCTTTTACCCAATGTGTATATATTACTAACAAATTTTTTTAAATTTTTTCTACCATAGGTACGGTGTTGTTGGATGGCATCATATACTTCAAGCTGAACATATTTCCTTAGGTGACGATTGTTTTTTTCAACTGGTCTAAAACGAATTCGAGGTTATTGGTTACGAAACTCCAGCAAGCAGAGGTGTTACAGCAATAGAGTTTCAGTTTATATTGAAAACCCGAAAACATATATCTTACATTTACTTTTCGATCCCCCTTTTTTACGTTTGTAGTACGATGCGTTGTTTTTTTTAATATTTAAATTCAGATTGCCATGATAATTTCATCCGTACAGTCCGTTTATGATAAGTAACACAAATCTACTTAAAAAGAATGGTATACATAACATACAATTTACTTAAAAATTACCAACATAAAAAACACAATGCCAAAAAACACAATTGTATAACATATATGATTACACACAACACAGAGACTTCACGTTTACTTTTATTTTTGTTAGGATCTGAGTTTCTTATGATTGTGTTTGTTTGTCATAATTGAACAAATGAATGAAAGTAAAACGAGATTAAATGCAGCGGAAGTGGAATCAAACTTTGTAAACACAATCTAAGGGAAAATAGTTTTCGTAAACACATGTTTCTCATTAAAAACCCTGTTTGGGGGGTTTTGATCAGGTATTTATAAAGGGAAAAAGTGAATGCTGACGTGGCAGCGATTACAAAATTCCACGTGCCAACCCCTAGTGAAGTGATAAGTAATGGAAGACAGTTGTTTTATGAAACCACTGATGAAGCAAGATTAGTGGTTGCAAACGGTTATACCGGAAACAGTGGGTGATTCTAAGCTATCAGTGGATAGCCATCAGTGGGTTAAAACACTGATTTTGAACAACAGTGATTACCAAGGAAATGAGAGAAGAAGGGTTGACTTTCAGCAGTGGACAATATTAACAGAACAGATGTTTGAACAAAAAAACAGAGATGTCTGATGGTGAATCAATGAGATATTGAATCTTTGATGATATATTTCAGCTACTTGTCTATCAGTTGGACTTTACAGCAACAGCAGCAGCATCATAATATTCTTCAATCAGTGGTTGGGAAAACATCTGATGCATGTGTACGGTCAAAACACTAAGCTTATTGCCTAGGAATTGATAACCCCCTGATGTAAGCTTTTCACACTCTTGGTGTCTGTACTTGTTTGTGTATGATAAATCTTGACAACCATGCTCCTAGCATATGCTATGTTCTTTGAGTGTGGCACAAGTTTTTCAAACTTGTTGTCATTGAACTGCAGAAGCCCCTCTTACAAGGCATCTACCCAACTTTCTGTCTTTTTAGTACCCCAAGGTGCATGACTTGTTGATGAGATGGTAGAAAGACAGCAAGAAGGCAAATGTTTCAGGATTGACCTTTTGAAAGAATCCTTTTTCATTGAAGTTGTCAAGTGTTTGGCGAAATGAATGACTTGTAAAGGATTGATGTTTTTAAAAGGTGAAGTTGCACATGTAATATATGACACACACATATACACAAAAATAATGACATAAAAACACAATGACAAAAACACAATTGTATAACATATTTGTACACAAGCAACACACGTTTGGTTTTTTTTATAAATTATGAAACAATTTAAAAGTTAGTAAACTTAGATAAACCTGGATCTGGGTACACTAAACGGTTAATGGCAGGAACGGTTACATAATGTAGAAACTGCTTGGGGAAACGATGCGAATAACTGAAGAGACACACGTTTACACACAGTTATTACTACACACACAAACCCATTCAGTTAACATGGGAAACTTAAACTGATACACACTTTATTACGCATGAATCAATGAAAAATATTAATAACCTTTGTAGCTATAACATAATAATCCAATCGCTTTTTTTAATGGAATAATCCAATCGCTTTACCGCTTATTCAATTCCCTACCCCTGACCACCTATAAAATAAACTAACTTATAACACAACACCTATCTTCTAACACTAACTCGTAACATCTCTACGTTCAACACAACTACAATCATGCCTAGATCACACTACCATTTCGGAGACACAACAGAGGCCAAGAAAATTACAACCACTGCACACTATGTAGAGGATCAAAAGGATTCAGAAATCTTACGAACACTACAGAGAATGCATAACACCGCCACTGGAGATGTAGAGAGAAACAAAACTGACATGAACTACAACGTTCTACAGTATATTTTGAATGGGCTACAGAACGAAGATCAAATAAAGATTATACAATATCTGGATAAACAGTTACAGATAATGAAAAACATAGCAGTTTCGTTAGAAGAACTCAAGGATACCTTGTCGGAGTACATGAAGACGAAGAACGAAAGGGTTACTATAATGAAGAACTATTAGAAACGTTTCATGATTACTTTTATTTTTTTGATCGCTCATGTATTTGACCTTCTACAAGTGTATCCTATCTACTTAATGTAATAAACTTATTTAAATATTGACACTGTCTTATAACAAATTTACCTAATGACTCTATTTTACCATTTTACCAAAAAATTTATTTGTTTTGCTTAGAATTTAGATGTATTACATAAAGTAACATATTACAAAACACATGATCAAGCAACACATAGAAGTATGTATACTAACTGATTGTAAAGTATTAACACAGCTATAGTTAATAAACGTTTATTTTCTTACATAACTTGTGTTAGATTGTTCTACAATATTTAGGTTGATTATTTTAGGTGTAGAATATCAATAAATATTAGACAGTAGACACAACATATTTGTTAATTTACAAATGCCTGTTGATATTACAAAAGAATTGTATTTAACGTATACCATTGTGTTATTGCCATTGTGTTAATAACAACAATGTGGTTTTGGTAAACATTACCATAAATACTGCATTTTTGTTATATATTATATTTGTTAAATATTAATCTAATGTAAATTTCTCTATTACAAAAGTAATTAACTATTATCTACACACAAATTGACATCTATGAACATTAATAACAGCTTAATACAAATAATAGTCACACAAAATACACCAGTCAAAAGCTTTAAAAGTAAATACAAAAAAAAAAAAAAAAAAAACAAAGAAAACAAAAGATTTCACAATCCACAAAAACGGCATTACAAGGTACAAGCATAAAGTTAACAAATTACATGAACACACAAACATACTAACTGCATTAAAATAAAAAAACATAAGCATAAACCGTTTATGGAATGTGAACAGACAACGACGGAAACGAACTACTTCTTAACGCGTTTCACCTTCTCTGAATTATTCCTAAGTATCTTCTTGTAGTTCCCTCCAATTTGTTTAACAAACATACAACCACCAACCGTTGAATTAGACATATTGTTGACAGCATCTTGCACTCCTATATGACTTTTGTTAGAATCAGTCATTTGATCATATTGAACAGCACCCTACATGAAACATAGACAACATGAAACACTTCTATAATTTCTAAATTATTAAAATGATATACAAAAAACCAGTTACCTCTTTATTGATTTGTCTGGCAGAGCCCTCATATTGCTCAGTACCAACAATACCCTAAATGCAAAAAACCAACATGTTACACTAAAAAAAATAACCAACGTAATAACATAAAAATTAAACAATTTATTCACCTCCATCACAGATTGACCAACACTATCATCATGCTTCTTATCCTTACCAATATACTGCCATAACAAAACAACCAATATTATATTCAAAGTACATAAAAAAAAATAACCAACATAATAACATAAAAATAAACCGATTTATTCACCTCCATCGCAGATTGACCAAAACTGTCAGCATGCTTCTTATCATTATCAATATCATGCGATAACAAAACAACCAATATTATATTCAAAGTACATAATAATACACATCCAAATAAAAGAATCATTTACCTGAACTCTCGCTTTAGTAAGGCAATCATTTACCTCCGTATCAATAATAACCTATATATAACATCAAAATCAATTTCCAGCTAACTAATACTATAAAATTTAAAGAAAAATACACTTAACCTCTACTTCAGATTGCAAATGGTTGCCAGCTGTCTTGTTATCTCCAATAATCTAAACGTAACATACGAACCATTAATCAAATAACAGTAACAGTAACTTATATTACAAAGTTAATAAAGTCATGAATATAATTAAAAGTTTGAAACTCACAAAAAACCAAACCACAAATACATATTGAAAATAAAAAACAAAATACATAAAGAGTTACTGATGACTGCGTTGACGGTGTAACAGAATTATCAACTACTGAGCTAAACACTTCATCAGCCATCTCCCATTCAACATCTTTGATCTTTGCACACATTTAAGTTTCTTCATCAATTTGAAGAACACCAGCTGATGGAGGAGTGGCAGCGTCAACAGATGTAGATATAGACCTAGGCTGTATAAGCACATTGATATCATCTCCGAAGTAATGTTACTATTATCAAACAAACCAACTTACTAAGGTAAACTCACTTAAATCCAAATAAAACAAATCATTTACCTGTACAACACTTTGGGTAAGGCTAGCATCTCGCCCATTACCAACAATAACCTAAGAAAACAAACCAATAATTAAACTAACTCTAATTAACCATATTAAGTAATATTAAAATAATAGTAACAGTAACCTATATTACAAAGTTAATATAGTCATGAAAACAATTAAAAGTTTGAAACTCACAAAAAACCAAACCACAAATACATATTGAAAATAAAAAACAAAATACATAAAGAGTTACCGATGATTGCTTAGACGGTGTAACAGAATTATCAACTAATGAGCTAAACACTTCATCACCCATCTCCCATTCAACATCTTTGATCTTTGCACACATTTCTGTTTCTTCATCAATTTAAAGAACACCAGCTGATGGAGGATTGGCAGTGTGAACATATGTAGATATAGACCTAGGCTGTATAATCACATTGATATCATCTCCGAGGTATTTAGAAACAGTAAAACGGCTGGAAAATTTAGGCGCTAAATTATAGGCATCGATCTTAATAACAAAAATAACCCTTCGAGAACATAAATTTTCTTTCAAATACGATTCTATCCAATTTGGATCATCAACACTCTACAAAAAACATAATAAGCTATCAACACAACTAAACAAACTAATATATACTAAACATGCAAAAACATTCAACAACTAATAATTGTAAAAGGAAATGTAAAATAAACCTCTAACAAAGTCTTGTTAACTAACTCATCAACAGTTATTTTAAGTAGAGATACTGCAACTTCATTAAAAAGAACACATGTCATCTCATCATTGGTACCATTAGTAACACAAAACTCCAACATGTATCTGCAAAACAGAAACGATTAATAAAACAAAAAACAAACAACAAATAAAATATTAAAAAAATGTACACATGACGTGGATTGACAACATCTTCTTCAGAGTTCCAACAAAAATAGTAAGGGTCAACCAATGACACCTTCTTACGACATTTGTTACACTTAACATATTTCCAATCACTATGCATTTCCACACCACTTATGTTTGCATCAATGTTGAAAATTGTTCCATGTACATTATTAAAAGTCAAAAACTAATGATTAAAAGTCAAAAACTAACAAAAAATAATTTATTTGTGTGTATTAGCAATGCAATACCTTAGACACATCTCCTGCTATAAGAAGGCTGTATATGTTTGCAATACTCGTAATTTGAAAGGTGGCTGCATTGTCTTCTTTGATAGTAATTTGAGGAGACTCACTGAAAACAAAAAATACAACGTATATAAAACATAAAATAATAATGCATGTAATAAAACATGCCAAATCACATAATTACATAATCCTGTAGGCATCAACTTCAGGTATAGAAAGATTCAAGTAAATTTGAGTCGCCACAGTTGTCATTAAACTTGTAGAACCTAATTCAATACAAACATTTAAACATAAGTTATAAATAATCAATTAACAATGCAACATATCCTATACATAACACCATACCCTTGTAAGATCGAACTTTGCAAGATGTCAAAATAATAACAACTGTATTTTTTGCATTTCTTCGAATATAATCATCAGTAAACTGATTCACCAAGTGTCCCCATAATGAAACATTCACCTTCATATCACTAAATTATATATATTTAAGAATGAGAGAGTAAAAATAAACTATATAGACGAAAAAATTAATATAGACAACACTAACATACTTGGTGTCAGAGATAACAATGTTTCGTACACCAGAATTGCAAGATGAAACAGATTCCAATTGATGCTGAACAGTGCCCCATTCCCTAAGAACGCCAATAACATCTATATATATATACACACACACACATATATATAACATTAGAAAACTTGAAGAAAAAAAAAACTAACAGAATAAATTGCACATAAACTTGTAAGATATTTGTGATCATTAACACGATCATCTAACAGATTGAATGGAAGAAAATCAAACACATATAGTCTGAACACAGACGGATGCATCGGACAAGTAGTAATACTTGTTGAATACAAGAAGTGAATATAAATATCGCACCGCAATGGACGATACATGATACTATACTTATGAACAACAAACTTATGAATCCTGTAAACACATCCTTCTTTAAACGCATTCTAAAATAACCTCAGCAAGTTAGATGGAATCTTTGCATGAATAGATGAACCCTGAAAAAACATATACATTTTAAGATTAGATAATTACCAATGTAAAATAAAAAACTAAACAATATTGCATTAGAAAGAAATACTTACTTGTGCATCAGATAGAATCATGTCAAACGAAAGGATACGATTTGTTTTATGGTTGAACGTTGTCCAAGCACGCGAGACCAACACATCAACTTGCCAGTTGTTGGTAAAATAAGCACGTAAATCCGAAATACTTGCACGATTCATTTTATAAAGTAATAAGCTGCAAATATATATATAAGACTGCAAACAACATCAGACATATAATCCATAACACTATAAACAAAGAGTATACATATAGACCCACATATATACACACAAGGCTAATAATACTCAACAAAGAAAACATGTTACCTTTGAACAACCTAGTTTGACAACACCAATTACACAATACTATCAGCTGGCGATAATGGCAAATTATAAAAAAACTTCCTTGTACACAACATTTTTAGTCATATTGTTAGGACATTTTTCTTTATTATCCACATAGAACTTTAGTCCAACACGAGATGTTACACGAGATGCAGCAACATATAACTGTCCATGGGAGAACACGGGCTTTGCTAAGTAAACACAAACATTATTAAAAGTTTGGCCTTGACTTTTGTTAATAGTCAAAGCAAAACAAACTTTTATAGGAAAATATCGTCGCTTAAACTCAAAAGGCCAAGATGAATTAGTTGGAGTCATATCAATTCTACCAATGAATACTTTCTCTCCAACATGTGGACCTGTAATAATCGTACATTCAAGAACACGACGACTTATTTGACTTACAACCAACCGCGTCCCATTACACAAGCCACGTTGCATGTTTAGGTTACGCAACAAAATAACAGGTGCACCAACCTTGAGATGTAGTACATGATTCAGAAGTCCAGAAAATTTCAAACTGTTAAGAAACTCGGGAGCATACATAGCACGCAATTCATCAACATTTTGTGTACTCGCACATATCTCATCATCACTAAACAATGTATACATTTCACCTAGTATCTTCTCAAGAACATGTTGGTTAATCGTGTCAACTTCATCATTAGTCGGACAAAGAATGCAACGTTCCTTCAGGTAATCGACATCATTAAATCTGTTCATAATATTAGGGAACGTATTTAACACAACGGACTCAAGATGATTATCAGTTACAGAAATTAACATATCTCTTGGTATACGAATCCAGGTAGCATCATCTGATCCATCCACAGAAACTGAAGGAAGACAACCAGTCCCCATGTCTAAAAGCCATTTACTAAATTCCTGCATTTCAATAAGATCCCTACCAAAAATACTTGGATCACGTAAACGCGTGTTAGTTGTAAAAGAAAACACTTTACATGACCTCCATATATTTGGCGACTCGTTAATAGCTGAAGCAACAATTTCACTTCGTGAACCAAACTGAACAACAAGAAGTATCTACCAAAAGTCACCACCAAACGCCACAACCTTTCCACCAAATACTTTATGCTCAGCACCAACCATGCTGTCTCGACACACATCCCTCAATGTTCGATCAACAGCTTCAAATACCTGGTGATGTTGTAGAGGTGCTTCATCCCAAATAATAAGTGAAGCATAATTGATTAACTTAGCCAAATCTGAACCAACATCAATGGCACAACATGAGTCCTTATCAACTTCAATAGGGATGCGAAACCGAGAATGTGTTGTATGCCCACCAGGTAGTAATAAGGAAGCAATACCAGATGACGCAACAGTCAAAACTATCTCATTATTTGATCGAATACGAGCTATAAGGGTCGTCCATAAGTACGTTTTCCCAGTTCCTCCACAACCTAACACAAAAAATACGCCTCCTTTTCTTTCCTGAACAACAGAATATATACTATTAAACACTTCCTTTTGTTGACTATTCAACCCAGTGTATTGCTTAATAAAACGTGTCCTTTCCTCATTAGCATCATACATTCTCTCAAATTGAACCAACCTGTTGATAAATCTATCTTCCGAAGTATGGTCAATCTGGCCACTCTGAATCAACACTTGTTCAATCTCTTTCATAGTATAATTCAATATTTCAGCATATGAGAAATTCAATGAAATTTTTTTCAAAATTGTTCGATATTTATGAGGAATGTCTTCTGATAGGTATTCATAACAATAAAAAAAAATTGCCGAGGATCACTAAAAGTACAAAATAACAAAATTGTAACAAACAATTCTCGAAGGTGATCCCCAAATTGCCAATGGTAAGCCTGGCGTACAACATCAACCCATTCAACATCATCACCCAAAAGACTTAATACTTTACAAGTGGACATATACGTTGGATGTTCCACCCCATCAACAGTTCGAATCTCTTTAAAACTTCTCGGACCATGCACAACATTTAATAGCATTCTAAAATAATACTTTTCACCTATCGTAGGACTTACATAATATATACGTCCAATAGTTTGAAACGAACCTTTACGGGGCTCCCACACTCTTTCCTTCTGATGCCATGTAAAAAAACTTTGGTATTCGGCATACGTCAATGTCCGGCCAAACTCATACTTTTCATTTGCAGCCATCCACTCAGTAAACTTTGACATTGCAGCTGTTGTTCGTTGTAAAACATCAGAAATTTGTTCATAATCCTTAAAATATACTCTATTACACCCTTCTTTATGAAATGGGAGTCTTTCAACAGCCACTGAACGATAATGCATGTCAAACTCAAATATCTTCCAACACGCCTCTGATGCTGAAATATACCTACAGTTCATGACTGCTCAATCTCATTTTCATGATTTAAAAGTGATGTAAATGTTGTTCTCCCACCTTGACCTTCCAATACTGTGGTACCACGATCTTAACCTTTGTTAATATAGCTGAAAAGATATTTAACCAACATTCCTTGGTTACACCATTCAACATTGATATGGCAACCATACTTTATAAGCAACGCACGATTATAAGGAACAACATATCCATTATCTAGCATAATATCTTGCCGACCAACACGAACTTTACATGAGTTATCACGTCGTGGATACGACGGCCACCCATCATTTCTAATAAAAGTTTCGTCACAATAACTCTTCAGAAATCCTTTAGTACATTTGCCATCATTCATACAAGGACTCGAAGGTCTAAGGTTACCACATGGACCATGCATCATATGAGTACCAACATTTAAAAACCCGATTGGGTCACCCGATTCAGAAGGCAGCTCAGCAGATATAAATCTATCAATTTCATTCGGTGAAGTAATTTTATCAGCTTGACTAAGAAACACAAGAATGTGGCAATGTGGCAGACCACGTTTTTGAAACTCTATTGTGTAAAGAACTGCAAAGACAAAAAAAAAACACAATGTTTTAACACACAACATAATAACACATTAATCACATGTTAACATACAACCATTGAGAATAAAATTCATTTAACTTACCCGCTTTAGGAACACCAAAATGATGCTTTTTCCTTATGTCTTTCATGAGCTCATCAAGTTTGATCTTAAATACCCGTGCAACAATATCAGGTCTTTTAGATACTAAGTGACCCACTGTGTTTTCCAGCAAATGCCGTTGAATTTCATGCCATTTTGGGTTACACGTCATGGTAATAAAAAGATCTGGAATACCAGCCCAACGAAAAATTGCCATCGCATCTTGATATTGTTGTATCATATGCCTAGGCCCCCCTGTGAAGCACGCTGGCAACACAACACGTCGACCTATAGAATCACAGTTTGTCTCACCTTCTAATATACGATCATGCAACCCATTATACAACTCCGAATGAATTGTTGTCTGATGAGTCTTGTACCATTGTAAGTCATGTTCAAGAACTTGCGTATAAGCATCAATAACAAATGTAAGAAATAACTGGCCAGAACTATGCAATGTTCTACCTTCTTCCATTCTAACCATCAACCGAAAACAATAGTATTCTCTCAATGAAACATTTTTTCTTTTACTTTCAACACTAATATTACTTAGAGGAATGCCCACATTAAAACCATCTTCTCCATACGGGAAAAGTAATGGATATTGCAACGACATGTAACTGGGATGAAGTTCAGAAATACGTTTCGCATTTGTACTACCACAGTCTTCAACAATAATATCACGACAATCTGTAGGATTACCATCACCCGGAATCAATGCAACAACTTCATTGACCGTAGGCAAATTAAACTGTCTCGCATCCCTTCTTCGTGTACCAAGCAGTCTAAGTCTAACAGGTTGCTGCGAAAAGTGAGTAAATCTTTCTTTGGCCATCCTAAAGCTCTGAACTAATGGATTGTGCCGATTAAGCATTCTAATTCAATCATTAACTAAACTTCAAATACATGCATCATCATTCCCAGACTGAATACACTTCTCCACTGCTTTTAATCGATTGTCAACCTCATTTTCTGGGTCATAAATGTGTAGTTGTGCAAATCTTGGCCGTCCATCAATATGCCGAGGTAACAAAGTACCAATCCTATGATGATTATGTCCATTCAACACATATGTATGGGGACCACCTCCATCATTAACATCCGAATAGACTTTACCGCCAGTAGAAGTAAACGAAAACATTGAATTTAGAAGCTTGATATTCTCTTTAAACACCTTAGATCGCGGTTCACCATTCGGCTGTAAAAGCCGTCGCAATGGTTGCTGAGCATGCCCAAGTAAAGGTAAAACAACCTTGCCTTTACCACAACAAATAGAGAAAGTTGGATTAGACGGTGCAAGATATTTAATACTTCTCTCACCATACCACAAGATCGCTTTGCAATAAGGACATACATATTATGTAATTCCACAATCCCAATATGATACATCTCCTATACAAAATAAAATAATCACGTAAGAGAAAGTTAAATTTATCATTTTAATGAGGCGTTCAAACAACTAACAGTCATCAATGAACAATCCATACTTGATGAGTTTTCATCTTGGTAAACACCAGCACAAGATGACCTCCTGTTGTGCATAGAAGGCGATGCTGAAACAAACTCCAAAGTTAAAGAATGTGATACAAAAGGTACATCGCTATTCATTGAATTAGTTCCATGGAATTGATTTGAATTTGGGCCAACTGCAATACACGTAGATACAATCAGATGTGTCCTAAAAACATAAACACATTTACATTACTTGGCACAAAAAAAATTAACAATACGTACCATAACGTCGTTGAACTGGCATATTTTCATTGTTTGAGCCAGCAGGGCGATCTCGTAATCGAGGACGACCACGACGTCTAATATTACGGGATGTTTCATCAGATCAAAATGTGGACATAGATGAAGAAGACAGTGTTGATAATATTTCAGAATCACTTGCAATACCATGGTTAATATTAACACTATCCATACCACCAAGATCTGTATACAAACAACATTCATTTGATACCGCTTGACGAACAATGTCAATGTTTTATTCTCCATCTTCTTCCTCTTCATATCTAGTTCTTAAATACCTCAACTACTCATAGTGATAGCTATTACATACTAGAAGCTCTACACAATACTTACCAATCCATACGTACATAGTATCATGGAATATACCAAACAACCAGTGCACCAGCCTTACACACTATATGCAAGCTCTGACATTTATTAGAAGAATCAGCAGATAAACCAACAACATCTGAAAATATTTTGTAGTAAACTTCCTGTTACCACATTATAAACTTCTTTTGCGTATGCGTGAATGCACTCCAAAATACCATCTCACAACCCATCATTACATAAGCACAAAACACCGTATCCAAACATGATATCACTCCAAGAAAATAGACGACTATCATATACAAACACCATTGGATCTATATACATACTTAGAACATAACACTGTTTCATGCAGGTACAGCAAATATCTCCATCACAAATACGCCATTGTCAAGCTATACCCTAATCTATTATTTATACTACATAATTTAAATTAACAAAACACAATAGCAACAAACATAGCTATAAGAAGACATGCAACCAACTATTAAATACAAGTAACAACAAAAGAAAGCAATGAAATTAAATATGAATATGAAACACCTATACACACTATGAAAAACAAAATCACACATACATTGCTGAATAGATAGTAGCTCCTTTGATACTTCGTTTCCAATTACAACTTTTCAAAACCTATTGATAAGGGAAACTAAAGAACTGTAGTAAAAAATATTAAGACAACAAATGGGTTATCAAATACAGTTATCAAAGTTAAAATAATAATGGGGAAACATAGTGGGTAGTTTTTGAACATGCACCATAATTGTAGGAATTATAATTGTCTTTAATTAGATAATATTATATATTTTATACAAAAACAAAGTAAACACGGTACTACCACAAATGAATGCATAACTTAAACTGCTAATTATAATTACAAACATTAGGTGTGTTAACCGAATTTAAGTTTTTTTTAAATAAATCGTGTTTTTATAGAAATGTAATAATATATACTAACATTGTCCTATACCATTTATGTTGTTGATTACATTGTGTTTTATTATGGAAAACATTGTGCTTATACGAAATCACTATGTTTAGGAATATACGTTACCCTATTGCAATAGTCCCTATATACTTTTTGTAGTTGTATGTATATTTTATACAATATTAAGCTCTAATAAAGACATTGTGTTTTTTATTAAACCTTACTTTTTTACTGAATTCTGATTATCAATGTAAACTTGTTTTTACGTGGAAAAAAAAGCACAAACACATCCCAAACTATATAAATCAAACACTCTTTTCTGTAAAGATGGCCTAACTTTAATTGTAAGAAATACAATAACTGAAACAAAAGGCGCTTTTATACAAACTAAAATACTATCATACAAAAAAAAAAAAAAACAGAAATAAGAAACATAGAAAAATAAAAAACAAACATTAAAACAAATACTAAAATCGCTCTAGATAATTAATCTTAACTTCCATGGAACACTTCACACTTTCAAGAGTGGACACAATACGATGCAAATGATTAATTGCCTTCCTAATCACATCGATAGAAGCACGAACACCAATGACACGAACATCGCAAGCAGGTAATTCTAACAAATCACCTACTATTTTACGCATATCTTCTATAAAGTTAGCCACACGTTTAAAACCGAACTTCAAAAAAATCATATACAAGACATCCCTCTGTAACTGCCAAACTACCTCATCGACCAACTTTTATTTAAAAGTTAAAACGACGGAAACCAAATATAATTATACAAACGAATGATATAATCAGAGGTTAAAGAATTCAAATATTCCTTTACGATTATATTTAAACATACATGCATATAATCATATATATATGCACCGCTAACAAACCTGAGCATAAAACATGGATACCCTGCTAACTGTAAATACGTGAAAGTTTCATAAATTATGTCACCACACCACCATTTACTTCGTCAAAAAAGATAACAACTAATCAACCACGTTTTGTTTTTGTTTTTGTTTTTTTTAATAAATTGAATAAATGAGACACTACATGAGCTATAATCAATAGTTTAAAATAACACATCAAAATTTTAAGCTATGTTCAAACGACGTATAGTGATAAAAATATTTATATCTGCATACATTTTAATGTAATAATTAAGTTAATCTCATCTTGACTCAAGTCACTGGTTGCCTGCCATATATCTGTTGCGAAAAACACAATTAACATTATCCATAAGACAATTCAAGATGTTGTTTTGTCTTTTATTAATCAACTCAATAACCGAAATATTATTTTTTGAATATTTAAATGCAGTATCTTTTTTTATGTATTATATGTGTTTTCAAAAACAATGACATGAATTCTAAATTCAGATTGACTTTTTTTCAATAACATGGAACCAAAAATAAAAAAAACATTGCAAGACTTCCGGTGACAAACACAAAAATGCACCCATGCTGTTTGGAATGTTTCAATGAATTTAATAAAATATGATAAACTTTAAGCTTGTGTTACAATTGTATAATTAATCATAACTTTGAGTTTATGTTTGTAATTTGAACTTATAATAAAATATGATAAACTTTAAGCTTGGGTTACAATTGGATAATTAATAATAACTTTGAGTTTATGTTTCTAATTTGAACTTAAAGAAACTTTTGGTTATTTTAAAATTGAATATGAAATCACTATAACTTTTAGGATTTTCAATTTATGTTGTTAGTGATACGATCATTTTGGATGTAACTTTCTAAATGGTTTAACTTGCAAACCACAATAGAGTTGACTTGATCATTTAACAATCTGTATATATAATGCCAAATTAAAAATACAAAACCTGTATACAATTTGTTACACTACCCGAACCAAAAACTACATTAAACATCATTCATATATTAAATAATACTACATTAAACATCATCCATATATCAAATAATAAAACATAATATCAAACATTAGAAGATCCTTACACAATAAACTACTATATTAACATTAAATTACTAAAATACTAAAGAAATTAACATAAACTATAAACAAACATGATACTTCAAAACATAAAGAAAAAGAGAAGCTTGATACCTTTAGTAATTTGGAGACACAAGGCTCTCAAAATAGACAGACCCTTGTAAGGCAGTCATGTACTTCCAAGGAAAGTAGTACCCAACTCGCATAGTTTTCATATCTAACATATAAATATCCCCACAAGTAGTCATCAACCGCATTTCATCAGTAGACTCTACATACTCTACAAACCCGAGGAAACTCGATGGAACAACACCAATACAAGGCAGAACCCATAAGTTAATCCATTCTTCATATCCCAACTTACACAAACCAACTAAATACATATCATATTTATAACGCATAAAAATGTGAAGTTGCCCATCAATACTGACCAAAGATCCATCAAAACCTCCTCCATAAAAATCACATTGTAATGGAACACTTGAAAATTGCTCTAGGTTAACATCAAAACGTAAAATTGACTGCACACAATCACCAGAACATGAATCAACAATGAAATATGCACCATCTCCACACAATGTACCTAATGACCATTTTCCACCATGCTTAAAAGACAGAATGTCCGTAATTTTCCTCCAGGAATGTTGACGTGTGCGCAACTACACAAATTTTTATAATGAAATTACACACGATTCGGTTTTAAATTTATAAAAGTGATTATTACTTTAACATCAAAACACACACGAAAGAGGCAAGTGTACCCCGTCATATATGTAGTAAAGTATCGGTAAGAACCAAGTATCGATCCAAGGAAATGGGCGGAGGAATAATACTAGACCTTTGTCACTAAACTACCGGTAAAAACATAAGTTGTTTGATTTTTAATAAACTAAAGTAAGCATAAACAACTACTTATAAAAACATAATAGATTTCAAATATGAAAATAGATAAATAGCCTTGCTTAATACACAACCAAAGCATGTCAACTAAGTCGGTTTTGGCACTAGAAGCATTTGATCAATTCTCCAATTTTGAGACAATTAGTATCCCTTTCGGGAATCCTAACATGACAATTATTTGGAAAGTTAAAACGATAAACACACTTTAAACACCTAAAATTGTTCTTTAACGTGCAATTGATAAATGTCTATGAAAATCTCTTAAAAATAAGTTAGTCATCCGTTAGGAGTTTTCTAACCTCACTTAAACAAGGAAAGCGACACCGATAAACACAATGCAACCACCGAGACAAGCATAAACTAGATTAAATCACAACCGACTTCATTTTACAAATCTTGCACATAAATTCACCAAGATAGCAATTTTGGCCTAAACTACTAACTAAGCTAACAAATCATGGCAAGAATTTATAACAACACCATTTAACCCGTTAAGGTCCTTACGTGACGGCAAGCTTTCTTGATTAACAATAATTACATTTTATTAAACCACTAACCATTTCTAGTATCATGGTGCACACATTTTAACCAAGCTAAACTAGTTAACCAAGTTTAAAGTTTACTAATACAAGATTAATTAAGCTTCATTTTTCAACTATCTTAACTAACCAAATACCAATCATCCAACAAAATTACTTATAATCAAGAAATCAATATCAATAACAAGGTTGCAAACTAATCATCAAAGATTAACATAGAAAATACTTCCAAGTGTCATTACAAACAAAGATTAACATACTAATGGTTATAATCAAGCAAGGGATTGTTGTGTTTTTGCCCAAAGGCTACAATAATACATAAACATTAATCTAAATGCTTGAAAGATTAACAAAATTATGGAAAGATTAGAAAACCAAACCATAAACAAGCACTAGATTAAGAATCCGGATAGTAATCGAGCTAAACAGGACAATATGGCTTGAATCCGGGTGAAAGCTAACGCCTCCGGAGCCTGAAAATCGCCTGAATTGCTCTCCAAAATTCCAGAGTTACGAGCAGAATGTTTCTGCATGTTTTTTTATATCTTTTCGATCTCGCACGGTCGTGCACTTTATTGGCACGACCGTTCACTTTTTGCATTATTGGAGTTACTGTGCACCATACCGCATGACGTCATCAGATATTGACCAGTCGTCGATCACGCACGACCGTTCTTTAAACCGCACGATCGTATGTTTCCGGGTTCTTGTTGCACGGACTGTTGCACTGGTGGTGCAGTTCCGGGGTTGGGCTGATCATCGGGTTTGCACGGGAGTTCCACTGGTCGCACGATCGTTCCACTCCGATAAGGCTTGCACTCCGGGTTGCACCCTCATTCATTGTCGGGCTGGATTGCGTTGTCGGATCCGCACGGTCGTTCCAAACGCCGCACGACCGTTCCACAGGCCCAGGTCAGAATTCCCACAGAATGTTCGCAGCTTTGTCGTTTCGTCCGGAAAGTCCGCGTTTTCACTATCATCTTGTCTGGCATGCTGTTTTAGGCCTGTAAACAAAAGTATACATGATTAAGTATCCGAATGACGGTTTTACGGCCGAAAACGCATAAAATGGGGATAAAATGGGGGACTAAAATATGTATAAATTGGTGAATATCAAATCTCCCCACACTTGAACCTTGCTTGTCCTCAAGCAAGCTAAACTAAAATGCAATAAAAGATAGAATCAAACAAGAACGATAATTTACAAACTATTTATTGAAACAACTACAAACGATTAGCCAGTTTTTCGAAAGACAACATCAAATGAATCAAACCAAACAAGCATATGCAAATATATGGCGATAACCAAAAAGCCGTGACTTCACTTTCAATAGACTTAACATGCTAATCTTCACACAACTCACAGTGTTCACACACACTCGGTTTTATTTATGAAACATACATAAAATGTGTATGTGCAAACACTCAATGATTCGTCAATGAAATGTGTAATATCATAAGCTTGTCATAAGATCACGTCTCTACCAACTAACATGCGCAAAAGTGTAAATCAAGAGGTCTTTACGGGGTGTAACGTTAGGCTTGGGCGAAGGGTATGGAAATGGATATTTAAAGTGGCGAAATGGTTAAAACTCGGTAGTTACGTTTAATAAGCGCAATACAACAAAACTATACATACAAACGCCTTAAAAAGGCGACTTATGCGACAACGAGCTCATAAACAAGATTTCATCATTTTATCATTCAAAATTGCTCGAATTTTGTCTACTTCACCCTATTTTAGGGTGTTTTATTTTCTTTTTTTTATAGCATAAAAACTAATGGATTTATACAATGAAAATTAAACTATAACAAGCGCTAGTTAAACGATTATTTTGACCGAGTTTCAACACTAAAAGGTTTAAAACATAAAAAGGCTAAATTTGGCTAAGTGGGCAATTATGTTGGGTAAACAAAGGTAAACGGGAAGGCTCGACATGGTTCATCCTAAAGGTAATGTAAGGTATACGGGAAACACAACACAAAGAACAAGGCTAACAACAAAGGGGTAATCTAAGTGCCTCTATCACTTCTACACAATTCCGCAAGTTCATGGTCTTAACAAGCATACTAGTGACAAGTTCTAAATTACACATGACATCCGGCTCACTCCTAAATCCGAACTGAACAAATATATAATAATTTCAAGGCTCAAATATGCTCACGTAACGGAAGGAATGGGTAAAAGTGTGAAAACTATCATGCAAGTCTTTCTTTGTTTGTCACGCTTTCCGGTTTTCTTTTTCAAAATTTATTTTGCTTGTCGAGTTTTTATCAAGTCCGAAGTTTTCTAAAACACAACCAACCGGTTTATTTACTAAAATATATACAAAATACAGATATTTTTGAATGATTTTTCTGATTTTTTTGATTTTTTTTAGGACAAACAAAGTCAACAAAGTTAAACCCCTCCCCACACTTGAACTTCGCGTTGTCCCCCATGCGAAACCCGAAATATAGAGATAAAGGAGAATAATACTCCCCTGAAGATGATGTTTGATGCAACGAGACTTCCAAAGCTGTATCCGTGATGTGCTCTAGTCCAAGATGTGATAGTCAAAATCTGCAAGTATGTCACAAGGTACAGCAAAACAGAACAGAAACAAATAAACCATAATTTACATAAATATAAGTACTAAAATCCAAATATGACAAGACAAATAAAGTAAAGTGTCTGAAAATAAAGAGTACATAACCGGGGGTGTTGAAATAACAACCAAAATGAACACCCGAATAACAAAGTACTGAAATAATAAAAACCACCAACGATCAACTCCACCGTCTCCTACTCATCGTCACCAGCATCATCTCTCGTGTTGGAAGGGCCTGCATCTCCATAACCAGGTGGGTTCCCGTATGGGAACTGTGGGGGATTTCCGAAGTAGTTCGGGTAGGCGTTATGAAGTTCCCCAAAAAGGTATGAAAATCCATCATGCACCTCCCGGCGCAAGAAGTCCTGGTTCGCCCTGATCTGTTGGAACCGCTGCTCCTGGTTAACCTTCATTTGTTGGAACTGCTGGTAAAACTCAGGGTAAGACGGGATGCCTTCTGGCCAATCCTGGTGCTGGTGGAATCCGTGATGCTGTGGGGAATGTGGTGGTGTGTGTGGTACATGTTGCTCGTGCTGCTCATGCATCTCCTCATCCTCATCTTCCTCCTCAGCCGGAGGCAACGGGTCCCAGACCTCGTTGTTTAAACCCCTCAATCGATCCCCCTGATCTGTCTCAGCAATCAACCCCATCACCTTCAATGACCGAATATCAACATATAAACGCTCAGTCACCAATGTGAGACTCTGAAGTACCTCATCAGTCATCAATCCCAAGTTGTAAGCAATTTAGGTCACATACTGACCGCCGTGAATCTGACTGTTGGGCTTTCTCCCTGAACTTTTCACAAAATATTCCGCCATCCTTGCAGCTAGGTTGATGTGTGCCCCTTCAACCAGCGCATAAAGATATATTAGATCTGGTGTTGGATAGTTCCCCAGACTGTCCATGCGCCCGCAGGCGGTATGGCTGAATATATGACGCATCACTTGATGTAGAGGGTCTCTCAATCATGAAGCTTTAGACATCCTTGGATTGTATGGGTCACCGACTGCATTTTGAGCCCAAAACGCGGCCCTCGCTTCATCACTCGAGAAGGTAAACTCATCGATGAAGAACTCTGAATCCATGTCTTCATGTGTGTAAATCCCAAGTCTCTGACCCAATCTACCCACCGACCAATGGTGCCAACGTCCCCCCAATCTGAACGTGATCCTCTCTCTGTAGCGAAAGTTCGGATTTTAATATGCTTTCGGCTTTTCGTATGAATATATTGAGAAGAATTCTATCGTTAGCTCACGATAGATGGGTCGGTCGATAGAGACTAGACGTGAAAGCGAAATAATAAGCATGTTTTCTAGTCTTTCACGCTGATTTAGATCTCTCATCACATCCCAATCTAGCCTTCGGGGGATGCCAAACTGCCCCCGCCTATTCCATAATTCGTTATGTTTTGGGATACAAAGGGCCTCTCTCTCATTGTTTTCATTGAATTGCAAGAAAGGATGATCCATCTGCAATGAGTAATGACATTAGGAACAGGAGAAACAGAAAAATTTTAATTCGGAGCAGCCGAACAAACTGTTATGAAGGTTCTGTCTTGCTGATCTGGGCCTGTCGCACGGATGTGCGGTGAGACGCACGGTCGTGCATCACCGAGAACGAGCACAGGTAGCCAGCATATGTCGAATCTGCACGGCGTGCGACCAACTGCACAACCGTGCATTACCGAGCCAAAAAGCAGATCATCGTGAACAGCCGGCAGTGCACGACCGTTACATCCAAAGAACGTCCGTGCGACCTTGTTTTTATGTAGATTTTCACCCCGGCTCAGAATAGCCAGATTTTTCAAAAATCAACTAGTTTTTGTACAAACAGGGGTCAGAAAATCAACCGGATGTTCACGAGACATGAGATTCTAGCAAGGGCTAGGGTTTCGCTTGTATTTATGAAGGGAACCCTAAAAACCCTGAAGAAATCGAATGATTCTAACCTAGAAAGCGGAAGAAACAGAAAAAAGACAAGAAAGAACGTACCGTGCGATTTGATGTGTGAAACCGTGCGATTTGAGGCGAAATCGCTCTGGAACGGCTGTCTGCAGTTAGGGTTTGCGAATGAGGGAAATTGCAGCAGATTGGGGTTTTTATAATGTACAAATGACAAAACTGCCCCTGCCTCTCGCACGGTCGTGCGACAGCTCGCACGGTCGTGCATGACCGACATTGTTCAAACCCTGCACGCTGTTCTCGGAGATGCACCGGGGGTGCGACTCCTAGTGCAGGCCAGCCCGCAAATGCACGGTCGTGCGACGCATGGCACGGTCGTGCAACAACTGCAGATCAGTTTTTTTCTGCAGAAGCCATTTCCAGCAACTGTTTTGGCCGTTTTTCGCCATTTTTTCACACGCAAACTGTTTTAACCATATCGCAACATAGAACCTTCGCTCGGTACGTATAAAAATTGTACAAACTAACGTAAACTACCAAACATACCTAAATTACGCTAAAGCTAGAAAAACACACAAAAAGACGATATTACCCCTAAAGAGTCAAAGACTCTCTTGCTACATTTTTAATTCGCGAGTCAGTAGCGTAGACTCTCTCCTCCCCACACTTATGATGTGTGCGAGGTTTGGAGCTCGATGATCTCCACCACCGACTCTATCAGCCCGGCAACGTACAGCTTCAACCGATGTCCATTTACTTTGAATATAACGCCATCTGCGTTCTCTATTGCAACAGTACCATACGGAAATACCTCTTTAACTGTGTATGGTCCTGTCCAACGTGAATGAAGCTTCCCTGGAAATAAGCGCAATCGTGAGTTGTAAATAAGAACAAGATCACCCGCTTGGAATTCTTTGTGGTCCTTTAAGCGTTTATTGTCACACCCCAACCGATGGCGGAATCATCGGGGCATGGCACTGAGCGAAACAGATTGTCCAGAAGTTTCCATAACAATTATCAATACTTTTCAATTTAAATAATACGTCCCATACCGTATCTCAAACTGCAAAATAATTATTACAGACAAAAATCCAGGCAAATATTCTGCTCCGACAACTCAGATTCAAATAGACAGCAATTGTTTATCTGCTTCTAGAGACCCTTAGTTTGACCACTACAGACAACTATTTGTTGGGCTCTAAAGCTTTATTCTAGCTTCAAATTCCTACCAAGTGTGCGTCCTAAGCACCTGCCACATACGTTAAAATAAAGTCAATACATATAATGTAAAGGTGAGCATACAAGTTTGATAATAGCATATAGAGTTCGAATTCGTTTACGCATAACCAACACGTACACATAGAGAAATGAAGCACGTTAGTTATCGACATAGATCCATCGATACCAATGACTACGGATTGACTGCCCGAGGCAGTTCGCAATACATGATTACCACCGTAATCCATGCAAGTAATTGTCCTTAACAACCCCCGTGTGAACGGGTGCTCAGTCCAAACTATAGTACTATCGTTGCTAAGGCAGGTAGACAGCATTCCATGTGTAAATATAACAAACAAGCATTCATAAGCCACGTATAACATGCAGTAACAGTTAGCGTTCAAATAGTATTGAGTAGTGTGTTCGATGTGATTTGAATAGTTGTAACGTATGTAACACCCAAAAGTGCTTAAAGCAAAAAGGGTTCGAGTATACTCATAGCGGTTGATTGATTGAAGGGAGCGCTTAGCGAGTAAGGTTAGCCTGAGTAGATTAGATTGTACATCGATAATCTCGTGTGTATAGTTCAGACCTTGGACTAGTACAACACTATGGATGAGTAGGAGACTAGAACCGGGTCCGATTCTATCTGTTTTTAGTTTAATGAGTGTAAAAGAGTTGAAAGAAAGTTGGAAACCATCTTTCAATCCTTTCTCGCCACTCTTGTGTCGAGATCTTTACAAGATCTTTGTGTGGTTGCGTGGGAATCGGTTAGATCTCGGTTGTTCTTGGTAGATTGAAGTCAAAACATGAAGTTCTTGAAGAACACATGATGACGTCATCCTAGAACACCCGAAATCTAGTGATTTCACGGTTAAAAGTTAAGATTTGAAAGATAGAAAGGTGTAGGAGTGCGTGTAGATCAAGTACGTACAAGATTTAGGGCGAGATCTTACCTGGATTGAGAGAAATCGAAGAAAAGGTGAGGAGCACGAGCTGTTCGGATCAGAGGGTTTCCAAAGGTAGAAAGAATGACAAGGACAGGGGTATTTATAGGATTCCTAAAGAGGAAAGGGCTATCCGATCGGATGACATACCGCCCGGATGGACTATCCGGTCGGATGACATCCTGGTCGGATGGCACCTGTCTTGATGGCAAGGCGGCTGTCCGATCAGATGGCTATCCTATCGGATGGCACCTGGGTTGAGTGTTTGACGCGACGATTTTAGGGTTTCGATTTCGATTGTGAGCAGCTCGTCACGATAGGGTTTCCTAGTCAAATTACTTTTAGTTCCAACTACTAATTATCATAGTTCGATTTCGATTCGGATTCGAGTTTGATTGCGTTTCGAGTTTCGATTGAGTTCGATTGATTTCCACAACATATATAAATATAACACACACAAGTAACACATAAGGCACACACACACGTATAATAACCAAATTAAGTCGAGTTGCGGTTCGTATCACGGTTCGATGTTGAGTAGCATAGCTTGATTATCGATTAGTTAACTTTATCGCATTGTTACTTCCTATAATTCACAGTCGTAAGTCGATTAGATAGCGAATAATACATCGATTTTTGGTAGTTAACAACACTTACTCCACATAATACAATTAAAATAAAAAGGTTACTAAAATTTAAATTCGAATAATCGGTCGTTGACTTTGACCATGGCGGTGACTTTGACTTATGAAAACACGGGGTGTTACAGCCTCCCCTTGTTTAGGGAATTTCGTCCCGAAATTAAGCTGAAAGTTGTACATCATCATGAATCATGTTTGAGAACATTCTCTCTCTGGACTTTCTTTTTAACCAACTGCGGGTATTTCGCCTTCATGTCGCTTTCGAGTTCCCAAGTGAACTCTGCGCCTCGTTTGCCTTCCCATCGGACCTTCACAATAGGAATGCGAGAGCGTCTGAGCTGCTTGGTTTGGCTATCCATGATTTCGACAGGCTTCTCCATGAAGTGTAATGTTTCGTTTACTTGCAGGTCATCGAGAGAGACATGTAAGTCGTGGTTGGCTAGGCACTTTCGGAGGTTTGACACATGGAAAGTCGGGTGGACATTACTCAGTTCCTCCGGTAGTTCGAGTCTGTAGGCGACTTTTCTGATTCTTTCCAGAATCTTAAAGGTCCAACGTATCGAGGCGCGAGTTTTCCCTTTTTGCCGAATCGGACCACACCCTTCCAAGGTGATACCTTTAGGAGTACGTAGTCACCAACGTCAAATTCAAGGGGCTTGCGTTTCTTATCGGCGTAACTTTTCTGTCGATCCCGAGCTTTCACCAGATTGTCTCGAATTTGGAAAATTTTGTCTGTCGTTTCTTGCAATAGCTCAGGACCGGTTAATTGCGAATTGCTGATCTCGTGCCATACAATAGGCGATCGGCATCTTCTTCTGTATAGTGCCTCAAATGGTGCCATTTGGATGCTAGAATGATAGCTGTTGGTGTACGAGAATTCGACTACTGGCAGGTATTTATCCCAATTACCACCGAAGTCTAAGACACACGAACGGAGCATGTCTTCAAGAGTACGAATCGTTCTTTCAGTCTGACCGTTGGTTTGAGGGTGGAAAGCGGTACTTAGATTGAGCGTTGTACCAAGAGCTTCTTGAAATGTCTCCCACAGTCGCGAGGTAAACCGAGCATCACGATCAGAGATGATGTCACGAGGCGTCCCATGATTACAAATGATCTCGTCGGTGTAGATTCGTGCTAATCGTTCTACCTTGTAGTCTTCTCGTATCGGCAGAAAGTGAGCTGATTTAGTCAAACGGTCAACAACAACCCATATACTGTCGTGGCCTGATGACGTGTGCGGAAGCTTCGATATGAAATCCATAGCTATATTTTCCCACTTCCACATAGGAATTGGTGGTTGTTCGAGTAAACCAGAGGGTCTTTGATGTTCAGCCATGACTCTTGCACAAGTTAGGCATTTTCCAACGTAGAGGGCAATATCCCTTTTCATGCCGGGCCACCAGTACCTGTAGCGAAGATCCTGGTACATTTTGTCAGCACCGGGATGGATAGAATAATGGGATTTGTGGGCTTCGTCCATCAGGATCTGTCACAAATTTTTCCGCTTAGGGATCCAAATTCGGCCCAGAAAGTGGAATATCCCATTGGATTTGCTCACAAGCTGGGCTCCATCGTGGTATATTCGTTCCCTCTTCAGCGTGCGTTCATTAAAACACGCATGTTGGGCTTCACGAATAAGGGTTTTGAGATCATGTTGGGCTGGAACATTACAAGTGCTAAGCAGATAACTCCGTCTGCTGAGTGCGTCGGCAACAACATTCGCCTTGCCTGGGTGATAACGGATCTCACAGTCGTAATCGTTGAGAAGTTCTACCCATCGGCGTTGACGCATATTAAGTTCCTTCTGATTAAAGATATGTTGTAGGCTCCTATGATCGATGAAGATCGTACACTTGGTACCATACAGGTAGTGCCAACAAATCTTTAATGCAAAAACAACCGCGCCTAGCTCGAGATCATGGGTTGTATAGTTCTTCTCGTGGATTTTGAGCTGACGAGACGCGTAAGCTATAACCTTGTTCCGCTGCATGAGGACACAACCGAGACCAAGGTTGGAAGCATCACAGTAGACAATGAAATTGTCGTTTTCGTCGGGCAAAGTGAGAATAGGAGCATTGCAAAGCTTATGCTTGAGGGTTTGAAAGGCAGTCTCTTGTTTGGTTCCCCAGAGAAAAGGCTGATCTTTATGCGTGAGAGTGGTAAGCGGCACAGCAATCTTCGAGAATCCTTCGATAAATCGTCGATAATAGCCCGCTAGTCCGAGGAAAGAATGGACTTCGGACGGGTTCTTTGGTGTAATCCAACTCTTGACGACTTCAATCTTCGCAGGATCGACGTGAATACCTTGACTATTGACAATGTGACCCAGAAACTGGACTTCCCCCAGCCAAAATTCGCACTTGGAGAATTTGGCATAGAGTCGGTTCCCCTGGAGTAACTCGAGAACCAAACGTAGATGTTGCGCGTGTTCGGCTTTCGATTTGGAATAGATCAAGACATCGTCGATGAACACGATGACGAAACGATCGAGATATGGCTTAAACACGCGATTCATCAAATCCATAAAAACCGCTGGTGCGTTGGTTAAACCAAAAGGCATGACAACGAATTCGTAATGTCCGTATCGGGTGCGAAACGCGGTTTTGGGTATATCCTCCTCTTGTATGCGCAGTTGATGATAGCCTGAACGTAGATCGATCTTCGAGAAACACGTAGCACCTTGTAGCTGATCAAACAAGCCGTCAATACGGGGTAGGGGAAGCGGTTCTTGATAGTTAACTTATTCAATTCCCGATAGTCGATGCACATCCGGAACAACCCATCCTTCTTTTTGATGAAAAGGACTGGAGCACCCCATGGGGAGGTGCTCGGGCGAATAAAGCCTTTCTCAAGTAATTCCTGGAGTTGGTTTGAGAGTTCACGCATTTCGGATGGCGCGAGTCGATAAGGAGCTTTGGCAACAGGATTGGCTCCAGGAATGAGGTCGATACGAAAGTCGATATCATGACTCGGTGGTAGTCCGGGAAGATCATCAGGAAACACATGAGGAAATTCACGAACCACAGGAACGTCTTTCATTTCCTTCTTTTCTTTCTTTTCCTTCTCCGCTACTATAATGTTTGCCAAGAAAGCTCTGTATTCCTTGCGGAGATACTTGCTGGCTTGGACACATGACATGAGCTTGAGCCCTTTCGAGGCGGTTTCACCGTATACACACAATAAATCACCATACGCGAGCGAGAATTGAATCATCTTATCGTAACACACAACTTCAGCATGGTTTTCGCGTAGAAAGTCCATGCCTACTATGACGTCGAAACTTCCGAGTTGCATCGGAATGAGGTCGATTGGGAAAATGTGTTTGTTGAGCTCGAGGGTACAATCACGGATAACAAAATTGACTGTGACAGTTCTTCCAGTGGCGACTTCAACATCGAATGTCGAAGAGAGTTTGGAATGTTTACGACTAAGGAGCTTCTCGAATTCGAACGACACAAAGCAATTATCGGCTCCAGTATCAAACAAACATGATGCATAAAAACCATTCACAAGGAACGTACCATTAACCACGTTGTTGTCGGCTTGGGCTTGGCGCACATTGATGTTGAAAGTTCTGGCGCGTGCGGCCTGTTGTTGCTGTTGCTATTGCTGTTGCTGGTGTTGCTGCTGCTGTTGAGGCTGTTGCTACTGGGGCTCTTGTTTCACAACCCTGTTTGGGCACATGTTGGCGAAATGGTTGGGATCGCCACATGCGAAGCAGGCTCTGGCTTTGACTGCGGGTGCCGGAGGAGCTTGTGGACCTGTGGGGCAGTGAGTAGAGCTTGATAAGCAGGAGCTTGTCAAATACGACAGTTGGCAGTAAAATGACCGTACACATTGCAATGAGCACAAAAACGGCAAGCAATGGCAGTCGGGTGATGGTAGGTGCAAGTTGGGCAGAGCGGATGTGGCCTAGTGTATGCATGCTTAGCAAGAGGTGCATTGGCCACAGACGCTGCCACTTGGCGCTGTTGAGCTGGTACAGCTTGAACTGGTGCAGCAGTGATCACACAGTTCTTGTTGCTGGAGCTGTTCTTCCTCTTGTTGTTCGATGTGGTGGGTTCAGCAGTTGGTGCGGTAGCGGTAGCTTGATGCAGATGCTTCGAAGTCTTATCCTAGACCCCAGCCTTAACCCGCTTGTCGTTGATTTCAGTGGCCAGTAGATAAGTTTCCTTGATCGTCATAGTCTTAGCCGCTTGCACGAAATCAGCAACGCAGTCGGGCAGGGCCCGGATGTACTTCTTGATTGCCATATCTGGAGTCTTGACTTGGTCGGGACAGATAATGCTGAGCTGTTTGAAACGAGCAGTAAGACTAGCATTGTCTCCATCCTTTTGCTGTATGTGCCAAAATTCATCTTCTAGCTTTTGACGTTCGTGAGGAGGGCAGAATTCCTCTAGCATAACTTCCTTGAGCTCGTCCCACGACAGACCGTAGGCTGCATCGTTCCCTCACTTGTTCCTCTCGGCCGTCCACCAGTCTAGTGCGCGGGACTGGAAAACTCCGGTAGCATTCAGAGTACGGAGGTCATCAAGGCAACCACTCTGTCGCAGAGTAACCTCAATGGAATCAAACCAGTGGAATAGTGCAATAGGACCTCCCTCGCCAGTGAATTCCTTTGGCCCACACGACTTGAATTGCTTGAAATTGAAGGGCCTTGCAGCAGCTTTAGGAGCTTCGGTTCTCGATTCCTCAGACGATTTGCTGGCATTCTTGTAAACATCACTTACGGCCTTTGCCACACTCTTAGCGATGATGGCAGCAAGGCGTTTGTCCCTCTTTTCCTTAGGAGAAAGTGCGTAACGGGATCCAGATGACATTGTCTGCAACAGACATCGTTACAGGACTCAACACATTGTATTCGAATCTCACCTCACACGTCTACTACTTACTAAAGCTCAGGAACACGCAGGTTCACGTAAACACATAACACATAGAGCACAAAATCACATAAGCATGTAGAGCACATAATCACATAACACCTAAGCACGTAAAGCAAAGAGGCAGGGAAACACATACGCATTTAATCACTAGAGGCAGTCAGAGAACAGAGTCCTAGATCTAGAGAGAGAAACTAGAGAGAGAAAATGTTCCACGAGATTCGAGTGCCTTGTATGATTTCAGATCTGTTAATAGAATTACTGATTATATTACGTTCTCGTGTGTTTGGTCACGTTCGTGTACGGATTCCACACGTCACATGTTCGGTTCGCATTCGTTCCGGAGCTAAACGGGACCTATCATGAGTGTATATCGTAGTATAGAGTTGTCTAAAATTCGGCGATTTGTTAGCGATTTGAGATAGAATGGCAGTGCGAATCGTATGTGTCGATCGAAATGAAAGCGAAATCGGGTAAGTTCCAAAAATTTAAACACATAAACAGGTAAACACACATAACAACTCTCAAAATTGTCGAATTATCAGAGTCAGCAGTTGCATGCTTAAAATCGAGGTAAGTAAAAATCGAGAGGTAGACTGTCTGCGGCTTGTAGACTTCGACTAACCAAAGCGATTCCACTATTCGCAAGAACTTGTTGTCTACGTTTGACTTTCAGGACTGTGTCCTCGCCTCGATTTTTGGGCATCTGGCACACATCCCGTTAGTCATGTCGTGACTTCAGGTCGTTGGAGTCCGTCGAGACTTTGGTGGGAGTTTTGTAAAATGTGCGGAACAAGTCGTCGAGGTTAGGGTTTCACCCTTGGCTCAACAACTTCGTCCCTGTTTTAAATAAAATAGAGGAGATTATTCATCAAAATATAGATTTCACTCCTGATTTGGTATAATTTCCCCGTTGAGTAAGCGTTCGTTATTGAAAAAGAAAGAAGAATTCATTGATAAGTTGATAAAACAACATTAATTTAAGCAATTTAGTCAAGAGTTTGTGGTTTTCACGCCTAATCTCGACTTTATCGCCTATTTATAGCTGTAAACTCGAGTGTAGTGATAGTGTAGTATAAGCGAGAATAACGAGGAAATAAGCTCGTACATAACCCCTACTGGTTATGCACAAGTCGGTCTATTGGTTCCTAACTATAGACTTGGTTTCTAAGACTTCGACCCGGACTAGGTCGAGTCTTGCCTAATTCCCTATAGTTATGGCTCTGATACCAATCTGTCACACCCCAACCGATGGCGAAATCATCGGGGCATGGCACTGAGCGAAACAGATTGTCCAGAAGTTTCCATAACAATTATCAATACTTTTCAATTTAAATAATACGTCCCATACCGTATCTCAAACTGCAAAATAATTATTACAGACAAAAATCCAGGCAAATATTCTGCTCCGACAACTCAGATTCAAATAGACAGCAATTGTTTATCTGCTTCTAGAGACCCTTAGTTTGACCACTATAGACAACTATTTGTTGGGCTCTAAAACTTTATTCTAGCTTCAAATTCCTACCAAGTGTGCGTCCTAAGCACCTGTCACATACGTTAAAATAAAGTCAATACATATAATGTAAAGGTGAGCATACAAGTTTGATAATAGCATATAGAGTTTGAATTCGTTTACGCATAACCAGCACGTACACATAGAGAAATGAAGCACGTTAGTTATCGACATAGATCCATCGATACCAATGACTACGGATTGACTGCCCGAGGCAGTTCGTAATACATGATTACCACCGTAATCCATGCAAGTAATTGTCCTTAACAACCCCCGTGTGAACGGGTGCTGAGTCCAAACTATAGTACTATCGTTGCTAAGGCAGGTAGACAGCATTCCATGTGTAAACATAACAAACAAGCATTCATAAGCCACGTATAACACGCATTAACGGTTAGCGTTCAAATAGTATTGAGTAGTGTGTTCGATGTGATTTAAATAGTTGTAACGTATGTAACACCCAAAAGTGCTTAAAGCAAAAAGGGTTCGAATATACTCACAGCGGTTGATGGATTGAAGGGAGCGCTTAGCGAGTAAGGTTAGCCTGAGTAGATTAGATTGTACATCGATAAGTGAGTTGGATGGTAGTTCGATCGGATGGTAATCCGAGCGGACAGCAATCCGTGCGGATAACAATCCGTTCGGATGGTCATCCGGTCGGATAGGTTATCCGGTTGGATGACTATTCGAGTGGATTGTTTCTTCCTATAAGAAGGATGTGTTTGTGTATGATGGTTTGACTTTTGAAGTTTTCGTTGTAGCATTTTGAAAACATTGAAGTATCTCTATCTTTCAAGTCGGTCGATTGGATGACGAGTCGTGCGGATGACAATCCGTTCGGATGGTCATCCGGTCGGACAGTGGTCCGGTCGGACGGCGACTTAGTGATGAGCCTACTTAATGAAAACAAGTTCATAACAGAGGTGTCATTCGATCGGATGCCCATCCGATCGGATGGTAACTTTGTTATTGAACATGTTGAAAATTGTTTAAGTCTTTAAAGTCTTAGTATCTCATGATCCGAAGAGTAATCCACTCAGATGGTCGTCCGATCGGATTGCAATTCGTTCGATACTCAAACTTCAGATAAGGTTGTTCAAGTGTGGGTCCCAAGGGTGATCCGATCGGATGACAATCCGTTCGGATAACCTATCCGTTTGGACGGCAGTCCGATCGGACAGCATTCCGTTCAGATTGTTCCGTTCGTCATACACTTTGTTGTTTTGGTTGTTTGTCGTTTTATCGAGACGTTGTGATGATGTGTTAACCAACGGAACTCCGTTTCGACCCAAGTGACGAGACCGACCAGGAATCACCCTAGTTCGGCCGGTTACCGGCTCAGTACGATTGTTCTGGTTTAATCTGAAATCGGTAGTCTCGTGTGTAGAGTTCAGACCTTGGACTAGTACAACACTATGGATGAGTAGGAGACTAGAACCGGGTCCGATTCTATCAGTTTTGAGTGTAATGAGTGTAAAAAAGTTGAAAGAAAGTTGGAAACCATCTTTCAATCCTTTCTCTCCACTCTTGTGTCGAGATCTTTACAAGATCTTTGTGTGGTTGCGTGGGAATCGGTTAGATCTCGGTTGTTCTTGGTAGATTGAAGTCAAAACATGAAGTTCTTGAAGAACACATGATGATGTCATCCTAGAACACCCGAAATCTAGTGATTTCACGGTTAAAAGTTAAGATTTGAAAGATAGAAAGGTGTAGGAGTGCGTGTAGATCAAGTACGTACAAGATTTAGGGCGAGATCTTACCTGGATTGAGAGAAATCGAAGAAAAGGTGAGGAGCACGAGCTGTTCGGTCAGAGGGTTTCCAAAAGTAGAAAGAATGACAAGGACAGGGGTATTTATAGGATTCCAAAAGAGGAAAGGGCTATCCGATCGGATGACATACCGCCCGGATGGACTATCCGGTCGGATGGCACCTGTCTTGATGGCAAGGCGGCTATCCGATCGGATGGCACCTGGGTTGAGTGTTTGACGCGACGATTTTAGCGTTTTGATTTCGATTGTGAGCGGCTCGTCACAATAGGGTTTCCTAGTCAAATTACTTTTAGTCCCAACTACTAATTATCATAGTTCGATTTCGATTCGGATTCGAGTTCGATTGCGTTTCGAGTTTCGATTGAGTTCGATTGATTTCCACAACATATATAAATATAATACACACAAGTAACACATAAGGCACACACACGTATAATAACCAAATTAAGTCGAGTTGCGGTTCGTATCACAGTTCGATGTTGAGTAGCATAGCTTGATTATTGATTAGTTAACTTTATCGCATTGTTACTTCCTATAATTCACAGTCGTAAGTCGATTAGATAGCGAATAATACATCGATTTTTAGCAGTTAACAACACTTACTCCACATAATACAATTAAAACAAAAAGGTTACTAAAATTTAAATTCGAATAATCGGTCGTTGACTTTGAGCTTGGCGTTGACTTTGACTTATGAAAACACGGGGTGTTACATTTATCGTGTAATCTCTTTGTGCGCTCTTTGTAGAGGACGGAGCTCTCATAAGCTTGTTGTTGCAGTTCCTCCAATTCATGAATCTGGAGAAAGCGGGCTTCACCTCCGGTTTTCAAATCCAGATTCGCGGTTTTTAAAGCCCACATAGCTTTATGCTCCAACTCTACCGGTAAATGGCACGCTTTTCCGTATACCAACCTAAAGGGAGTAGTCCCAATAGGGGTCTTGTAAGCTGTACGGAACACCCAAAATGCCTCATCGAGTTTGTCTGGCCACTCCTTGCGGTTTGCACCAACAGACCGCTCAAGGATTCGTTTTAGCCCACGGTTAGTGACTTCCACCTGCCCGCTCGTCTGCGGATGATAGGGCGTGGACAAACGGTGATGCACACCGTAACGGGACAAAGCTTTTTCAAGCTGAGTATTTCAGAAATGAGTCCCTCTGTCACTGATAAGCGCTTTCGGAGTGCCAAACCGGGCGAAAAAACTTTTCAAGAATCTCACGACCACCCTGGCGTCATTTGTGGGTAAGGCCTGTGCCTCCGCCCACTTTGATACATAGTCAACTGCGACCAGGATGTACTTATTACCTCGTGAGGGGGGAAATGGTCCCATGAAGTCTATCCCCCAAATGTGGAAGACTTCACATACTTGTATCCAGTTCTGAGGCATTTCATCACGTGCCGATATATTTGTCGCTCTCTGACAGGCATCGCACGCTTTTATCCAACTCTGCACATCACGAAAAATAGTAGGCCAATAAAACCCGGAATCCAACACCTTCTTGGATGTGAAATTGGCTCCATGGTGGCCTCCGGTAGGTCCCTCGTGACAATGGCACAGAATATCGGTCGCCTCTTTTCCTGAAACACATCTTCTGATCACCTGATCAGCACCCACCTTGAATAAGAAAGGATCGTCCCAAATGTAGTGCTTGACATCCGAAAAGAATTTCCTCTTTTGTTGGTGAGTCAACCCTTTTATCAGAATCCCGCAAGCACGATAGTTCGCAAAGTCGACGAACCAAGGTGACTCATCGCATATCTCAACACCCATCAAAGACTCGTGTGGGAAACTGTCATTGATTGAATCCCAACGCGTGTCCTTGATGTCTCCTTGCTCCAACCGAGATAGATGGTCAGCCGCTACATTTAACACACCCTTTTTATCTTGAATTTCAATATCAAACTCCTGCAGCAACAAGATCCATCTGATTAGATGCGGTTTAGCGTCCTGTTTGCTGAAGAGATATCTGATGGCTGCGTGATCAGTATACACAATGGTTTTCGAAAGCACCAAATACGATCTAAATTTGTCAAATGCAAAAACAACCGCCAAGATCTCTTTTTCAGTCGTGGTGTAGTTCTCCTGAGCGTCATGAAGAGTCTTGCTCGCATAATAGATCGGGTGAAAGTGCTTTTCTTTCTTCTGTCCCAAAACGGCCCCTATAGCGTAATCACTCGCGTCGCACATAATTTCAAATGGCAGACTCCAGTCAGGTGCAACTAAAACAGGGGCCTCAATCAACTTTTGCTTGAGAAGGTTAAAGGCTCTCAAGCAATCATCTCCAACTATGAACGGAGCGTCTTTCTCCAGTAGACGGGACATGGGTCTAGCGATTTTTGAAAAGTCATTTATGAATCGCCTATAGAACCCCGCATGACCAAGAAAGCTCCGTATCGCTCTCACAGAGGTGGGAGGCGGAAGTTGTGAAATAACGTCAACTTTAGCTGGATCGACTTCCATACCCGCACGAGAAATCTTATGTCCCAGAACTATGCCCTCCTTCACCATGAAGTGGCACTTCTCCCAGTTTAGGACCAGATTCGTCTCCTCGCACCTTTTCAACATCTTTTTCAAATTTTCCAAACAATGATCGACGGAATCCCCAAATACCGAAAAGTCATCCATGAAAACCTCCATAGAATCCTCGATCATATCATGAAAAATTGCAACCATGCATCTCTGGAAGGTCGATGGTGCATTACACAACCGAAAAGGCATCCGCCGGTAGGCGAATGTGCCGAAGGGGCAGGTAAAGGTAGTCCTCTCCTGATCCTCAGGAGCCATAGGAATTTGGAAGTACACAGAGAACCCGTCCAAGAAACAGTAATACAACTTCCCCGACAGACGTTCCAACATCTGGTCGATGAATGGAAGCGGGAACTAATCCTTACGAGTAGCATCGTTGAGTTTGCGGTAATCAATGCAAACTCACCACCCAGTGATGGTACGTGTAGGAATTAGCTCATTCCTATCATTTGAAACTACAGTCATACCACCTTTCTTAGGTACAACCTGCACTGGACTCACCCAAACAGAGTCAGAAATAGGATAAATCATCCCAGCATCCAACAATTTAATCACTTCTTTCTTCACCACGTCTTGCATATTTGGATTTAAACGCCTCTGATGCTGTGCACACGGTTTGTACTCGTCTTCCATCAGAATCTTGTGAGTATAAAAAGAAGGATTGATGCCCTTAATATCCATGATTTTAAATGCAATAGCTCTCTTATGAAGTCTCAGAACCTCGAGAAGCTGATTTTTCTCATCCTTTTCCAATGATGCCGAAATTATGACCGGTAAGCGACGCTCCTCGTCCAGAAATGCATACTCGAGATGTGGTGGGAGTTCTTTCAACTCCAAAGGCGGCGGATCTTCAACCGAAGGTTTTGCTTTCTTTTCTTCTACATGGCCAATTTCTAGAAACCTCTCCGGACTCTGGGAACCATCGTCACCAATCTGATAGACTGGCTGCTCGAAATCGTGGCCCTCCTATGTAATGCCAATCAGGTCCCCACACGACAGACGTGTGTCCGAATCAATCTCGTCAATAGTGCCTTGAAAATGAGAGCACACACATGCGTCGACAATGTCGACATAATAAAGCACGTCATCGTGACTTTGCGGATGCTGCATTGATCTTTTGATATCAAATGTCACGTGCTCGTCATTTACTCGGAGCGTAATTTGGCCAGCTGCCACATCAAAAATCGTCCTCGCAGTATTGAGGAACGGGCGTCCAAGTATCAAAGGTGCTCTTGAATCTTCGTCCATGTCAAGAATAACAAAATCCACGGGGAAAACAAATTTATCAATTTTAACAAGCATGTTTTCAACAAATCCACACAGATACCTGATTGAACGATCTGCCAACCGAATGCTCATTCTCGTGGGTGACGGCTCGCCCAGATCCAGTTTAATAAAAACCTTATAGGGTATAAGGTTGATACTCGCTCCCAAATCTGCCAATGCATGGCTAACAGACATGTTTACAATCAAACAAGGGAGTGTGAAACTACCTGGATCTCCCATTTTCGTGGGCAGGCGGTTTTGCAGAACGGCAGAACAAGTTTCATTAATCACCACACATGATATATCCTCGAGCTTCTGTTTATTCGAGAGGGTGTCCTTTAGGAATTTGGCATACTTTGGCATCTGGGCCAAGGCTTTAACAAACGGTATATTAATGTGTAGTTGCTTAAACAACTCAAGGAACTTATCGTATTGTTCTTCGTTCTTCTGTTTCTTCAGCCTGCCTGGATAAGGTACTGGAGGAGTGTAATCTTTGGCCAGCTCCTGGACTTGTGTTGTACTTGCTGGGCGTAGCCTGGCTTGCACCTCGTCCGGTGTATCAGTCGGGACCGCTTCAGTGATCAGTGATGAGGCCGATATGTCGGGTCCGGTACTCCTACCACTCCTGGTCATGACAGCATTCACATCCCTGTGTCCACTCGGGTTTTTCTCTGTATTGCCCAGAAGACCACCTGGGGGTCTTTTAGACATCATCTGTGCCAGCTGACCAACATGGTTCTCAATATTCTGAATCGAGGCTTTGTGACTCCTCATTTCTCCCTCGTGGGAAAGGAAACGATCTTCGCTCTATTGGTAGTGTTTTTTGGCCAACTGATTCGCACTCGAGGAGCTAGTAAGAAGCTGAGCCATTATATCCTCCAGCATGGAACTAGACTGAGGGGCCTGCTGCTGGGAACTACTCCTAGTGCCCTGATTCTGATACGACTATGGACACTGCTGGTAAGGTTGGTTGTATTGCTGGAACTCTTGCCCCTGACCCTGCTGTTGCGCTGGAGAGCGCTGAGTAAATCCCAATGGGTTTTGATTACCTGTATTCGCTCGCCACCCAAAGTTTGGGTGATTTCTCCATCCGGGATTATAGGTATTGCTGTACGGGTTGTTCTGCGGCCTCACCTAATCACTCACAAAATCCACTTCTTCGTGGCCCTTGTACACGACTCCCTGAAAGCATGCACCAGGCTCGTGTGACACTCCACACTGGTCACATCCCGAACCAGCTTGTGCGATCATCTGGGACTTATCGAATTTTGCTGCAAGAGCTGAGATTTGTGCAATAATGGCTGTGTAGTCATCCACCACGTGTACTCCTGCGTGAGAAGATGATGATGATGTTGCTTCCCAGCCTCTATCTCCTTCGCGACGCGCGCTAGACTTCAATGCAGCTCTCTCTATGATATCATACGCTTCATTCGGCGTCTTCGTTCCTAGATCGCCTCCTGCATTCACGTCTAATCGCTCCTGCGTGTTGTAACTGAGCCCTTGATAAAATGTCAAGACTAGCTGTCTGTTGGAGAAGCCATGATGTGGAACATCAATCAACAAATCTTTGAATCTCTCCCAGGATGCGTGCAACGACTCTCCCTCGTCCTGGAGAAAGGTCATAATCCGGTTCCGTAGCTTGGTTGTTTTCTCAGGTGGAAAATATTTTTGCATAAACTGCTACGCCAAGTGATTCCAGGTCCTGATGGACCCGGCTGGAAGTAACATAAGCCAAGCTCTAGCTTTGTCACGCAACGAGAAAGGAAACAACCTCAACCAAATTGCATCCTCCGAAACACCTGTAATCCTAAATCTCGAACAAATAGCAAGAAAAGCAGCAATATGCCTCCCGGGATCCTCATGCTCACCCCCGTCAAACTGTACTGAATTCTGCACCATATTAATAATACTAGATCTAATTTCAAAAGTAGGTGCATCTATAGTAGGCTGAAGGATACTCGGCTCCAGGCCTGCCCTTCCGGGTTGATTCGTCTCTTTCAAAGGTTGCTCATCGTCCGCCATGATTATGTTTCCTGCTTCCCCTGAGCCCTCGGCTTCAGCGGGTACCACCTGCTCCTGCTCACCAGCTGCGAGCAGTAGCCCAACCGCACGAGATCTCACGCGAAGATGTCTCCTCAGATCACGATCAGGCTCGTCTGACGGTTTATCACATCCCAATCTAGCCTCCGGGGGATGCCAAACTGCCCCCGGCTATTCCATAATTCGTTACATTTTGGGATACAAAGGGCCTCTCTCTCGTTGTTTTCATTGAATCGCAAGAAATGATGATCCATCTGCAATGAGGAATGACATTAGGAACAGGAGAAACAGAAAAAATTTAATTCGGAGCAGCCGAACACACTGTTATGAAGGTTCTGTCTTGCTGATCTGGGCCTGTCGCACGGACGTGCGGCGAGACGCACGGTCGTGCGTCATCGAGAACGAGCACAGGTAGCCAGCATTTTTCGAATCTGCATGGGGTGCGACCAACTGCACAACCGTGCATTACCGAGCCAAAAAGCAGATCATCGTGAACAGCCGGCAGTGCACGACCGTTCCATCCAAAGAACGTCCGTGCGACCTTGTTTTTCTGCAGATTTTCACCCCGGCTCTGAATAGCCAGATTTTTCAAAAATCAAATAGTTTTTGTACAAGGGGTCAGAAAATCAACCGGATGTTCACGAGACATGAGACTCTAGCAAGGGCTAGGGTTTCGCTTGTATTTATGAACGGAACCCTAAAAACCTTGAAGAAATCAAATGATTCTAACCTAGAAAGTAGAAAAACAGAAAAAAGACAAGAAAGAACGTACCGTGCGATTTGATGTGTGAAACCGTGTGAAGAAACCATGCGATTTGAGGCGAAATCGCTCTGGAACGGCTGTCTGCAGTTAGGGTTCGCAAATGAGGGAAATGGCAGCAGATGGGGGTTTTTATAATGTACAAATGACAAAACTGCCCCTGCCTCTCGCACGGTCGTGCGACAGCTCAAACGGTCGTGCATGACCGACATTGTTCAAACCCTGCACGCTGTTCTCGGAGATGCACCGGGGGTGCGACTCCTAGTGCAGGATAGCCCGCAAACGCACGGTCGTGCGACGCATGGCACGGTCTTGCAACAGCTGCAGATCAGTTTTTTTCTGCAGAAGCCATTTCCAGCAACTGTTTTGGCCGTTTTTCGCCATTTTTTCAAACGCAAACTGTTTTAACCATATCGCAACATAGAACCTTCGCTCGGTACGTATAAAAATTGTACAAACTAACGTAAACTACCAAACATACCTAAATTACGCTAAAACTAGAAAAACACATAAAAAGACGATATTACCCCTAAAGAGTCAAAGACTCTCTTGCTACATTTTTAATCCGCAAGTCAGTAGCGTAGACTCTCTCCTCCCCACACTTATGATGTGTGCGGGGTTTGGAGCTCGATGACCTCCACCGCCGACTTTATCTGCCCGGTAATGTACAGCTTCAACCGATGTCCATTTACTTTGAATATAACGCCATCTGCGTTCTCTATTGAAACAGTACCATATGGAAATACCTCTTTAACCGTGTATGGTCCTGTCCAACGTGAATGAAGCTTCCCTGGAAATAAGCGCAATCGTGAGTTGTAAAGAAGAACAAGATCACCCGCTTGGAATTCTTTGTGGTCCTTCAAGCGTTTATCGTGTAATCTCTTTGTGCTCTCTTTGTAGAGGACGGAGCTCTCATAAGCTTGTTGTCGCAGTTCCTCCAATTCATGAATCTGGAGAAACCGGGCTTCACCTCTGGTTTTCAAGTCCAGATTCGTGGTTTTTAAAGCCCACATAGCTTTATGCTCCAACTCTACCAGTAAATGGCATGCTTTTCCGTATACCAACCTAAAGGGAGTAGTCCCAATAGGGGTCTTGTAAGCGGTACGGAACACCCACAATGCCTCATCGAGTTTGTCCGACCACTCCTTGCGGTTTGCACCAACAGACCGCTAAAGGATTCGTTTTAGCCCACGGTTAGTGACTTCCACCTGCCCGCTCGTCTGCGGATGATAGGGCGTGGACAAACGGTGATGCATACCATAACGGGACAAAGCTTTTTCAAGCTGAGTATTTCAGAAATGAGTCCCTCTGTCACTGATAAGCGCTTTCGGAGCGCCAAACCGGTCGAACAAACTTTTCAAGAATCTCACGACCACCCTGGCGTCATTTGTGGGTAAGGCCTGTGCCTCCGCCCACTTTGATACATAGTCAACTGCGACCAGGATGTACTTATTACCTTGTGAGGGGGGAAATGGTCCCATGAAGTCTATCCCCCAAATGTCGAAGACTTCACATACTTGTATCCAGTTCTGAGGCATTTCATCATGTGCCGATATAATTGTCGCTCTCTGACAGGCATCGCATGCTTTTACCCAACTCTGTGCGTCATGAAAAATAGTAGGCCAATAAAACCCGGAATCCAACACCTTATTGGATGTGAAATTGGCTCCAGGGTGGCCTCCGGTAGGTCCCTCTTGACAATGGCACAGAATATCGGTCGCCTCTTTTCCTGAAACACATCTTTTGATCACCTGATCAGCACCCACCTTGAATAAGAAAGGATCGTCCCAAATGTAGTGCTTGACATCCGAAAAGAATTTCCTCTTTTGTTGGTGAGTCAATCCTTTTATCATAATCCCGCAAGCACGATAGTTCGCAAAGTCGGCAAACCAAGGTGACTCATCGCATATCTCAACACCCATCAAAGACTCGTGTGGGAAATTGTCATTGATTGAATCCCAACGCGTGTCCTTGATGTCTCCTTGCTCCAACCGAGATAGATGGTCAGCCGCTTCATTTAACGCACCCTTTTTATCTTGAATTTCAATATCAAACTCCTGCAGCAACAAGATCCATCTGATTAGACGCGGGTTAACTTCCTGTTTGCTGAAGAGATATCTGATGGCTGCGTGATGAGTATACACAACGGTTTTCGAAAGCACCAAATACGATCTACATTTGTCAAATGCGAAAACAACCGCTAAGAGCTCTTTTTCAGTCATGGTGTAGTTCTCCTGAGCATCGTGAAGAGTCTTGCTCGCATAATAGATCGGGTGAAAGTGCTTTTCTTTCTTCTGTCCCAAAACGGCCCCTATAGCGTAATCACTCGCGTCGCACATAATTTCAAATGGCAGACTCCAGTCAGGTGCAACTAAAACAGGGGCCTCAATCAACTTTTGCTTGAGAAGGTTAAAGGCTCTCAAGCAATCATCTCCAACTATGAACGGAGCGTCTTTCTCCAGTAGACGGGACATGGGTCTAGCGATTTTTGAAAAGTCATTTATGAATCGCCTATAGAACCCCGCATGACCAAGAAAGCTCCGTATCGCTCTCACAGAGGTGGGAGGCGGAAGTTGTGAAATAACGTCAACTTTAGC
This sequence comes from Helianthus tuberosus, assembly GCA_030545235.1. NCBI lineage: Eukaryota > Viridiplantae > Streptophyta > Magnoliopsida > Asterales > Asteraceae > Helianthus > Helianthus tuberosus. Next base: position 123,196,715 of record CM060352.1, read on the forward strand.
TGGATCGACTTCCATACCCACACGAGAAATCTTATGTCCCAGAACTATGCCCTCCTTCACCATGAAGTGGCACTTCTCCCAGTTTAGGACCAGATTCGTCTCCTCGCACCTTTTCAACATCTTTTTCAAATTTTCCAAACAATGATCGAAGGAATCCCCAAATACCGAAAAGTCATCCATGAAAACCTCCATAGAATACTCGATCATATCATGAAAAATTGCAACCATGCATCTCTGGAAGGTCGCTGGTGCATTACACAACCCAAAAGGCATCCGCTGGTAGGCGAATGTACCGAAGGGGCAGGTAAAGGTAGTCTTCTCCTGATCCTCAGGAGCAATAGGAATTTAGAAGTACCCAGAGAACCCGTCCAAGAAACAGCAATACAACTTCCCCGACAGACGTTCCAACATCTGGTCGATGAATGAAAGCGGGAAGTGATCCTTACGAGTAGCATCGCTGAGTTTGCGGTAATCAATGCAAACTCGCCACCCAGTGACGGTACGGGTAGGAATTAGCTCATTCCTATCATTTGAAACTACAATCATACCACCTTTCTTAGGTACAACCTGCACTGGACTCACCTACACAGAGTCAGAAATAGGATAAATCATCCCAGCATCCAACAATTTAATCACTTCTTTCTTCACCACGTCTTGCATATTTGGATTTAAACGCCTCTGATGCTGTGCACATGGTTTATACTCGTCTTCCATCAGAATCTTGTGAGTACAAAAAGAAGGATTGATGCCCTTGATATCCATGATTTTCCACGCAATAGCTCTCTTATGAAGTCTCAGAACCTCGAGAAGCTGATTTTTCTCATCCTTTTCCAATGACGCCGAAATTATGACCGGTAAGCGACGCTCCTCGTCCAGAAATGCATACTCGAGATGTGGTGGGAGTTCTTTCAACTCCAAAGACGGCGGATCTTCAACCGAAGGTTTTGCTTTCTCTTCTTCTACATGGCCAATTTCTAGAAACCTCTCCGGACTCTGGGAACCATCGTCACCAATCTGATAGACTGGCTGCTCGAAATTGTGGCCCTCCTGCGTAATGCCAATCAAGTCCCCACACGACAGACGTGTGTCCGAATCAATCTCGTCAATAGTGCCTTGAAAATGAGAGCACACACATGCATCGACAATGTCGATATAATAAAGCATGTCATCGTGACTTTGCGGATGCTGCATTGATCTTTTGATATCAAATATCACGTGCTCGTCATTTACTCGGAGCGTGATTTGGCCAGCTGCCACATCAACAATCGTCCTTGCAGTATTGAGGAACGAGCGTCCAAGTATCAAAGGTACTCTTGAATCTTCGTCCATGTCAAGAATAACAAAATCCACGGGGAAAACAAATTTACCAATTTTAATAAGCATGTTTTCAACAAATCCACGCGGATACTTGAATGAACGATCTGCCAACCGAATGCTCATTCTCGTGGGTGACGGCTCACCCAGATCCAGTTTAGTAAAAACCTTATAGGGCATAAGGTCGATACTCGCTCCCAAATCAGCCAATGCATGGCTAACAGACATGTTTCCAATCAAACAAGGGAGCGTGAAACTACCCGGATCTCCCATTTTCATGGGCAGACGGTTCTGCATAACGGCAAAACAAGTTTCATTCATCACCACACATGATATATCCTCGAGCTTCTGTTTATTCGAGAGGATGTCCTTCAGGAATTTGGCATAATTTGGCATCTGGGCCAAGGCTTCAACAAACGGTATATTAATGTGTAGTTGCTTAAACAACTCAAGGAACTTACCGTATTGTTCTTCGTTCTTCTATTTCTTCAGCCTGCCTGGATAAGGTACTGGAGGAGTGTAATCTTTGGCCGGCTCCTGGACTTGTGCTGTACTTGCTGGGCGTAGCCTGGCTTGCACCTCGTCCTGTGTGTCAGTCGGGACCGCTTCAGTGATCGGTGATGAGGCCGATATGTCGGGTACGGTAGTCCTACCACTCCTGGTCATGACAGCATTCACATCCCTGTGCCCGCTCGAGTTTTTCTCTGTATTTCCCGAAAGACCACCTGGGGGTCTTTTAGACATCATCTGTGCCAGCTGACCAACCTGGTTCTCGATATTCTGAATCGAGGCTTTGTGACTCCTCATTTCTCCCTCGTGGGAAAGGAAACGATCTTCGCTCTGTTGGTTACGTTTTTCAGCCAACTGATTCGCACTCGAGGAGCTAGTAAGAAGCTGAGCCATCATATCCTCCAGCTTGGAACTAGACTGAGGGGCCTGCTGCTGGGAACTACTCCTAGTGCCCTGATTCTGATACGAATATGGACGCTGCTAGTAAGGTTGGTTGTATTGCCGGAACTGTTGACCCTGACCCTACTGTGGCGTTGGAGCGCGCTGAGTAAATCCCAATGGGTTTTGATTACCTGTATTCGCTCGCAACCCAAAGTTTGGGTGATTTCTCCATCCGGGATTATAGGTATTGCTGTATGGGTTGTTCTGCGGCCTCACCTGATGACTCACAAAATCCACTTCTTCGTGGCCCTCGTACACACTGGTCACATCCCGAACCAGCTTGTGCGATCATCTGGGACTTATCTAATTTTGCTGCAAGAGCTGAGATTTGTGCAGTAATGGTCGTGTAGTCGTCCACCGCGTGTACTCCTGCGTGAGAAGATGATGATGATGTTGCTGCCCGGCCTCTATATCCTTCACGACGCGCACTTGACTTCAATGCAGCTCTCTCTATGATATCATACGCTTCATTCGGCGTCTTCGTTCCTAGATCGCCTCCTGCATTCACGTCTAATCGCTCCTGCGTGTTGTAACTGAGCCCTTGATAAAATGTCAAGACTAGCTGTCTCTTGGAGAAGCCATGATGTGGAACATCAATCAACAAATCTTTGAATCTCTCCCAGGATGCGTGCAACGACTCTCCCTCGTCCTGGCGAAAGGTCACAATCCGGTTCCGTAGCTTGGTTGTTTTCTCAGGTGGAAAATATTTTTGCATAAACTGCTCCGCCAAGTGATTCCAGGTCCTGATGGACCCGACTGGAAGTGACATAAGCCAAGCTCTAGCTTTGTCACGCAACGAGAAAGGAAACAACCTCAACCGAATTGCATCCTCCGAAACACCTGTAATCCTAAATGTCGAACAAATAGCAAGAAAAGCAGCAATATGCCTCCCGGGATCCTCATGCTCACGCCCGTCAAACTGTACTGAATTCTGCACCATATTAATAATACTAGATCTAATTTCAAAAGTAGGTGCATCTATAGTAGGCTGAAGGATACTCGGCTCCAGGCCTGCCCTTCCGGGCTGATTCGTCTCATTCAAAGGTCACTCATCGTCCGCCATGATTATGTTTCCTGCTTACCCTGACCCCTCGGCTTCAGCGGATACCACCTGCTCCTGCTCACTAGCTGCGGGCAGTAGCCCAACCGCACGAGATCTCGCGCGAAGATGTCTCCTCAGATCACGTTCAGGCTCGTCTGACGGTTCAACAACTTCTGGAGCGGGGGTTGAGGACATCAACCTGCAAACGAAAATTTGACACAATGAATATTTTATTAATATAATAATGCTGTTTTTTTTTGCTGAAAAGAAACATAATATATTTAAAATGGGCTGAAAATTTTATAAAAATCCGAAAATGGGCCCGAAATTTTATAAAAATCAACACAATAAAAATAATCGAATCGGCTAGCCTAAAAATGATTTTTCGGAGCCGAAAACTCATAGAATAAATGAATAAATAAATCTGGATCGAACAAATATACGGAACAAAAATTTACAAGTGTACAAAATAATCTCGAAAATGAATAAAATGAATTAAAATCAAGAAATATTAACAAATAAATAAACAAATAAATATTCAAGAAAATATTCACAAATATTAAAAAGTATTTACACCGATAAAACAATGACTCAGGTCGTTCCTAAAGCTCGCCATTTCCCCGGCAACGGCGCCAAAAACTTGACGTGTGCGCGACTACACATATTTTTATAATGAAATTACACACGATTCAGTTTTAAATTTATAAAAGTGATTATTACTTTAACATCAAAACACACACGAAAGAGGCAAGTGTACCCCGTCATATATGTAGTAAAGTATCGGTAAGAACCAAGTATCGATCCAAGGAAATGGGCGGAGGAATAATACTAGACCTTTGTCACTAAAATACCGGTAAAAACATAAGTTGTTTGATTTTTAATAAACTAAAGTAAACATAAACAACTACTTATAAAAACATAATAGATTTCAAATATGAAAATATATAAATAGCCTTGCTTAATACACAACCAAAGCATGTCAACTAAGTCGGTTTTGGCACTAGAAGCATTTGATCAATTCTCCAATTTTGAGACAATTAATATCCCTTTCGGGAATCCTAACATGACAATCATTCGGAAAGTAAAAACGATAAACACACTTTAACCACCTAAAATTGTTCTTTAACGTGAAATTGATAAATGTCTATGAAAATCTCTTAAAAATAAGTTAGTCATCCGTTAGGAGTTCTCTAACCTCACTTAAACAAGGAAAGCGACACCGATAAACACAATGCAACCACCGAGACAAGCATAAACTAGATTAAATGACAACCGAGATCATTTTACAAATCTTGCACATAAATTCACCAAGATAGCAATTTTGGCCTAAACTACTAACTAAGCTAACAAATCATGGCAAGAATTTATAACGACACCATTTAACCCGTTAAGGTCCTTACGTGACGGCAAGCTTTCTTGATTAACAATAATTACATTTTATTAAACCACTAACCATTTCTAGTATCATGGTGCACACATTTTAACCAAGCTAAACTAGTTAACCAAGTTTAAAGTTTACTAATACAAGATTAGTTAAGCTTCATTTTTCAACTATCTTAACTAACCAAATACCAATCATCCAACAAAATTACTTATAATCAAGAAATCAATATCAATAACAAGGTTGCAAACTAATCATCAGAGATTAACATAGAAAATACTTCCAAGTGTCATTACAAACAATGATTAACATACTAATGGTTATAATCAAGCAAGGGATTGTTGTGTTTTTGCCCAAAGGCTACAATAATACATAAACATTAATCTAAATGCTTGAAAGATTAACAAAATTATGGAAAGATTAGAAAACCAAACCATAAACAAGCACTAGATTAAGAATCCAGATAGTAATCGAGCTAAACGGGACAATGTGGCTTGAATCCGGGTGAAAGCTAACGCCTCCGGAGCCTGAAAATCGCCTGAATTGCTCTCCAAAATTCCATAGTTACGAGCAGAATGTTTCTGCATGTTTTTTATATCTTTTCGATCTCGCACGGTCGGGAACTTTATTGGCACGACCGTTCACTTTTTGCATTATTGGAGTTACTGTGCACCAAACGATCGTGCGTTTCCGGGTTCTTGTTGCACGGATTGTTGCACTGGTGGTGCAGTTCCGGGGTTGGGCTGATCATCAGGTTTGCACGAGAGTTCCACTGGTCGCACGATCGTTCCACTCCAATAAGTCTTGCACTCCGGGTTGCACCCTCGTTCATTGCCGGGCTGGATTGTATTGTCGGATACGCACGGTCGTTCCAAACGCCGCACGACCGTTCCACAAGCCCAGGTCGGAATTCCCACAAAATGTTCGCAGCTTTGTCGTTTCCTCGGGAAAGTCCGCGTTTTCACTATCATCTTGTCTGGCATGCTGTTTTAGGCCTGTAAACAAAAGTATACATGATTAAGTATCCGAATGACGGTTTTACGGCCGAAAACGCATAAAATGGGGATAAAATGGGGGACTAAAATGTGTATAAATTGGTGAATATCAAATGTAGTCGGGTAGAATAAATAAAAACTGCCTCTGTGCCACGTCTTCTTATAACATGTAAAACCTTGTACTCATTTGCAGAATCCAGATAGAAAGCAGCAGAATCAGAATCTTTTTTGAAGAAACCATGTGATTCACATGATGACAAAGTTGTACTTGCCTGTGTAAGTGGATTCCAAATTAAAATTTGAGAAGTCTCTTCCAGGCACACATATAACATTCCATCCAAACTCCCTAATATCATCAATTCATCTGGTTTGGTTTTGAATGGTTTAACATACATCATTTTAGGACCACAAAAGCACGTGCGTGCATAAAACAATTTTTCAAGAGAACCACAACGATCTAATTTCGCAAGCACCCACTTGGTAGCTGACGCTGACGTACTACGACAATGAATTAATGGAAACTCTGGTGTGGACATGATAGACAACCATTTTTTGCACACCAACTTGCAACGACCTATATCTCTAGCAGAAAGTTTTGTAAAAATACCATACATTAATATCTCTACAAGCAACTCCCACATAACAAATATTGATTAACTGCTCACATTAGATCAACACATGTTAGTCCAATTCACTTTAACATCAAAGTGTAAATCATAGTTATGAAGAATAGAAGGAAAAGTAACAAATTGAAGAAAAGATACTTACAAACAGCAACTTTTCTTTGCTCAAAGATCTGGAACAATTCTGACTGAAATGTTACCCTATAATCATATAAATAGGAAGATGTGACAAAGAAATGTCAACCCATAAAAGACTGGAGATAATGGGAGAGAAATGCTTAATAACTAATCACGTAATAAAAGGATTAGTAACCACTAACATAGCAGATGATTTTTTTTTGAACGGCAAAACTTCTATATTTATATATAGAAAAGGCAACATAGTAGATGATATCTCCAACTTTCTAATACACCTTATCCGGTAAAATAACCCAAAACAAAATTTATATCATGTCATATAAAAACGCAATATTATATGTAACCACACAAACAACTCAAAATATCAGGTATTAATCATACTGCCTTTATATACAACACTGTCAAACTTACAAAAACCCATACATTCCACTAAATTAACTGCAAATACATACCATAAACAATACATAACACTTACAAAAGCCCAATAGTTGTTCACATAGACCAAACAAACACAACCCACATCCTGACAAATTTTAACATAGTACACCATCAATAACTAAACCCTAGGCTTACTTTCAACATCCTTTTCCCCTTACCCATTTTTTTTACTTGTTCGTCAAGAATCCTGTTCCTGTTTCCCAATGTGATTACATTATCTTCATGCCTGTTAATGGTGTCCAATATCCCTGGAATCCAAGCAACAAATGAGATATATTATTTTTTTACCAAGGGGTGGCTCAGCCCAAGTAATATTGTTTATTTTGATACTGCTTTACCAATGGGGAAAATGAGATATATTATTCAACAAAAATGAATTTCAGTCATTAAAGTTAAAACAATTAATGATTTCTAGGATTCCATTTCTAAAGTTAAACAACTTTAATGAATTTCAGTCATTAAAGATAAACAACTACTATTGAGTGGAATTCATATAACAATAACCGCTTTCTTCTCATAAAACATTATGATACATAAAAATACCACCATCTTCTTAATATAAAGTATTGAAAACATATATAAGTTAAAAACTGGAAAAGGCCCCACATTTAGAATTCATTTTAACCCTCCAATAATAAAAAAAACACAATAAATAAAAACCAATAAATAAATAAAACAAAATAAAATAAATAAAACACAATAATAACCACTCCAATAACTACCTTATACTACTTCCGTTTTCTTTTTTTGACAATACAAATGAAAAACATAACAAACATACAAAAATAAAAACAAAGTAAATTACCTAACATCGTAGATTTAAACATTTGGAGACATAAGGCTCTCAGAGTACACTGCTCCTTTTAATGCATAAAAGTTGATAACAGGAAAGAAATTATCAACTTTCCTCACCTCCAAATCAAATTCATACACATCCCGATAATCATTCATCAATAACCACTTCTTACTTGAACCAATGTACCTCACAAAGCATTTTATAGGCAATGGAATACAATCAATATCAGGTACAGACAAAATCCTTATCCATTCTTCACCTTTCAACTTCCATAAATCAACAGAAACATCAAATTCACCATGAAGAACAAAAAAATGAAGTTCATCAGAAACATTAACCAAAGACCCTCTAAAATTTACTTCATACTCATCAAAGGGAAATGAAACTTTAGTAAATGTCTCTAAATTCACATCAAAGCGAACAATTAACGCCACATTATAATCCCAACACGAACCTACCGTGAAGTATAATCCATCACAACACAAAGTCCCACATGACCATTGAACGGTCTGATCATCTAAAATAAAGTCTTTAACAAACTTTATTTGCCACAAGTAAAAGCTTGTGATCCTTCAAGTAATCCACATAAAAGCCAACAACATCAAAATTTACTTTGAAAAACCCCATATTTCTTAGGAATTGACAAGTTCCTATAGGGATTGGTGAGAGGATTCCATATTAACAACTGACAAGTGTTTCTTAGACAGACACATAGCATTCCATCCAAACTACATAAGATCATCATATATTCTGCCCGAGTTTTGAAAGGCACTTTCACAATTTCAGTTAAAGAAATATTGGCTGAACCATAACTAAGTGTACGAAGTGGACGATGTATGCCTCCTGTTATTAAAACAAATTGCATCTTGGTTAACGATGGCATCTTACGACTATGAAGCCTAGCAAAGAATATCGTTGACTGGAAAGAGCACCACTCTTTACACACCAACTTATAACGGCCTACGTCTCTTGTAGTAAGATTTGGCAATATCTCAAACAAAAATAAGTCAATCGGAATCTCCGGCATGGTAACACTTTCCTACAATGTACATTTAAATACGATAAATTAACATTTATGAACATAAACATGTGAAATTGCTAAACAACATAACAATACTTGAAAAAAAGGAAAAAACCCAATTTAAAAAGGTAAAACTCGATTGAGAAACTCGCTAACAATTGCAAAGGAAAAGCACGAAAAGACAATGCTTACACACATTAAAACAGCAACTGGAATATGAAATCAACTTTTTTTCTTTGAAAGAACGCGATTTTCATAAAAAAGGTCTTAATCAAGAAGCTCAAGACATACAGTACATAAAAGAAACTGAAACGAAAACAAAACATAACTAAAGAATTACAAGGTGAAGTCCGTGAACTTGAATCCTCTCCAATTCTCCCAACTTAACTCCGGGAGTCCATCCCTAGTTTTCACCCACAAATAAGATAGTGCCTTGATGTCACCACTCGAGTTTGCTATATTGGGGGATCTTTCTGATAAATCGAATTCAACTATATGGGAAGAAATAAACATACAAATGAATATAACTGAGAAAGAATTTCTTAGATATGGTTACCGAAAAAATCACGTAAATATAGGTTAGTGGGAAGTTGCAAATAGTATAATTGTGCAGTTGGGATTTTCAAAGTTATTTGCTAAGAAGGGACATATTGAACTTCTCAATGTAATCAAGAACACTCTATAACTTTTGTTAAGAAGGGACATATTGAACTTCTCAATGTAATCAAGTACACTCTATAACTTTTGCAGACAAAACTCATTATGGCTAGTCATCCTTTTACCAAGGAAATGTGATGTCATTAATTTAACAATCACACATATTCTTAAATAAAAATATTAATAATAATATACATACATATATATATTGAACATTATATGTCATTATTAAACTTACATAAGACACAACAACTAAAACCTAATGATAAAAAATATAAAAAAACGCAAGGTAAATAAAAATATGTAACGAAAAAAAATAATAAAATATAAATTTCTATACAAAATAATGTGATATAAAAAACCTAACAAAAAAACACAATAAAAGCTAAGAAATATAACACTATACAAAAGAAACTGCTATTTAATACAAGTCTCCAAATATAAATTAAAAAGAAGATCAAACCCTCCCAGTTTCTGAAAAAAAAAAGTAAAAAAGCTAATATATTTTACACACTATTGTGTTTTTTACTCGTTATGTCTTCAAATAGATGACACAATCAAAAATGATTTGTACCACTCAAATGCCGACTATAACATACCATTACCACACGCAATCAAATAACTTACATTTTACTAATAAGGGTGGACTTATAATACAAAGGGGTTGAAAAAAAACTGTAAGAAACTATTACAAAGAGACAAGTGACAAGTTTTGATAACAATATAATGTATATCTGTAACATCCCAGGCTAACAACACCATGATACTATCCGCTTTAGCCAAGACGTTCCAACATCTCCTCACTGATTTAAAACGCGTCATGATGTTGAAGGTATCAAGACTCTTATAAGGAAGCCTTCATTCCACTTCACAACCAATGTGGGATGTTACAAATCACACTCCTTACAGATCCCAACATCCTCAATGGCACACCAGTCCAATCCCTAGCACTAATACCATCTGTAACAGCCCAACATAACCACACCATCATATTGTCCATTTTGGCTAGGTCGAAATAAATCAATACCAAATCAAGGTTGCTCTAAATAAACAAAACATTTATTATAAAAAACATAAACAAACAACTGACATTAGAAATAAAAAAAATTATACATGCTAACTGGTTGTTAAAAAAAGTGAATTAATCACTTTAACTTTAGATGCAAGTAACATAATAATTGTGAAATACAAAAAAAAAAAGTAATTTATGAAAAAAGGATTTTTACAGTTAATCAAGTAAAAAAAAACACACAATACTATTGTACTTTACTTTCATTGTAAGCATGTACTTTATTAGAATATTAAATTCATTTAACCATAAATATCTCAAATATTAAACAATAAAAAACATAATTACCTTCTTCACATATCAGGCATCTTATCCCCAAATCAAAGAACGTTATCAACACCATAATTACCTTCTTCACACACCAGGCATCTTATCCCCAAATCAAAGAACTTTATCAACACAGATAGGGCATAACATTGACCTGATTTTTCAAGAACACACTCAAAGAGATCACGTTGTGTCTACCTACACAACTTCGACAATAATGGTTAGTAGTTACAAATCGACCATAATAGCACTATGTTTTAAGATGCTCAGCTTTAAAATAACCATTAAAACGCTATGTACATGAATCACAATGTGAAATTCTGAAGATATACAACTATAGGCTTCCTACTTACAGAGTGCATGTTTAAAATATTCTGATTTTGTGTTTTGAGTAACATAATGGTATTCTATTATTATATCTGTCTCTGTGTAGTCATGTATCAATTATTGCATATTTCATACTTTGAAAATCTTAACTTGTTTAAAACAATTACCTTTCATTGGAGGACCTCTCATTGTTATAAGCAGACTTTGATTATGATCAATTCTATTAAAAAAAACAAAAAAAAAAACAAATTTTAATTAAAAAATGTCAAAAATAATGATACATGTAACACAGATTATATGGTACTTTATATATTAAATATGGGCAATAAATAGATTGTGCTGGTTTTTTAAGGCACCAAAGCAATCAATTGAAACATGACGAAACAAATAAGAACAAACATTACGAAAGTTGAAATATAACAAAACCACAAAACAATACATCATTTAAACTAATCACCTCCTCAACATGTTTAGTTATATATATTTATGACATTCAACACAAAACGACACCTTAATGGGTGAAGAACAATATATGTCACACGCATAACACACATGACCGGGACAAACAGAAAAACCGCCATCAACATCACAGCCATCAGTGACCTCTACATCACAAACATTATATACATCTCCAGCTTCGATATCACTACTGTCTACACTGACTTGATTATCATGTGCAGACATCAGTTGTTGATCACCCTCGTTACAATCTCCATCGTAACCATTATTACCATCGAAAGCATCAAACGCAGAATGAGATTCAACTTGCATATCCCCTACAGTAAGCCAAAACATCTTTGCATGTTTCTTTCCTTTACAATGAGCATAAAGCTGATTTGCACTTGTACAATATATGTCACATAGAGCACAATGAAAATCCACACAACAATACGATAAATCTTGTAACTGTTGGATTAACACTCGAATGAGTAAACAACAAAATTACCAAGTAAAAACACAAAACAATTAATATTTCAAACACTTATACCTTTGTAGTATGCTTCCTTGAAATTACATGATGCCTATATTGTTGTTCATTAAGGCATATGGCATTGCAAACAAGGCAGCCAATGATTTCTTCCGGTTTGGCACCATTTGCCACTAACTTATAAACATCTACGTTCATGTTCTTCAAATAACTACAACGTAAATGTAATAGAACACACCTCTATATAGGTAAATATTTAAACGGTTTTAAACTCAATTGGACAGGTAACTTATATAAAAACTGTAAACTGACTAAGGTCACAAAATTTTTGGAAATCATGAAATTAGTGGATCGAGGTTATACATGACTAAATACAACTCTCTTAAACCGATGTTTTAATCAAACAAACTGAAATATTCAAAAAATTCAACCTCAAAGACAAACTTTTCTCTACTAATGTGTGAATTTGAAACAACTTTGAATATGTATTTATAATAAAGTTTTAATTTAAACTCAATTGGACAGGTAAGATATATTTACTTGAATTAAAAACTGTAAACTGATGTTTTATACACAATGAATATGTAAAATCACATCGTTGTGTATCAAATATTTAATTATTCTAACTAAAGCTGTTTAAGTTGAATAACACTATAGCGATGTTTAAACATATACCTCAATTACATTAACGCTGTTTAAATTGAATTACACATCAAAAATGTTGATTGTATAACGTTATTTAATCCTACTACTGACATTATCTAATGACTACAACATACAATACATCACTGACTTTTTAATATATCATAGTCTTTCTATTTAAACATTGAGCTATATTTATTAACCTGTTCTTTATTATTATTATCTATTCATCAGAAACCACAACTACACTTGATTTCATCATATAAAAAAAACACAATTCATATAAAAAACATACTGCATATAACTAAATTTTAATCAAACAAACTGAAATATCCAAAATACCCATTGGAAAAAACCTACAAATCATAACAACTGATTTAAATTAATAGAGATATGAGATAAGATTATTTCTTGCTAACTTTCTCCAAATCCTTGAAATTACTTGGAGTTGAAGACTTATAGACGTCAACCAATTTACGTTTGTTGATTTCATTGGTATCACAACTGGTATTAGCATAATCAATCTTAACACTTGACATGTGACTTTTTTTTTGATAAATTCTTTGTCGTTTCCCTGAAACAAATGTCAAAATTAAGTAAATAATAATAGAATTAAATATGATGTAAATATAAATGTATAAATACGAATCATGTATTGAAATAAAAAATACCTCAGTAATCTTCATCTTTTCTTTGAGCTCATTAATAATTGACTCATCATCAGTCATGTTTGTGACAAGATACATTTCATCAAAATTAGTCAGATTATAAGTTGTTATCTCAATTTTAAAAGCAAACATCTTTCCAATCAACTTGTCTAAATCAACAGGAAACATTACTTCTTCAACATCCTGTGAATCAGAATATTTTATGATAAAATTAATATAAAAAAATATTTAAATACATTGATAATAAAATATTGGAGAAGTAAAGATTATTTATACATACAGATGATGAGTTTTCTTTAAGCAATTGAACAACCGACTTGAGAACAACTTTTTCAATGATTTCATCAGCCAGAGGATGAAATAATATTAGTGGAACATCATCAGTATTATCTTCCACTTGAACTTTTATTTTGAATCTAGTTAAGTTAAATATAAAAACACATATATACAAAAAATAGATAGAAAAAGCTCATATTACCTTGGAACTGGATATATAACACTTTCATCACAATCACGGTTGAAGCACACATGAAAATAATGTAACTCCAAACCCACGAAGTCTACAAGATCTGTACCCGCCTCCATTAAACATTTAGGACACTCCACATAGTGGCAACCAAAATCCTTATCTATAGCCTTAATAGTACCAAGTATGATAACAAATTGAGGCTGTATAAATTGAAAAATACGAAAATAATTGAGTTCAACAAAAAAAAAATTGTACTTTTTGAATTATAAAAATTTAAACAAACCTTCATGATTTGCCAAAGGTCATACACGTTTTTCAACGGAGACTTTATGATAAATTCATCACTTGACATCTACAAAATGCAATACAAAAGTTTTTTTATATACGAATAGCACAAAATAAAAATTGGAAATAATAAAATAACAGAGTACATGAAAATTAGAGAAAAAAATATAAACTCATACCTTCTCAGATTCAACCTCAAAGACATACTTTTCTCTTCTAATGTGTGAATTTGAAACAACTTTGAACATGTATTTATAATACAGATTTAATTTAAACTCAATTGGACAGGTAAGTTATATTTACTTGAATAAAAAACTGAAAACTGCCTAAGGTCACAAAATTTTCGGAAATCATGAAATTAGTGGATGGAGGTTATACATGACTAAATACATCTCTCATAAACTGATGTTTTATACACTATGAATATGTAAAATCACAACGATGTTTATCAAATATTTAATAATTCTAACTTTAGCTGTTTAAATTGAATTACACTATAGCGATGTTTAAACATATACCTGAATTACAATAAACCTGCTTAAATTGAATTACACATCAAAAAAAATTGATTGTATGACGTTATTTAATCCTACTATTGACATTATCTGATGACTACAACATACAATACCTCACTGACTTTATAATATATCATAGCCTTTCTAATTAAACATTGTGTTATATTTATCAACCTGTTTTTTATTATTATCTATTCATCAGAATTAGAAACCACAACTACACTTGATTCCATTATATAAAAAAACACAATTAATATAAAAAACATACTGGATATGACTAAATTTTAATCAACAAAAATGGATATAACACAAATTTATACAACAAAACCAGATGTCTGCATACACATCATATTTATACGAAAACTAACCGGCTTGTAAAAACATTATTCCAAACAAAATCACAAATCTAAAAACACAATATATTTGCACAACTTCTTTTTAACACTAAAAATGATAAATAAATCATACCAAAAATATATGAAACACAATTACCTCCTCTTCCTACGAATCTTTTAACTTTGCTTGTACAAAATGATTTCTTTCTATTTCCACTAATATGTTCCTTTGCAGATTCCACGTCCACCTCTTGTCTTTTACTTGCTCTAACAGTATCACCTACTTCATATTCAGTGTAATTTCTTGAGTTTTTCTTACCTAATTAACCAATAGACTTATAGAAATCAAAACACAATGAAAATAGCAGTCAACACCACCATGAGAATTTAAAAAAAACTAATATCAAATTACCTTTTCACCCCCATACTGAATACCACTCAAACGAATGTTTAGTTTTATTACAAAAAAACCAACTAATAAACCGAACCCATATATAAGAAGCATAAAAAACATAATTATTTATATATAAAGTTATATTTCTTTAAATATAGAAAATACAATTTCCTAAAACTTCATACTTATTCTCATTCATCACTCTATATATAACATACTAAGAACTCCCTAAAAAAAGCAACAACTAACAATATCACCAAAACATGATAAAATAATTAGAACAAAAACCAACACATAAATTGTCATTCATCATACTATATATTACTAACTATGTCACACCCCCAAAATACCACATGCGGAAACCCCCACGAGGCGTGTGACGTACCAGGATCCAAGCCACCAATCACATTGAACTCATAAATATATTTAAACAAAACTTTCATTTATTAACATAAAGTGATACAAACATCACATATCATTCATTGTATACAGCGGAAGCATAATTCATTTGTTAAGTGTTTCGTGAACCATTAAGCTTGTATTGAAATTCCATGTATCTCGACCCATGACCACTCCAGCATCCCAGACAGCAAGTTCCAATGATATAAACCTACAACCTGCAAGCATGCAGACAAGTGTGTCAGACGACGCTGGTGACTTCAAAGTTTTGTTAACGCGTTTAGTTACCAGGCATGTGTGTAAAACAGTTCAACAGTTCAATAGTTCAATATTTCAATAATTTGATTTCATGTTGTTATTAACTCGATTACCACAGATGGCTACAAGATGTATTTGCCCAACCCCAATGTCTCTATCAAAACATTGGTCATGCTTTAAGGAAATTAGTTCACGCCCGTCCTCCCCGGTACGGTATGAGGGTGCCAAACCTAATAGCGCTATCAACTAATAACCTCGTTGCCTCCCTGGCAACTGTCGGTAGATGTAAGGGGTCTTATATGATAGAAACTGAGTATAATAACAAACATCCCAATAAACTAGCGTTCCTCCCCAGAACGTTACCCGATATCCCTCCCCGGGATGCATGCTTGGAAAAAGAGCAGTGAACTCACCTTGATTTGCTTGGTAGGATTAGTTACATGTTCACGGTTGATCAACCACGTCCTAACATGGTTATCAATATCGATCAGTTTTGTTTACTAGTTAATCACATATTTAACAGGTAACATCACGTGGCACGTAACAGAAAACACATTGCATCACGTAATAAATTACATGTAGTCTAGTCACGCAAGTTCACATATACATGTAGGGTTAACACTTTATTCACATGCAACAATAATGACCTCTCACATGAGCCTGACACTTGACGTCATGTATTGACATGATAAAGGAACAAAATCACAGTCAAATGAAATATGATGATTCTTATCATCACGGCCGCCAACCATATTCAAAATACCATCTTAGTGGGTCGTCTCACTTAGTGGGCTGACCAATTTATTGGGCCGCTAACCATGTGTTGATTAATGAACCTACTAAGCCACGTGATGGCCTAACAGAACATTAAACTTCACATGCATAAGGAATATGAAATTAGTGGCCGACAAGGATTAAATGTGTATAGTATGATGATAAGATTTACTCAATTAACAAGATTACAAATTCAAATCACATGCAATATATAAATCACATATAGCCGACAACTATATTTGAATAATATCTCATTGGGCCGCTTGATGTACATGAGTATTGGGCCGAGAGAAGGTTAGTAAAGGCTGCTAACCCACTTGTCTTAAACGTCCAACAATTTTTGTAAACGATTCTCTTGGGCGGCACAACACTGCTAACATCACATGTACCCTACATCAATTTTAATGAAAACTTGATCATGTAATAAGTGCTATTATATGATTGGACCAAAGATCCACTAAGCCGACAAACATTACATATTCCAAACCATCGTGCAACCTTAGTTCTTATCATTGAACTTCATAATCATATAAGCTAAACTAAATACATAACACTGGACTAATCATCTTCATGATTATTATAACCAATTCAACATCAGTCACCGTTAAAATCCATTAACCAAGTCCTATTACTCATGCATATACATACGATCTATCACTATGTTGCTATTGACCATCATCCACATCATTGTAAGCATCGTTTTAATCATACAAGAACACAACAACAACATACATATATGATTCGGTAATCAAGAATACACATCAACCAGAACTACAATTAAAGGCAAACGGACAATGTTGGAATCGCTAACCTCGAGATCAGGTATCCTAAAAGATGTTGGAGCGATTAATGAAGGGCTTCGAATGAGAATAAGGAGACTGCCGTCGAGTCTTGAGGGAAAGAAATCAGTATTTAGGGTTAACTATGTGATAATTTGGGATATCTATAATAGCCATGCACTCCTTAATCGATTATAAAAGCCTCTAATACAGCTGGGTCTGACTTTGGGCTAATTACAAGGAAACTGGGCTAGTTCATGAGTGAATTAAATGTGAGGACTTCTAGTGAAGCGTATAGGGTCCTTGGCCCAATTGTGAGTGTGTGTCGAGATAACATGCTTAGCCCAAAAAGTGTAGTGTGTGCTAGGCCACCAATGCGATTTATATGGCCCAATTACGTGGCCCAGATACACTCCCAACATAATCCCATCCGTTTTACGTTTAGCAAGTTTATTACAGTTGCGAGTGTTTATGACGTAAGAGAGAAATAATAAAACAGGATCACGTGACTAAAAGACACTGACCTTAAAAGTTCGGGTTGTCACAAACTACATACGAAAAGAGAAAAAGCATACAAAAAACACCAAAACATAGATCAATACTTGCAACAAAAAACAACACAGAGAAAATTATACACCAACATTTTATACATAAAATAAAATGATAAATTCAAAGTTTCACAACACGAGAACGACGGTGAATTGAAACTTTTGGAACTTTAAGTTTCCGATTGTAACTTTCTAGTGAATCAGCGGTATCATCAACTTCATCTTCAGGATCAGAAAATTGGTCAAAACCAGTCTGACTGATAAGCTCATCTACATCAGCATCAACAGTCATATCAATAAACTCAATTTCTTCGTTAGAGCTGCTGATCGAAACAACATCATCCCAATTCCAATATAGCAAGTCTCTAGATCGTTTGCGCTGCCTCTCAATCCTTCGTATCTGGGTAAGAGAAATAACTTGTTTCATTACGAGCTAGAAACTATCACATAACAAATTTTACTAAGATTTAAAAAATTACAACTTCAATATATATCACCTCGTCACTGAACTCACGGGAAACGTGGGATTTATAAGGACTAAATGGCCCAACAGAAATTATCTCTGCGCTACCACTGTCGGCCTGTAATCAAACAAAATAAAAATAACAAAACAACAAAACAATAATATTAAAATATTAAAAATAAACTTTATTTATTGATGATATTACTAAATTACATGTTCTTGACGTTTTAAAGGATTGATAAACGACTGCTGTCGGTCATCACCTAAATGAACAGGATTATTACTTCTTGTAGATGCATTTTTCTCCATCACTTGCTCAATATTTGAAGGATAAATCTATAAATTCTAATACAAATTCACAAACCTATATAGTTTTATACTAACATGTTCCTATTATATAAGCTATTCTACAACGGTTTTTAACACACGTTCAAGTATTGTAGCAACTACTATATACACACGTCACATGTCAAGATAATGGAACAGTTGATATTTTCAGTTTTATAGGAGAACATGATTTCGAAGGCAATAAAAAACAGTTTAATTTAACTTATATAACAAACCGCCAATTGATATCCTAATCAAAATTATAAGGCTACATCCCAAATTGGTACAAATAATATGGGAGAATGGGAAGTGGGTAGTTACTTCCCATAAAGAATTGCTCTTCTCAACAACTGCTGATCCTGTAAACAACTGTTAAGTCAAAGCACTGCTGATCCTGTAAACAACTGTTAAGTCAAAGCACTGATGAAGCATAAAGAATTTATCTACAAATTATAGATAAATTATCATTTGTTTTAAGTTGTGGACCACAAGTTAGCTTCATAGGAAAAAAAACACACCTACTCGTGTGCCTAGTTCAATTAGCTTTAGTCGGCATTCTATGCAATACTTGTGTTACAACCCCAAAGCATGTTATAGGAATCATAGGAGTTAAATAGATCAAGGGTATACCTCTTGTCAACATGTAATACTTCTCTTCATTTACAAAAGTTTTCCCGGCAAAGGCTCATTTACCCATAACTACTATACTCCCGTGTCACATATAAAAAAAAATACAACAGTTGATATAATAAGTTTGAGTAAACTTCCATTTTGCTCCCTATGGTTTGGCCACTTTAACGATTTTGCCCGAAACCTTCAAAAATAGCCATTTTCGACCAATAGTTTGCTATGGTTTTTCCATTTTGCTCTCTGCGGGAAGGAAATTGGAAAAACAAACAATTTGGATGGAGTTAGAGGCGGGGAGGAAAACGAAAGTTTACTCAACAAGTTTTGATTCGTTTGAATATAAAACACAAGTATATTAACAAAAAAAACACAAAAGAAAAAACACAATGTTATACCATAAAATAAATAGCTTTCGTTAAAACACAATCCATTATATCTAAAACAAAATACTTTAGTTGATTTACAACTAAAGATTAATTTATTAATTGAAATGCAACCATATTATAACATTATAATTTGTATGAATGAAAATTCAAATCTTATCAGATGTTGTGCTTTGTATAAAAAAATGTTTTTATTGTTTTTATAAATATACTGTTTTTGTTTATAGACATTACACTTTTCACAACAACATAGAGCTTATAACATTCATACATAAGCATTAAACCTAAACATTCATTTGTCCAGACCACATTCAAACAACAACAGCTACATATAAACAATCAACCTAATATCCAAATGTTTTAAGCAACAGGAATACATCACACAGGACAATACAGTTTCATTCGCTCCACACGACTTCCTCGTGCTTGCTCTTTCAACCTTTTCCTTTCAATTGCGTCCAGCACAACGTAAGCTTCACTATCATTATACACAAACTGCCTTCGAGCATTAAGATAATGCAACAATATTTTGGTTGCATATTTGCATCTTAATTCATCTAATTGTTCTTTCTGCCCACAATCTACTTCCTTCACAAACCCACATTGCCAACGTTGTAAAGAACTTCCTTCGAATGTCTCCATATGCGTCATTAAAAATATACCACAATCAACTTTGTTGTCTACGGTTCTCCACGACATTTCTAGTCGACTTATCTGAGCTTTATGCATCTTACGTCCATCCACAACACCGTGATTTAACATAAAATCTGCTACTAAATGCCTCTGCAATATAACGATAATAAACATAAACAAATTATCTTTTCCATATGATTGTGTTTTTTAAATGTCAAGGAATGTACCAATTTTTCTAGCCAGCCTCGGTATTTTAAGTCAAATCTATCATCATATAGACTGCTGTTATCAATCACAGCTATTTGGCACTTTTTCATATGAAAGCATACCAAGTAGAAGTGATCAGATTGCAAAACAGGTATGAATAAAAGATCAACTTCTTTCAACGATGCTACTTGTTCTTCTTTTAAAACTTTAATCATATTTCCAAAAAAATCAGCTTGCATCATCTCATAGCTTGAACCATATGTGCCACCATCCTGTGTATGAGTTATAATAACGTTACTAAAATAAATAAATAAATAAACAATTCACTTATGTTATTTACTTACCAGCATCTGATATGTACAAAACAATCGCTTAATACTTGTCATCAGCCTTAAACTTCTCCTCGTGATTTAAGATTCTGGCCCACACATTAACAACAGCAAAATGGACATACTCGTCATGACTCAATGTTTCTAGCACTATCCTTGTTAGACCTGAATCTGGCTTACCTTCAATTTGAAAAACAACTTCCCTACAATGAATACGAGTTAAAACATCGATCAACTTATAATCATAGTACATTATAAGAAAAGAAGTTAAAACACATACATTTCAAATCGTCTCGTAGAGAAAATCCAATCAGAATAAATTTTCTCTACAAATGTCAACTTTTCACTCAATTCCACCACCCGGTTAATGTAAGGTGATGCTGGCACCAAAGTCTCATCTGTAGAATCAACTACATTTTCTTCATCCTTTTCATCTGATATGATGTGTGAGATATTTTGATCACATGATCGTTGACTTGATGCAGATTGATACATTGTTTCATTTGAAACACACTCAGATACCAACAGGACAGAATGCACACTTTCCATGTTTTCAACTGAATTTACATTTACACTCGTATTACAATCAGTTTTCGTCTCTTAACTTTGAGTCTTCTTTTCTCCCTTACTCTGTATTTCATTATCATCTTTTGGAGATGAATATGGATCTCTGCTCTTAAAACCTGCATTTTTTTTGCAAATGAAATCAACGGATCCAATTGAGCTTTAGCTTCTTTAATCACCTGATTATCTGCATAGACCGTAAACCCCTCATTCAGCATTGTCTCTACATTCTTCAAAGACTCTTTTGTCTTTTCAATTTCTACAGTCAAATTTCTGACAAAAACCTGTTTCAATATGAAGAATAAAAGTTGATAATATATATATATATATATATATATATATATATATCATGTGTGAGGTTCATTGGGGAACACTAAAAAAGTGGGGAACGGTGGGGAACCGACTCAAACGAACTCCGATTGGACTCATTCCAGCGGCGTTGGAACCGGCTCGTCGAACCTTAATTAGGATCTCTTAACGCTAAACCCTAAATCATAACCCCTAAACCCTAAATATATTAGGGTTTGGCTTTTAGGGTTTATCTTTAGGGTTTAGCTTTAGGGTTTAGCATTAGGGTTTAGTTTTAGGGGTTAGGGTTTAGCTTTAGGGTTTAGGGTTTAGCTTTAGGGTTTAGCTTTAGGGTTAAGCTTTAAGATTTAGCTTTAGGTTTAGCCTTTAGGGTTTAGCTTTTAGGGTTTATAGTTTAGATTTTACGGTTTAGCTTAGTTTTTAGCCTTATTTTTTATCTTTAGGGTTTAGAGTTTAGGAGTTAGGATTTAGGGTTTAGGGTTAAGAGATCTTAGTTAGAATTTAACGAGCCGGTTCCAACGCCGCTGGAATGAGTCCAATCGGAGTTCGTTTGAGTCGGTTCCCCGCTGTTCCCCATTTTTTTAGTGTTCCCCAATGAACCTTCCCCTATATATCATATATTCAGAGTTAAATACTATATGTTTTTGTGTCTTACCGATTCTGCTTCCTCCATTCGTTCTTCTACCACGGGAATGTTTGATTCCCTGCCAAAATCTGCATTCTCATCACGCCTATTCGAATGTATATTTCGAGTATAACGATCATTGTCTCTACACTCATCATCATCCACTTTCCTTTCATCCTCTCCATGTATATCTTCATGAATCAATTCCTCCTCGACACCAGCACCATCATTGTCTTTGCCCTCGTCAGCATCGACTTGCCGTTCCACCTTTTCATGCATGGGTTCACCAGTTGAAGAACGTTGACGCACCTCGCTTTCATTTGATTTTTTGGTCTTTAATCCTGTTTTAGACTTTGAAGTACCTCTCTTTCTTCTTTTCTCAGACTTCAGTCCTTTATTCTTTATGTCCTCCAGTTTGCATAATGTACACTCTTCAATATGTTCTATAACAAACAAACCTTTACGTTTAACACGTACATCATGCAACTTGCTTGTATGATCTGCATAGATAAGCTGTAAACAAAACAAATATTTGTCACTCCGTTTTGTTTGAATAAATGCCACAAATGACAAATTAATATTTAACTTATGATCTTACCGCAAGCAAATACAGAGTCCCATTAAAAACTTAAGCAGGGTGCCAGCCTTTTCTCGCTCTGTCTAACAAAGTTAGCATGTAATCACACCAACCCAATTCTTTTATGTCAACATCCTTTGTTATTAATGGCAAAAATCTTTGGTTGACAGTGCCACTTTTCGTTCCTTCGCCTAGATGTGTAAACATCAACACCAAAAAGTTAAGAACAAGCAACATTCCACAATCATTGCGTTCTCTCTTGCATCGCCTATCTAAATAAGTTTGTGTTTCTTGTATAAGAAACCTGGTGAAGCCTGTTGGGAATTGACTTCTCCACAGTTTAGCAACAGGATTTTTTATGCTTGGCCTATTGTTCTCTGTTATTATTCTAGATCCGTTTGGAATTCCCAATACCTTGTGAACCAATTCTGGACTTAACGTTATTGACTGAGATCCAAGATTTAATATTCTTGTTGAATCATCATAGTTCTTAGCCAACCAAAGTCACAAGCTGGTAGGAACATGCTGAATCTTCAGATTTAGAATAGGACCAAAACCAATATCTCTTACAACGTTCTTTTGCTTGTCATTAAACTCTAACATCCAATCATATAGAGTGCTTGGTGAACATCTTGGTAAAATCTTCTCACTAGTATATGGGAAAAACATTTGACATTCATGGTGATTTGATTCCTCAGGTTGGTCCTTTCGACGCCTCTTCTTTGGTAAGGTATCATCAACTATTATATAACTTAACGAATTTTAGTAACAAACTACAACTAAGATTTTCATGTTTAAATGAATACTTGGTTTTTTTACTTTTGATGCAGCAGGATTAACAAAATCAACATCATCATTATCATCAGCATCACCACAGTCTGCCTGTAAAACTGCAGCAGCAAATCAAATAAAATAATAAACTATGAAGGGAAAAAATGTATATTATATTTAATCATTTTAAATTGATCTATAACATATCTTCACTCTTTTGTTTCACAGCAGCACCTAACAAAGATCCTCCATGTCTCTCCACATTTTATTAGAAACAAAACACATAAAAATATTAATTGTAAAACGTTATTTAATCCTACTATTGACATTATCTAATGACTACAACATACAATACAACATTGCCTTGTTAATATATCACAGTGTTACAATTTAAACATTGTGTTATATTTATCAACCTGTTTTTTATTATTATCTAGTCATCACAATCAGAAAGCATAACCACACTTGATTTGATGATTTTAAACTTGATAGACCTGAGTTTGATTACATTTCTCCAACTTATTCTGCCAATTTTAACAAAATACTATCAGGAAGTATAACATTACAATGTTGTAAACCAACACATAATATTCAACATACAATATCAATACAAAAACACAATCCTATAGTTTACCACATATGTAAAAAACACAACATGCACCAAGATACTGCAAATAATCAATGTAACATATGCAAACACAATGATTTCCAAAACCACAATATTAAACAAAAAAAACAAAAGCATAATTAATATAAAAAACATAGTGGATATAACTCGATTTTAACAACAAAAAATGGATATAACACAACTTTATACAACAAAAACAAATGTCTACATACACATTATAGTTACACAAAAACTAACCGACTTGTAGAAAAAATATTCCAAACAAAATCGCAAATCTAAAAACACAATATAATTGTACAACTTCTGTTTAAACATTAAAAATAAAAAATAAGAAATAAACCATACCAAAAATATATGAAACGCATTTACCTCTTCTTACGAATCTATTAACTTTGCTTGTACAGAATGACTTCTTTCTATTTCCACTTATATGTTTCTTTGCAATTTCCACTTCAACCTCTTGGCTTTTACTTCCTCTAACAGTATCACCTACTTCATCTTCACTGTAATTTCTTGACGATTTCTTGCCTATTTAACCAATAGACTTATACAAATGAAAACACAATGAAAATAGCAATCAACAACACCATGACAACAACTTACTTGTAAATTGCAAGTCAATGTTTGCAGTAGACGCCATTGCAAATGTAGTTCCAAATGATTAAGATTAGTACACAAAGCAACAAACACAATCGCAAATTGTATAACTTCGAGCCCTAAGTTTCCGTTAAAACCGAATGTTCATCATTTTCCCTTTTCTTGACTATTTATTATACAGTTAATCTCAAAAAAATAATAAGAAATTACCTTTCCCCCCCCCCCACACTGAATACCAGTTAAATAAATGTTTAATCTTATTACAAATCTTATTACAAAAAACAGTACCACTTAATAAACCGAACCCAAATATAACATGCATAAAAAAACATAATTATTTAAATATATATTCATTTTTTTTTAAATATAGAATTTTTTTTTACTGAAACTTCATTCTTATTCTCATTCATCATCCTATATATAACATACTAAGTACTCACGAAAAATAAGCAAAAACTAACAATATCACCAAAACATAATTCACTAATTAGAACAAAAAACCAAAGAATTTATAGACATCATACCTGTTATTCAAAAGAATGAGATATTGACGTCATTTAGAAAAAGCACATTTATTTAAAAATGGTAAAGGAGACAAAAAACACTTAACATAAAGTCCTAATAGAATGGGAGAATAGGAATTGGGTAGTTACTAAAATAAGATTGGAGGGTATGAGGAGGGTCATCCCCATGAGGGTGGGCCGCCACGTAGGACGCCACGTCATCGGGAGTGAGGATGGACCTAAGTGGGATGGACCAAGGGGGTGGAGGATGGGCTCCCACACTATTTATAAAAACACTTAAGAAAAAATAAACTGATTTGATTTTAGAGAGAGAGAGAGAGGAGAGAGAATAAAGAGAGATGAGAGAAAAAGAGGCCCGTCGATGACGTCTTCAGGTGACAGAGAAGCCGGGACAATCCTCAGGGGGCGGTGTGGGTGTCCGGCGCCGGGGCTTGCCGAGGCAGGGCCGGCCCCCATACCCTCCAGTCTAAGTAACCATATTGATAGAAATCATACATACTGGAGAGGATATAAAGACTACTTTTAATAAGGTATACCTTGTTTTATTTAATCTTCTAATAAATAAAAGAACACTTCATCTATTAGTTACACAAAGATTCTTACATATAGGGATTTGGACTGTCGTTTGGCATGAGCTGGCAGCCCATTTTTTCCTCTTATGTTAAACCAGATGAACCCAATGCTCACTCAATGATTGTTGTGAGATGGACCTATTCTTTTATCTCCTTTGAAACCTATGTTGCACCTAATAAGGTTGACGCTTTCAAGGCCCATGTTATCTAATTTTTGAAAGCCCATGGGATTTAGATAGTTCTAGGGTATACCTCTTGTTAACATGTAATATTACTATTCATTATCAAAAGTTTTACGGGCAAAAGCTCATTTACCCGTAACTACTATACTCTTGTGTCGCATATAAAAAAATATACAGCGGTTGATGTAATAAGTTTTGATGTGTCTGAATATAAAAAACACAATTATAATAACAAAAACAAAAAACACAAAAGAAAAAACACAATGTTATACCACCAAAATCAAAAGCTCTGGTTAAAACACAATCCATTCTATCTAAAATAAAATACTTACTATAGTAGATCGTAGTCTCACTATCAGAACATTGTGTTATATGAATCTAGCTATATTTAACGTGATATCATGCTCAGAATAAATACAAATAACTGTTGTTAAATAACCACTTTATTACAATTTAATTTATATAATTTTAATTAACGTATATGTTTTACTTTATATATTATATATTAGTTGTAAGTATCTACCAACAACCATTAACAAAAACATCGTAAGAATATATTATCAACAATTTATAAAAGCACAACAGCGTACAAAATTACCATAATTTAATATTAAATGGATAAAACAATCTAATGTAACATCATTTTTATCTAATAAATAGCGATAAAGGCTAGCATGGCAAAGTCAAACTCACCACGTCTAAGACACAAATTTCAAAATGATTATCTCAAATTTTCAAACCATAATGTCATCCAATTAATAATTTTTAAACAATAAAGAAAAGGAAAAAAATTAACCTAATTTAAGTATTTTTAAAAAATAACCAACACTATTTAAGATCCCTGCAATATATTCATAAGACCAAGACTTTTCCTCCATTTACATCGTCTCTCTCTCACACCATCATTTATTTACTTCTCTTTTTAGTAGTCCCATTTAGAAAACTCTACTTGTACCGCTTATTTCCTTCATTTTAACAGTTACATTTACAAACCCCTTTTTATTCATCGTCATTACAGTTTGACCAATTATTACAGTTCAGGTCAAACTTGAAAATTGTATCATTTGATTCAACCTTAAATTTTTTGGACAAAGTTGGCATCTTTCAAGAATGACAGGGACAAAAATGATAAAAACTTGAAGTTTGGTCTGAATTGGCATAACTGAACAAACTACAAGGACGAAAATAAAATTTAACTAAAAACAAATATAACTTTAAAAATTTATAAAAGAAATTCCCAAAAGATTTCATTAAGGATTATATTATCTTATATCTTATATTTTTTATTATATATATATATCTACCATATATTTGAAAATAAGTTGGGCTGATGTGGCACTCAATAATGAGCCATCAAATATGGTTTTTGGCTCCAAAACTCCCTTCTCAATCTTTTAACATGGAATGGATCATCCGGCCTAAAAACCCGACCCATTTTTTCGGATCCTATAAAAGTCTTCTAATTATTTGTTCATCTCTCACAATCCCCACATCTTCTTCACGTTTCCCCACAAAACCTTTCAACATCAGCAAATCTACACTGCATATCTCATATCTTCAACCGATCAAATCTTGATTTCCGACACAAGAGAAACATTTCTTCTCTTAAACCTGGTTATCTCCACAATCTTCATCACTTTACCTTATATGTTTGTCTTTCAAGATTTTTATGATTTAGATGATGATCATGGTTTATTTATAATTATCTTCATCGTTTAAGTGAGGATTATCTTCACAATCTGCATCAGTTGATTCTTCCCCGAGAAGCTATGGTTACGTATATGTTTTTTTGTAAGATGTGTAAGATTTTGTATCAATTGAATGATGTTCATGTATTTTATGTTATTATCTTTGTCGTATATGTGAAGATTCTACTCCGATTATAATTTTTTTTGATATTTTGTTCCGTATTTAGGTATGCTTTTCGTTTATTTATTTATTTATTTTTTTGGATATAAGGATCTGATTTTTTTTGTATATTGCACTCTGATTCTCATATTTTGGATGTGTGGTTGAGTATTTTATGATAGTTTAGGTTTTCGATATTTGTTGATTTTATTGCTAGAATGGTTTATAATATGGATTTCTTTGTTTATGACAACCTTGAGTTTGCTGGTTTTTTGACCTATACATGCAATGTTTAATGTCAAAAACTATAGCCACGTTTATCCCTGATTAAAGAACATATATCTCTAATACATCATTAACACTCTTGTATTTTTTTAAAACCTGTCATGCCTTTACCATTGAATCAAATATGCCCTTATGAACCCATAACAATACAAGCCTTAATCATGGATGTATGCTTGTACTACTTTTAGTGATAGCTGATAAGATATGACTTAACCATGGATGTATGCATAAATTACTTTTACTGATAACTAATAAAATAGGCACAAACTAAAAGGAATAAACTTTAGTTAACTATTGCATGCAGTTAGAATTTGCTGAGCTGAACATTTCGAATAATAAGGATATTCATAGACTTGAAAATGATATAAAGTTTAAAGATTTGATAAAATACGATGTGATATATGACATAGCAAGTAACAATGCATAAGGACATCCGTAGCGCTTAACATAGTAGTGCAAAATACATTGACAGTAGTAACACTTGTTTAGTTGTCACAACATAATATATCAAAAAATTTAGTTTATAGCATTACACTTTTTTAGCTGACTATAACAACTACAACATATATCTTATAAAACGACATGACTTTGCGTGCATTTGGAATTGCAGTCTGCAAATGGCACCATCTTTCTGTGTAGTGTTAAAACGACCATCACGTTCTCGACTGGTACACATCCTCTGAGAATACAATTAAATATAAATAATTGCTTACTGGTTTTGTTTATCTTTCATACACTTATATCGTAAATCTTTCAGCCACTGCCTCCATCAATTGGGTTCTTTCATGACAAAGAACTACAAAACAAAAGCAAAATTTGTATACAGGCAGATAACGGGCATACTTGGGACGTCAACATCAGGAAAATAAACAGAGTATACTACTTTGCAGATGACTGGAAAAATATTGTTGATGATTTAGAGCTTGATGATGTTTGTTTGATAGTATTTGAAGCTCACAGTGAATGCAAATACAAAATCAAAGCCTTTAAAGATTCACGTCAATTGGGACCATCATTCTGCGATGCAATATCCAAACAATCGGAGAAACACATTGTACACTCTCAACCATGAACTCCCAAAATAACTTAAAACCACAAATGTATTATAATTTACATAACAAATAACTGCATCTCATCTGTCTAATATAATTATTGCAGAGGCTCCCTAAAAACTTTCTCAAAGACAATATGAAAAATAAACCCCCAAACATGTCAATACAACTATCTGCAGGTGAAGGACATACATGGGAATTAAAGATTGAGAAAAGAGGAAGACGATACTATTTGACAGATGGATGGATGAATGTTATAAAAGACATGCAGCTAAAATTCGGCTACATTCTCGTGTTTGACATAATTCAAAATCCAAAGCTGACGATGATTGTTTTCCATCCTGATGGAAGTGAATTTATAATCCCAAAAAAGGAACCTGTTAAACAAAAAGAACCGCACACGCATAACCAAGGATGCCACAACAAAGCACCATCATCTACAGCAGACAACAACACATTTGAAAAGACTGCCACAGAGAAATTCGTAAGATATCCGATGCAATTTTTAACTATAATCACAGTTGACTTATATGCATTGAATTCTAACCAATTATTCCATATACTAACATTGTTTATTATACTACTTGAAAAACAGTTCATCCCAGATGAAGTTGTTAAAAATAAGAAAATTGCTCAGACACGCACATTGATAATAAAAAATCAAGAAGGAAGTTGTTATAACCTGGGAGTCAAAATTCATTCACGTAGAGCACGAAAGGAATATCTTATGAATGAATGGCTGGAATTTATGGCAGAGAATGATATATCTTATGGAGATAAGTGCACTTTCAAGATCTTAGAAGATGAAGGTATGATATTACTTTCAAACGTTTGCAGGTTAAATTAATTCACATAGTGGGTTTTGTGACACTCTGGATTTTCCCGAACAACATTCTAGTTCAGTATTTCGTGTACGTACTATTATTAATTGAAAGGTGTGACTTATTTTGATGTACTATGTGCTGATAACGTGTAAGTAATATATATGTATAGATATATTTATTCATGAACCGAAATCACAACTCGAGACCACTCGGTCTCGAGTGAACAATAAAGTAGAGGGCCGGTTGGGCCTTGCATATCTCGAAACCCAAAACACAAGGACCTGACTCGAGACTATTCGGTCTCGAGTGACCCAAGTCGGTTGGGCCGCAATCCTTGAGCCCACTCGGAAACCCATTAGGGTGCACCATCTCGGTAAGGGTATAAAACCCATATTTTAGCCAACATGCTCTCATTCTTGTCAAATCATTCACACAAGTCCCAAACATTCCTCAAACATCCTCCTCTCACCTCATCCTTTCTCTCTCTAGAAAAACCCTAAACCTCACCTAATACCTTCCATCATTCTCGGACTCCTCGGTGGCAGCTAAGGACTCGCAAATCAGCTCATCATCATCACTTGGAAGCTTCCTTCATCAATCCTCCATATCCTCACACTTGTGACTCGAACCGGACGTGGTGACCTGCACACTTGACCAAGTAAACTAAACTGCCGAGCAACCCAAGGTGAGTTCACAACTTAAAGCATGCATTCCCGGTGGTTTGGGAAACGGACTGAAAAACAACACTATCCCTTTGTAAGGGATACAAACTTACTTTTCTTCCCTTGTTACTGGGATACAAACTTCGTTAATTATTGTTTATATGGTAATGCAACAAGCAACACTAAACGAAACTCTATCACTTAAGTCCTCACTACATAATACCGATTAATCGCCGGGGCCTGGCGAACGGGTTATTAGTTGATAGCGCTATTTAGGTGTAACCAGCCTCACACCGACCCTTGTTACTGGGAACGGGAGTGAACTAATGTACTCTGGAAAACCGTCAATGATGATAGAACATTGACAAACGGGGCACTACGGAAACGTACGGTTAAGTAAGTATTCGGTATTGTAAAAACAGTTTAGTCGCTTACTTATGGGGTAGCTCCCCATCGCATGTATAAACGGATAAATTAACTAGCGAAACAAGTTTTTGGTAATTAAAACTGGACAACTCGTGAACTCGCCAACATTTTTGTTGATACCCTACTGCATGCTTTGCAGGTACCCAGTGACACAGGAGCTTGCTACTTGGGGATGTGTAGTGGTCGTCTAACCCATGCGTTGGGTTCTAAATAAACTTGAACTATGAACCTTGTTTTAAATTGTTTTGCCTATGCTTCCGCTACTTATTTAGACTGTTACTTAAACTTGAACTTTTGAACTTTAAACTATGATGTTTACTAACCATTGTGTTGGCGAACATTTCTACTACTAACCAATGCTCAGTATAATTGGTGGCTGGATCCTGGTCAGTCACGCCTCCAAGCGGTGGTACTCCGCATGTGGATTTTGGGGGTGTGACAGATTGGTATCAGAGCCATTGGTTATAGTGAACTTGGTTTTGAAAAGAAGAGTCTTTTTGAGAAAAACCAGACTATAACCCGTGACTCGTGACGACACTACACTCCAAGGGCAAGACTCAACATGTTAGACCTCATAGCTCTCACTTATGTTTACTTGTTGTTTGTTTAAGTGCTTATGTGCCAATATACATATTAGTGTGCCTAGCTAGATGTATACACAATCCTCCCCCACATTCTTGTTTCACTATGACGTCCTTTCTCACTCTGTGTTTTCTGAACGCCAAGATGATGACCAGACTCGATGGAGACAGCATAACCCTGACAAGGGACCAGCTGGCGGCCCTGGTAGACACTCGGGTCGCTGAAGCCTTGGCAACCAACCCAGAAGGACCATCCACATACACCCAACCCCGAGTTGGCACCCTTAGGGCATTCTTGGAATGCAAACCACTCCCCTTCGATGGCACGGAAGGAGCAGTAGGTCTTTTACATTGGTTCAGAAGAATCGAGTCTGCATTCGAAGAAGGTGAAAGCCCATGTAGCAAACGAGTAGAGTACGCCACTAGCACGTTTCTAGGAAAAGCGTTTTCATGGTGGAACGCGCAAGTCCAGATGCTCGGATTAGCAGATGCAAATGCCACTCCCTGGGATGATTTCAAGGATCTAATCAGGGAAGAATTCTGTCATAGGGATGACATGCAGAAGCTGGAAATGGAATACTATGGGTTAAAAATGGTTGGCTCGGAAATCGAAGCGTACACGAAAAGGTCCAATGACTTGGCTGCCTTGTGTCCTAACTTATCGCAGCCTCCCTACAAACGAATCGCACTCTACCTTAGGGGCTTAGTCCCAGAAGTCCAGGGTTCAGTAATCGCAACCAAACCCCCTACAATCCAACAAGCCATCCGTCTAGCACATCATTTCACAAACCAAGCGGTGGAAGAAGGCAGGTTGCCCAGGCGTTTAACTGCTACAGCTAATGCCTTCGATTTTAGTAAACGCAAGTGGAATGACTACCAAAGTGGGAGTCCCAGTACTATACCACATCAAGCCCAACAAAGGAGGGTCATTGGGAGCGAGGGCCCTGACCCGCGAACGGGTGGTTTCCAAAGAAAACGACCCAAGTGTAACAAGTGTGGTCGACATCACAACGGGCCCTGTGCGAAGAACAAGTGTCAGCGATGCAACAAGATGGGGCATGAGGCCAAGGATTGTAGGAGCCCTCATCCCGCAAGGCAGAACCAACCGCAGCAGCAGCAGCATCATGGGAACATCAAGGGTTGTTTCCAGTGCGGAGCCGAGGGGCACATTAAGAAGAATTGTCCCCAGTTAAACCAGAACAACAACCCGGGTGCGGGGAATAACAACAACAACACCAACAACGCTGGAAATGGTGCAAGAGGAAGAGTTTTTGTGTTTGGAGCTGGAGAAGCGAGGAATGACCCCAACGTCGTAGCGGGTAAGTTTCTACTCGACGATTGTTATGTGTCCATCTTATTCTGGAGCAGATGCTAGCTATTTATCCCTACGTATTAGTAAAATGCTTAAGAGTACGTCTACATTATTAAGTTCTAAGCATATCGTCGAGTTAGCTAACGGTAGGAACGTTGAAGCCTCACACGTTATTCGTAACTGCAAACTAGAATTGTCTAGTCAGACCTTTTCCATCAACCTCTTTCCTATCGTCCCTAGGAAATCGTTTGTATCCCACGTCCTTCGGGCAAACCCCCATCGTTCAAGGTGACAAAGGCGTAAAAGTCACCTGCATCATTTCGTACTTAAAAGCCCAGAAGTGTTTATGAAAGGGGCACACTGCTATCTTAGCACTTGTTACCGACACCCAGTAAAGGGAAAAGAGGATCGAGAATTTTTCTAGTTGTACGCGACTATCCTGAGGTATTTCCTGAAGAACTACCAGGACTTCCTCCACACCGTCAGGTCGAATTTCAAATCGAGCTAGCTCCTGGAGCAGCTCCTATAGCTCGTGCACCTTATCGTCTAGCTCCCGCAGAACTCAAGGAACTTTCTACTCAACTACAAGAACTTTTGGACAAGGGTTTTATCCATCCTAGCTCATCACCTTGGGGAGCCCCAGTGCTTTTTGTTAAAAAGAAGGATGGCACATTCCGAATGTGCATTGACTACCGCGAACTGAACAAGGTTACCATCAAGAACCATTACCCACCCCCACGTATCGACGACCTATTCGATCAGTGCAAGGATCAAGCTAATACTCTAAGATTGACCTGCGATCAGGTTATCATCAGCTGAGAGTCTGAGTATGGTCACTATAAATTTCTCGTCATGACTTTTAGAAAGACCAACACGCTTGCAGTTCTTATGAATCTCATAAACCGAGTGTGCAAACCCTACCTCGACAAGTTCGTGAGCGTGTCTATCGACGACATCTCAAATCTACTCGAAAAGTCAAGAGGAGCATGAACAACATTTGCGTCTTACTCTCGAGCTCATTCGCAATGAACAACTGTACGCCAAGTTATCGAAATGCGACTTCTGGCTTTGAGAAGTCCGCTTCCTTGGACACGTGGCCAATAAGGACGGAATTCACGTCGATCCAGCTAAGATCGACTCTATAAAGAATTGGCCTACCCCTAAGACACCGACGAAGTTCACCACTTCTTGGGATTGGCAGGATACCATCGTAGATTCATCAAGGGATTTTCGAAGATCGCTCAACCCCTCGCGACTCTCACCCAGAAGGGCATTGCATACAAGTGGAATAATGCTCAAGAGAGTGCCTTTCAGAAGCAAAAGGAAAACCTTTGTAGTACCCCTATCCTTCCATCACCTAAAGGTACCGACAACCATGTGGTTTAGTATGACGCGTATATTCATGGGCTCGGTTGCGTGTTGATGCAACGCGAGAAAGTCATCGCCTATGTTTCTCGACAACTTAAGATTCACGAGAAGAACTACACGACGCACGACTTAGAACTCGGAGCAGTCATCTTTGCACTCAAGATATGGAGACATCACTGGTACGGTACCAAGTGCATGATTTACACCGATCACAGGAGATTCCAGCATATCTTAGATCAGAAGGAGTTGAACATGAGGCAACGCAGATGGGCAGGACTCCTTAACGACTACGAACGCACAATTAAGTATCATACTGGCAAGGCCAATGTGGTGGCTGATGCCCTCAACAGGAAGGAAACAAAACCTAAGCGTGTTCGT
This sequence comes from Helianthus tuberosus, assembly GCA_030545235.1. Classification (NCBI taxonomy): domain Eukaryota; kingdom Viridiplantae; phylum Streptophyta; class Magnoliopsida; order Asterales; family Asteraceae; genus Helianthus; species Helianthus tuberosus. Next base: position 123,231,782 of record CM060352.1, read on the forward strand.
GCTTTACAGCTCACTATCCACTCGAACCTCCCTAATCGGATTTGAAATGCTCAGGTTGAAGCATTGAAAGAGGAAAACATCAGGGCTGAGACCCTACGAGGATCAAGGAAACGTTTAGAACAAAAAGGAAGACGACGCTTACTACGTGACAGGACGTGTATGGGTCCCACTTTAGGGAAATCTGCGAGAACTTGTGATGGACGAAGCGCCCAAATCTCGTTACTTGGTACATCCTCGTTCGAATAAGATGTACCACGATCTTAAAAACTACGTATTGGTGGCCTGGTCTACCAATATGGCCACTTACCGTCAGGCTTGTTACAACAGCCAGAACTGCCAAAAATAGAAAGAGGAGTGCATCCCTATGGACTTTATCACATGCTTACCAAGATCTCAGAACAAGAAAGACACTTACCATTGGTGGAGTTCTCCTACAACAATAGTTACCACACCAGTGTTCAGGCGGCACCCTCTGAGGCATTGTACGGTCGTAGATACCGACCACCCTCATGTCGGGCGGAAGTTGGCGAAAGCCAAATTACCGGCCCGGAATTCGTGATCGAGACAACGGAAGGATCGCCCAGATCAGACAACGCATGGCAGCAGTTCGTGAGCATCAGAAAAGTTACGCTGATAAGGATAGGAAACCGTTCTACTTAAGGCCTCACCCTGGAAGGGTGTGGTTCGTTTTGGAAAACGAGGCAAGCTTAATCCGCGATACGTCGGACCCTTCGAAATTACCGAAAATATCGGTAAGGTTGCTTACAGATTGAATCTGCCTGAGGAACTGAGAGCGGTGCACAACGTCTTTCATGTGTCTGAACTGAAGAAGTGTCTGTCGGATGAAACACTCATCATTCCCTTCAAGGAACTCACTATTGATGACAAGCTACACTTTACTGAGGAACCGATTGAGATCACGGATCGAGAGATCAAGACCCTCAAACGTAGCCAAATACCTATCGTACGAGTTCGTTGGAACTCGCGCCGTGGCCCAGAATTACCTGGGAGCGGGAAGACCAGATGAAGCGCAAGTATCCCCAGTTGTTCCCAAATGAAACTCCCAGCACTAAAGCTACAACCGAATTTCGGGACGAAATTCCAAACTAACGGGGGGATAATGTGACACCCCGTTGAAATGTTCTCACTTATATTAGCTTGACAGTGACTGCCTTAACTTTCGGGACGAAAGTTCTTAAAACTTGGGGATAATGTGACACTCTGGATTTTCCCGAACAACATTCTAGTTCAGTATTTCGTGTACGTACTATTATTAATTGAAAGGTGTGACTTATTTTGATGTACTATGTTCTGATAACGTGTAAGTAATATATATGTATAGATATATTTATTCATGAACCGAAATCACAACTCGAGACCACTCGGTCTCGAGTGAACAATAAAGTAGAGGGCCGGTTGGGCCTTGCATATCTCGAAACCCAAAACACAAGGACCTGACTCGAGACTATTCGGTCTCGAGTGACCCAAGTCGGTTGGGCCGCAATCCTTGAGCCCACTCGGAAACCCATTAGGGTGCACCATCTCGGTAAGGGTATAAAACCCATATTTTAGCCAACATGCTCTCATTCTTGTCAAATCATTCACACAAGTCCCAAACATTCCTCAAACATCCTCCTCTCACCTCATCCTTTCTCTCTCTAGAAAAACCCTAAACCTCACCTAATACCTTCCATCCTTCTCGGACTCCTCGGTGGCAGCTAAGGACTCGCAAATCAGCTCATCATCATCACTTGGAAGCTTCCTTCATCAATCCTCCATATCCTCACACTTGTGACTCGAACCGGACGTGGTGACCTGCACACTTGACCAAGTAAACTAAACTGCCGAGCAACCCAAGGTGAGTTCACAACTTAAAGCATGCATTCCCGGTGGTTTGGGAAACGGACTGAAAAACAACACTATCCCTTTGTAAGGGATACAAACTTACTTTTCTTCCCTTGTTACTGGGATACAAACTTCGTTAATTATTGTTTATACGGTAATGCAACAAGCAACACTAAACGAAACTCTATCACTTAAGTCCTCACTACATAATACCGATTAATCGCCGGGGCCTGGCGAACGGGTTATTAGTTGATAGCGCTATTTAGGTGTAACCAGCCTCACACCGACCCTTGTTACTGGGAACGGGAGTGAACTAATGTACTCTGGCAAACCGTCAATGATGATAGAACATTGACAAACGGGGCACTACGGAAACGTACGGTTAAGTAAGTATTCGGTATTGTAAAAACAGTTTAGTCGCTTACTTATGGGGTAGCTCCCCATCGCATGTATAAACGGATAAATTAACTAGCGAAACAAGTTTTTGGTAATTAAAACTGGACAACTCGTGAACTCGCCAACATTTTTGTTGATACCCTACTGCATGCTTTGCAGGTACCCAGTGACACAGGAGCTTGCTACTTGGGGATGTGTAGTGGTCGTCTAACCCATGCGTTGGGTTCTAAATAAACTTGAACTATGAACCTTGTTTTAAATTGTTTTGCCTATGCTTCCGCTACTTATTTAGACTGTTACTTAAACTTGAACTTTTGAACTTTAAACTATGATGTTTACTAACCATTGTGTTGGCGAACATTTCTACTACTAACCAATGCTCAGTATAATTGGTGGCTGGATCCTGGTCAGTCACGCCTCCAAGCGGTGGTACTCCGCATGTGGATTTTGGGGGTGTGACAGGTTTAGCACTTGTAGTAGCTGCTTCACTTGAACTATCACCAAGAGTTACATGTAACTCAAGGGATGTAACCTCCTCAGGTGTTGTTGGTGGGTTAGCAATGATTGAAACAACAGACTCAGTCACTTTCTGAGGTATAATCTCATTAAAAGGTGATTGAGATGAACTGACTTGTGTCTAGTTTAAATCAATAGCATCCAACAAAAGTTTTGCTTGTGGTGGAATTTGGGAAGTGAGGATGGGTGTGGAATGAGAATTTACCCCGGGCAGTGGGCTGTGGATGATGGAAACAAGTGATTCCAGAGCATCATATTGTGGTGTCCCTATTCTTACAACCTGTTCTTTTTTAGAAGAAGCAGGAGGAGATTGAGGCATGGGTTGAGATATTTCTACCATCTGCTGTCAGGAAGTAGCAGCAGTGGTTTCTAGTGACTTTTGTGTTATCACTAGCAGTTGCTCTGGGATCTCATCTTCTAGAGTTGCCTTTCTTGTAGGTTTAGGGGGCTTTTGAGTTTTCTTTTGTCTTGGTTTTCTGGTGGTTTTAGGTGTGGGTTTCACAGCAGTTGTTTTGCTGCTGTGATCACCTAGAGCAGTGGGCTCAGCAGCAGGTGCATGAGGAGCAGTGGTAGCAGCTAAATTCTGCTCAGGAGCCTCTGCTTTTGTTTTAGAAGGCTTTGATAATCTTGTAAATGTTTCAGGTGTTAAGCCATTTATTTGAAAAGGTTCACCTTGGATGAGCACATGAGAATCATCCTTTCCAAATTTCTTTTGAAAATAAAAGCTTAGGAACCTTGGAAATAATAAAAATGATTTACTAGTAACATTTTTGACCAAGTCATCAAAGATCTCCTGGTAGTAATTAAAATTTTCGTTATGTAAAATAGCATAACCCAGGTATTGGATCTTTAATGGTATTTCATTAAAAGCAGTTGTTTTATTTGAAACACACATCAAGAGGGTATGGAATAAGAATCTTGGTGCAGGAGGAAAACTACCTTTTTGTAAGGTGTCCCTTTTCATTTCCTCAACATATCCCCTCTCAATAAAATCAGTTTTATAATCGATTTTAGGAAAAGAAGTTTTACCTTGCAGATCATCGAGTTCAAATACCTCTGAAATGGATTTTGGTGTAAATTGAACCTTTTTACCCTTTATTGAGGAATTGATGGCTATGATTGTTTCACCTCGAGACTCAAGTGTGGCATTCTTCCAAAATTCTCTCTGCGTTTTTAGGTAAATCGGAGCATCAGCGGTCAACAAAGTTTTGTACTTTGCAGACAAAAGTGCGTCTATGATGGAATTGAAGGCTTCCATATTACTTGGTTTTGTCAAGAGACCCAAGTAGTTATGAGGAGCTTTGTATGGAATTTCTATGGCTTTTTCAGTGGGTTTTGCAGATGATGAAGACGATGATTTTGCCATTTTGAGGAAGAAGAATGATGAATGATTTGAGAGAAATGGATGATAACTGCTTTGAGAAAGGAATTTTTGAATTCGATTCGACAGTAAAAACCCTGTTTGGGGTTTTGCTCAGGGTTTTATAAAGGAAAAAGAGAAAGCTGACGTGGCAGCGGTTACAAAAGATCTAACCGCTATGTACTGTCCACGTGCCAACCCTTGATGAGTAATGGAAGACAGTTGTTTTATGAAACCACTGATTGAACAATATCAGTGGTTGCAACGATTATAATGAAAACAGTGGGTGATTTTAACTATCAGTGGATAGCATATCAGTGGATGAAAACACTGATTTTGAACAACAGTGATATCCAAGGAAATGAGAGAACAGGCGTTGACTTTCAGCAGTGGACAACTTTTCACAGAGCAGATGTTTGAACAAAACAATGGTTATGGCAGTGGACAGCTTTTCACAGAGTAGATGTTTCAACAAAACAGTGGTTCGCCTATTCAATTGAGATGAATCATTGCATTACATCCCTATTAAGAACATCAATAACCATGTCTATATTTAAGATAATAATGACTTTTTATTCGATTGCGATTAGTAACTACAACTGCTCCTATATTCTTACATTTAATTCACACAATTTAAAACTTTTAAGTAACTATTTTTAAATTGATTAACATAGCGATTGCTAACACCATTAAATAAAGATAGATGAGATCTATCAAAGTTAGATGTTTATGATATAGATAGTGTTTTTTTCATGTGTGCAACTCTATATTCAGGCACAATTTAACATCAAAATAAACCAAATCAATTATAATTCTCCAGATGGTCGCTCGAAGAAATTAAACTGAAGATATTAAATGTTTGAAATAATATATGATTAAATAACCACAATAAAAAAAACGACCATAATAAAAAACACAATTCATCCAGACTAACTTTCAAGAAACAAAACAAAACATTCCATTAAAATAAAAATACCACCAATAACTCTTAATAATTGAATACAAACCACTTCACTATAACAACAACTATCACTAAACTTAACAAAACTACTTATAAGGAAAGTAAAAACCTACGCTTCAACTCCATTGACTCATTAACTTGTCTAAATTTCTCTAACATCTGTGCCATTAACTGAACATCTTTGTTCCCACTCTCACCATTATTCAAAAGTGCCAGGTCACGAACAGCAGTTGGAGGCAATAAACGCAACGTCTCAGTTACATCATCACGAGAGCCAACTCCAGTCTTCAAAGAATGAAAGCATTTCCTTAGATCTTTAGAAAACTCCAACTCAGCTTCCAATTCTTCCATCACTGCTTTATAAAACAGTTCCTTCAAATCTTCTCCTTGATTACTTGATGAAGCCTTTGAAAAAAGTTAACTTTTTAATTAGAAATCGGTAAAACTTAAATAACTTGAGATACGATATACATGAAATGTCTGCATATATATATAAAAGGCTTATGGTCACTAACGCGGAACTATTAATGGCAGCAACGGTTACATGATGTAAAAATTGCTCCGGGAAACGATACAATCATACAAAAAACTAAAGAGACACACGTTTACATACAGTTATTACTATAAACACACAAACCATTAATTAAACACGGGAAACTTAAACTGGTACACGGCTTACTATGCATGAATCAACGAAAATATTAATTACCCTTTAAATTATAACGAAAATATTACAAACAAAGAAAAACATGCATGTTTAAGGGAAAGGAAAATACACACATAAAAAAACTCCAACTCAACACAGTATCATTACCAAAATATAATAACCATCATCATACATAAAAAACAACATAACTAATCTTCGCCAAAACTGTCGATTTCAATCACCTCATCCCACTTCCAATTCTTCAGCGCCTTTACCCTTTGATTAATTCTTCTGGAATTACGAGGCTAGAGAATAATATGTCAGTCACTCATCTAGAATATTAACTAAACACAACTAAACATATAGAGATGGAACCAACCTTGTTGATCTCATGCTTTATAGAATTGTCAGGACATCCAACCAAAGCACCAAACTCCAAGTCAAAGCCTTTAGATTTGTTCTGAAATTTAGAAAACAAAATATAAGCAAACATAATAAGATTCAGCATAAACATCACCAACTATCACTAACAAAATAATTTACATACTTTAACATAAACGATTTACCTTTGCAGCTCCGATTGAAGACATAGTCAATTCAGGAAGTACTCCAAACAATTCTTCAAACTGAAAAACAATATACTCATTAATAAAATAAACTACCATGTTGAACAAAAACAATGTTATCTTACAGTTATAAAAGAATTATTACATACATCTCCAGTTTCATCAGATATCTTACTCAACTTTTGAAAATGATCATCCACAAAAATGTTGTCAGCCACAACCTGGAAAAAAGTGTTAATCACTGTTGTCATAGTATATTACAAAAATAAACCAAAAAACACAGTATCTATAAAAAACACAATGATTTTTAAAAATACACAACATTATAAAATATTTTACAAGAATTATTACGCACGTTTCCAACTTCATCACAGATCATCCACAAAAATGTTGTCAGCCACCACCTGGAAAAGAAAAAAAAAACAACTGTCAACCACTGTTGTCATAGTATATTACAAAAAAAAAACAAAAAAACCATCACAAAAAACACAATAGCTGTAAATAACACAATGATTTTAAGTAACACACAATATCATAAATAATAACAGAAACTTCATCATAAGCTTGCTTCTAAATGTACATTCTCATTAGAGCAATAAGAAAATTCATGCAAATGCAAATGACCATATCCACACACTCGTCAGCTACAACCTGACAAAAAAGCATGTCAATGTTTTTTTACTATAATAACACAAAGGATTCCTACAAACACAAAACGATTGTAAAAAACACAATGTTATGTAAATCCCAATACTTGACAAAACAAAATGATAATACATTTCCAACTATATTAGAAGACTTCATATCTGCTGGCTGCTTCATTTCCACAGCGTTGTCCAACCCAGCAAACTGAAAAACAAAGCATCATTATTCAAATGAACAAACATGATTAAATAAACACAATACCATATAAATTAACAACTTACATTTTTCCCCAGAATTGAATCCTCATCATACACAACATTACCCATCGATCATAACTAAAGCAAAACAAACAAACTAAATAAGAAACTATATTCGAAACATAACAAACATCATAAACACATAAAATATGTAACCACCTTACATTGATATCCTTTATTGAAAACGATGTAATGCAAAGCATATACAGACATATATATACATCTTGTATGCTAACTACCACGTAGAAGTTATCCAAGATGAACCGACAAGGTTGAGGGAGCGTACCCACGTAGCAAGAAACATGCAGAAAACACAACAAACTTAACTGGCGTTGAAAAAACAAACTGCCAATTTTTTTGGGTTTGAACGGATGAGATTAAATCTTGAAGGTAACCGCCTGAATTATTACGGTCAGGATCTACTTGAACGTGGGTTTGACCGACGGTTGTTTCACGGCGAACAATTTATTAATAACGTTGTCTAATAATTAAAACATGACCTTAATTTTTTTTGACACATTGTTAGTGTACAATTCAGTAAAATATGATGTGAAATTATTTAATGAATTCACATTCGCATTATACTTAAGAATACATTAAACTTGTCGACTTATTAAGTTTAAACACAAGAGAAGCATAATGAACCCACAAAACATGTTTAGACACATGAGAAGCAAAACTAATTAGACACATGTATGTCCATCCAAAGGCTTTTATTTACTGGGGTACGACTTCCATAAAAGGCACACATTAGCTCCTCTTGAAGTAGCTTGTTCCCGAACAAATGCATGTTCTAACAGTTTTGAAGCCGAGGGTCGTAAAGTCGGGTCGCATTGTAGTCATTGATTTATAAAAGATTTTGCATCATTTGAAAAATGATCGGGTATTTTTTTTATGTCTTTGCTATGTCCAATCTTGAATAAGGGAATGAGAAAGATCAAAATGGATCTTTGACATGACGCTGGTGCGATTGATGAATATTGCTAAAACTGAACGGCAGATTTATAGCTCTCTAGCTAATTTGTTTGTCGAGTGTGCCATTATACCTTTCCTCGCGACTATTTCGTAACTGAATAGCATTATACCACTCGGTAAACAAACTGACTATTTTGACTTATGCTGACCATCCTTTGACCAAGACCCAAGCCTCACCACATTCTAGCGGTAAGACCCGTGTGCAAACACGGGTGGTTATTAGAAAATTTACATAACATATTTTATTAAATGAAGAATGACTATACATTTTTTAAAGTTTAATTGAAAATTGATTATAAAGAATGACTATACATTGATCTTGCTTTCACAAGGTCTTCTAGACCATGTCTTCCCCTACTTCTCATCATCTAATAAATCCCGGATGGGAAGATAAATAGCTTGATTGTAGAGCTCTATAAGACCTTAGAGTATAACCTTCACATAATTCAGCTGTACAGTTAAGATCAATGCCTTCCTCTTGACTTTTAATCACCTTCAAAATGCTAACGCTTTCTTTCTGGTTAGGTAATCTATCTCAAATGGTTGTGGAAGTCGACTAAATATTGCTTTTTCAAGCTCTGAAGGACGATTAGTTGCACCAAAAATCATCACTCTAGCATTCTCTACATAAACCAAAAATCCTAGATTTAACTAAAAAGCTACATGCCTAAAGGGATACAAAGGACTAAATTGTGTTAAAAATAAATGAATAATTTATTTAAAAAGGATTTAACAACATGAAGTAGTTACTTGAACTCATATTATAGATTTGATGATTCAATTAACTTCCATAAATCATTCATGAAAATATTTTTCCAAAAACTAAAGAGTTGAACTAACAAACTTACAGTGATTGTGATTCTTCACATTCTTTCGACTTCTATTTCCGCCTGTTCAATTCTTGCTTGTAATTCCTCAATGGCTCATCCGACTTTCTCCTTATCTCTGCCATGATCCTCGTGTATCCCATGCCACGGATATCCCCATTCTTCTCCAACATGACATTTCAATGAGAGGATGAACGAAACGAAAACTGTCCTTTATTAAATATCGGACGCTCACACTCTGATGCATTCTTCTATCCCAAACAAAGTTCATGTATACAATAGATCTGACTATGTTTTTGGTAAAGCATATGCCACATTCAAAATACCTTAAATGCACTTTTTTCTATGTTGTGAAAAAATTAGATAAATAGTTGATGCATTCATTATGATTGCAGAACCAATAATACACAAAATAATCTAAACTTAAAATAAAATGATATATGATGTTCTATATATTAAAAAAAGGGAGTTGGGTGACTGACTTTCAACCCCTTCGGCCCATTTGACCCATGATATCCTTCATTTGGTCCCATAGATGCCATCCAACACCACTCTCCGTCGTCCCATACACAGACCCATACCTACAAATGTAACACAATAATCAACGAATTTCATTAATATATAATATAAAGAATGCCTTGGCTTCTTTTTATGTTAGAGAAAATAAAAGAAAATGAAAAGGAAGTCAGCTAATCTTTGACAGAATGACTCTTTTGAATAACTCTGTCGTTCAGTATTGTTCCGTAGTTGGATTAGGCTTGCAATTCACATAGCTCTTTTTCGAGCGGATTGATTAGGCTGAAAACTGACACAAAAATAAAGCCAATTAATTACCAATAACGATAATAAGTAAATTTTTCATATTAGTGGCTTAACAAACAATATCAGTATATGATTAACAATTTTTTTTCATTCGGCATTGCAAAAAAAAAAAAAAAATAGATGCTTAGACTGTTATATAGCTCTATTATCAACCAAAGAGAGGTTATTTTCATTTTAAAGATTATCCACGGAGCAAGCTCATCACCATCTAATCCAATCAAAGATTATTCACTAACAATTGGACCTCCATTTTTAAGCTCCAAGAGAGTCAGCATATCACTCATGTTCAATGGCGATTCCAAGGTCTTGTGCATCCTGCAACAGTTGAAAATAAGAATCTTCATTTAGTAAATTAAGTTTCTTGTTCATATGAAAATTTTAAAATATTATGCAACTCGTAGTATCATCCATATCAGCCCTTTTTATTAGCATCTAAGAATACCAATATCTGAAAGTGAAACATGAAATACTCAAAAATGGTAAACAATTTGTAACGAATTGCAAACAATCTAATGATAATAACCATGATATTTACCTTTTCTCTTCACTTTTTCCAGCCATCATTATGTGATTAAGACCAAATCTGAGGTAACTAATCTTGGCTAATCTGTAACTAAAAAAACCATTGTTGGGCTTGGAGAAAATAGTGGTTCAAACCACTGTTGGGTAATTTTTTATTGGGTTTATTGGGCTAAAACAATGTTTTGTGCAGAAAACAGTGGTTGAAACCCCTGTTAGGTTAAAACAGTGGTTCAGTCGTTTCAACCATTGTTTTCTCCACAAAAACTGATTTTGCCGAACAACGGTTTCAAACCACAGTTTTAACCCAACAGTGGTTTCAACCACTGTTTTCTCCACAAAACACTGTTTTAACCCAGTAAAATATTACCCAACGGTAGTTTCAACCATTGTTTTCTCCAAGCACAATTTGATTAGAATAAAGGTTTCAACCACTATTTTCAAACCCTATAAGGTTTAAGCATACCAGTTTTAATGTGAAATTGAAAACAAATATTAAGCATACCAGTTTTAATGTGAAATCAAAGACAAATTTATCACTATTTTGAATAAAAAAATATATTGAATCAGCTTAGATTTGATCAACCTTCACCAATTAGTGTCTTCATGTTGTAAGATGCTTTAACTGTGTATCATCCAATCAATACATTCCTGCACATTACCAGTTGGGTAAGCAAGCTGCCATTGTATCAATTTTTGTTGCCATTCACTAACAATTGGACCTCCATTTTTAAGCTCCAAGAGAGTCATCATATCCCTCCCACTAATCAAAACTTTTATTAAACAAATGAAAATAATACAAAACTTTAATTTATGTTTGAAGACTTATGTTAGAACAATGGTTGAAGACTTAATCCTAGCACAATGGTTAAAGACTTGATCAAAATAAACTAATTGTTACATAATGTGCCATAATTAACCATAGTGTCTCTTTTAGAACAATGGTTAAAGACTTAATCAAATAAATATGCAAAGAAAGTGTTTTATTATGGCCACACCACATGGCCGGTATACATGCTTTATAATTTTCCGGACAATAGAGATTTTGCGCAGAGTCATTGCTAAACCTATCTATGTTTCAAAACACAACTTCAAACATCCATCAAGTAACATATGCCTAAAAACCTGGAATTCATACATGGCATCTGGTGTTATTGTAATGCAAGTAGTTGTTGCTTGATGGTGGTCATATTATTCTGTATATTATCATTTCAACCTTATCTACAAAAAAAAAAAAAAAAAAAACCCTTAAATTTATAATTTAAATAATTTGTAATATCAATGATCATTAACCAATTAAGTCATATATATACCTGATCATGACGTTTAAGTTGGCATTCCTCATATTCTGCCCCATCTGATGTATAGTAGCAAGTTTTAAAAGTAGGATCTAATACAGTACCATTTAAGTAAAATGAAACAAACAGTGAAAACCAAAGATACCTCAATTCCATCTTGTAAAGAGTGATAAGTCTTATTCATCCAGATTTCACCTGTCGGCACGCAGCTGATTCGTATAAAAAATATATGTTCGATAATCTCACTACTAAACCTTAAATGGAAAACCCATTCAACAATATGTAAAACAACTAACAATTAAGAAAACATACCATAAAAAATACATGGTATCGTTCCAGAGTACTGGACCCCGTAAACCTCCACTGCCAGAGCACCTCCGACCCTTCAATGGAAAGTTACTCTAACTATTCACTATACTTAGGCCATAAAACAACGTTTAAAGTATAAATTATATAAGGCGACTCTTTTTAAGTAAATCAATTTCAAGGTGCCATATATAAATTATATAAGGCCCACATACGTTACACAAATTAGATCTAAATAATCAAGTATAACATAGTAGCAAATTGAGTTATCAGATTTAAGTATACCTCCCTGTATGCAATTTAAGAGCCATGTACTGAGTCTTTATTCTTGAGGGGTCCAAAAATGTCATGGCAAAAAAAGAGATCCTGATCAGACAAAAAATAACCAATTAGACTGTTTCTGTTGTTCAATTGTTGCGATTTTTTGGGTATCTAGTCCTGATCAGACAAAAGATGAAGAAAATTGTTTATGTAATTGGTTACAAATGGGTCATTTAGGTTGTGTTTATCTCAAACGGGTTAAGTCTAAAAGTTTAGCAAAAAAAAATGAGCATGTCAAACAGGTTGAAAATCGCCTAAAATTTATTTAAGCAAGTGCCATTGATGAATCAGATTGTGAGCCAGTGATGAGTCATTCTCAGACGTCCCAAGCAACTGACATTGATGAAACACGTTCCTTTTAGTTCCAGGTTTTGCCTTTTTTCCCCAGCTTGTCCAGCTTCCATTCCATTGGACAAGTTTTCGATGGCTATGGCTCACATACTACAGGTTTCACTTGTCCAGTTTCCATTCTATTGGACCAGCCTGCCCTCAATCTGACCACAACACTTGATGATAAAAAAATCATATCAACTCAAAGGAAGCATGATTAGTCCCATATCTAGCTATCAAACTGCCATGTCTACAATAAAAAAAATAGGATTTTATAGCTCCAAATTGACTTAAAAGAAGCATATCTAAGTACAGTGACTATAATGAAACAAATTTAAAAAATAGTTGCTATCTTTGACTATATTATTTAGAAAAAAGCAAAGTACATTAATTTACAGGGGTTTTTGGCATTACAATTTGAAAGTTATAGGTATACCGAAACTGATTCTCATTATACACGTCTGACCGGTACTTTCAGAGTCAAATAATCAGTTTTGGAGAACTAAATTTTGTAGGAGAAACAACAAAGATAAACCATTTTGGTAAAAGTTCTTTTTCAATTCATCAACCATTTGTTTATACATACTTTTGTTATAAATTATCAGCTACAAACAAAAAGACCAAATTTAGTCCACCATTTTTGTCCTGCTGAAAATATAAAAGCTACTAAATAGATATCCAATTAGTTAAGCTATCAACAAAAATGTAAATATATCAAGAAATCATTAACTTGTATCATTACAAACCTTGAATTTGCTCTTTTTTGTTGATTGCACTCGCCCACCTTTTCCAGCATGTGCTTCCTTCTCTGTTATCCTAACAGAATAGAAAAGAGCACGTTTCCTTTCAATGTCATATCCAAATTACAACAAGGATGATAATCAAAGTAAGCCTAACACCAAAATTCGAGCTCCCTAAATTAAAATTGTTAAGATTATCATATAAATATAAAAATGTTTGCCCAATAAAAAAAACTTCAAGAACCAAATTTGTTTTAACTTTTAAGAAATTACTTACCATCATTTAGAATGTTGTTGATTTATGTCAGGATTTAAGATCATAGCCCCTAAACCAGCAATTTGGCTGATGGTTCATTGTTGTCAAGTGTCAAAGAATCGGCTGAGATTAAATGAAGCAGAATCTTTTGAAATGGTAATCGTTTCGAGGAAGCAGATTGTGAGAGTTCACAGGCTCTTGGAGTTTCAATTTCACCTTGCCAACAATGTTTACAACTGGCAGATGTAAGTTAAAAAAACCTGGAAACTAGAACTGGGTACAATTGCAGCCTTCACATCTTCTGGTTTAAAGTATATTTTTTCACGAGGACCAGCACGATGAATCCTGAAAAGAATTCATACAGACCATTTGGTTACTGGTTAGAAATCAAAACATGCAATGTAAAACAAACTGCACCATATAATATATAAGATTATAACTTGAGATGGTTTAGTGCTTGCTTACCATTGTTCCACCCATGTACAGTATAATCATTAATTAAAGAACTGTCCTTATCTAGCAAAGTATAATCATTTGATAAATCTCACCTCAAGGCATAAACTTTGGCCAACTTACCAATCTATTTGTACATCAAAAGTTCATAAAGCATGTATCTTTTTTTGTAAAAGAAACTCAATCAAATCAAGAACAACAATCAACTTACTATTTCATTCATGTAGGCTTAATTTATCTATATTTGCAATCAAACTAAATCCAAAATCTAACAAATTACCAAGAAAACTAAAAAGGGTCAAATCAAAATCACAAAAAACATAAAAACAACAAAGAAAGACTTGACCTTGATGACATGCATTTGAGTATTTGACAACCAAACATCAACACAATTAACTTATTAATTCAATCATCATGCATGCTTAATTAAACTATACTTACAATCAAACTAAATCCAAAATCTAACAAATTACCAAGAAAACTAAAAAGGGTCAAATCAAAATCACAAAAAATATAAAACCACCAAGTAAAGATTTAACCTTGATGACAAGCATTTGACCACCAAACATCAACACAATAATCTATCTATAATTATAATATAATCACACTGATTCCAAAATCTAATAAATTACCAAGAAAACTAAAAAGGGACAAATCAAATTCACAAAAAAAAAAAAAAGATAAAAATAGCAAAAAAAAAAAAGAGTTAAAAATTTGACCTTGATGACAGGCATTTGACCACCAAACATCAACACAAAACCCATCTGAAGAATCACCCTGGAAGTATCCCTAACATTATTCACATTAAACTCCTTAAAACTCTCAGCACAATCACCACCCATCAAAAGAAACGCATTCCCCATAGCCGCCTCACCAAGCCTATCCTCTAAGTGTCTTACTTCTTCGGCGAACACAATCGGAGGAAACGAATCAAGGGTTCGGAGCACTGCATCAAGCTCAGCTTGATCCGGGTATTCCGGCAATTGCAGTGCCCTTTTGGTCCTCCAGCTGTCCACATTCCACTTCGCCGGAGTTGGGGTTTTTGTTCCGGCGGTGAGTAATTGCAAGATGGGGATTAGTAATTGCAAACTGTACCATATAATATATAATATTATAACTTGAGATGGTTTAGTGCTTGCTTACCATTGTTCCACCCATGTATAGTCAGGATCGATACACTCAGCACCTAAATGCGGATCTTAAAACCCTAGATGAATTTTGAAAGATGAGGCACTCTGGATTTGAGAGAGAGAGAGAGAGAGTGGGGGATTGAAATTATAGTTTAAATTTTGAAAATGGAGTCAGAACTATATTTGAGATAGAGAGAGGGGTTTGAATTTTGAAAATGGAGCCAAATCTTATGTATTATTGAAATTATAGTTTGAATTATGTATTATGTATTATTATTAATATTTAGATTTAGATTTATAGATTTATATATATAATCGAATTATGACATCAGCATGGACAACGTGGCATATCTCACAGGTTGACACGTAAGCAAAATGAGGTCAACTTCTCATCTCTTATTATAGATAGTATAGATAATCTCCAAAAGACTGCGTATTGTTTATTTACCAACGTTACAATAGGTGTTAAACGGGTCGTATTCGCGGGTTGGCGGGTTCAACCCGATCCGAACCCGAAAATTTTAGACGAACCCAAACCCGACCCGAACCCGAAAATCCTTTCATACATATGAACCCGAACTTGACCCGAATACTCGCAGGCTGACACGAACCCGACCTGTTCAACCCATTTTTTTTTTAATTTTTTTCAGCAAATTAATATATTAAAATTAACATCTACTACAAAAAAAAAAGAAAAAAAAAACAAATTAGATAATAAAATTACATTAAAATCATAAAATCTTATGTCAATTTCTATTTTTAAGTTATAAGTATAGCATAAACTACGCATCAAATTTAATTTATAACATAAAACATATTGTAAAAAAATATAATAATATAGAAATGGGTTAAACGAGTCAACCCGCCAACCCGACCGGGTTGACCCGAACCTGACGCGTTTAGCTAAACAGGTTGGCGGGTTTAACCTGAAACTGACCCGAACCCGTTTAGACTAAATCCAAACCCGAGAATTTCGTGATAGGTTTATGTCGTGTTTTCGGGTCGTGTCAGAAATTCACACCCCTAAACGTTATGTATTTCTACGAAATCCATCATTTTTCTCCTTTAATTTTACTTTTTATACCCTACTCGGTCTTTGTTGCAATTATCATTTTGCGCACAAGAACATGCATAGGCCATATAGGGTATGTTTGGCATGAAACTTTTAGGAGATTTTAGCTTTAAGCTTTTAAGAAAAAACTAGTACTCAATAAAAATTCTTGTTTGGTTGAAGGAGCTTTGAAGCTTTTAGGTGAGAAGATTCAAACTTTTGGTGGAACGCTCCTACTAGTAGCGTCTAGAATGAGCTACAAGCTTTTAGGTAAAAATAACTATTTTAACCTCTAACGATAATGAACTTTTTAGTTATGTTTTTTTTAGTTACGTCCATTATGGTCATTTTATACATTTTATTAAAAGCTCCAGCTACTCTGCCAAACATCTAAATATATCTAAAAAGCTACAAGCACCAACCAACAGCTATTTTGTATATAAAAGAAATTATTAGGGTTAGGCATATAAACGAATTAACTATTGCTTTTAGTTAATTTATTTCACATTAGATAGTCTCTTGGCTACTAATAAGTCAAACCAAGTCGAAGTGCAGATTCCATTATTAGGCCGGAGGGTGAGGGGCGTCACCCCCGTCAAGTCATCATCTATAGCGCCCCGGGGCGCTATACCTCCACACCTAGGGATTTAAAGGGGGGCGCTATAGAAGGGGAGGGGCTCCATCGTGGTAACGAGATGAAATCGCGTGGAACGAGGTAGGTTGGTCAAATGTGACCGCTTGGCAACGTTCGAATAAAAAAAACAAAATTTTTTTTTATTCAAATATAAATATAAACCTATCCCAAATTAAATAACACACCAATCACAACTAAAATTCACACCAATCAAAACTAAAACACACACCAATCACAACTAAAAAATGTCTTCGAGCTCCTCATCCGACATTTTTCTTGACGATATGGTTATCGCAATTACGTAGGAGGCGATTAATTATTTGCGAGAAGAAGCCTAATCCTCTACATCGCGTACCAGAAAACCGCCTCTTGAACGGGATCGGTTAGGTGCTCATGAATGTCTAGTGCAAGATTATTTTTGTGAAAATCTGTTGTACGATTATGGTCAGTTTAAGCGTAGGTTTCGTATGAGCCGACGACTATTCATTAAAATTTCTAATGATCTTGCGGGCGAATTCCCTTTTTTCACGCAAAGAGTAAGTGCAAGTCGTAAAGTTGGTTTCTCTGGACTACAAAAATGTACAGCATCAATTAGGCAACTAGCGTACGGCACAACGAGTGATGTGTGGGATGAATATTTAAGTATGTCGTCAAGAATGTGTCGTGAGTCTCTTAAATATTTTTGTGATGGTAATTTTTATTAACACTATTATTTATTATTTTTATTTACATCGTTACTATTTTTTTATTAACACTAGTTTATTAGGTGTTATCTCTCTGTACGGGAGACGATATTTGAGGATGCCAACCGCAGCCGACGTTCAACTTCTATACGGGCCCCCTCAGCGCAGGTACTGGGAATGGGCGGCATGTCCAACCGCTTGGAAATGGCAACATCATCGTGGTGACCACGATGGTCCTACCCTAATATTACAAGCGGCTTGTCTCAAGACTTATGGATTTGGCATGCGTACTTTGGCATGGCCGGTGCGAACAATGACATTGCAGTTTTAATGTCCTCGAATCTTTTCGACGATGTCATAGACGGGGTTGCACCAGATACTTCATTCTATGCAAACGACGTGGAGTATAAGTATGGATACTATCTCACAGACGGTATTTATCCCGAGTGGGCGACGTTGGAAAAAACTCTTTCGTGTCCAGATGACGAAAAAATATTGTATTTCAAGAAAAAACAAGAGTCGGCAAGAAAAGATATCGAGCGGGTTTTCGGTGTGTTAAAAAAAGATGGTCTATCATCGCCCAGTCATCGAGAATACTTGAAAAAAGTAAAATGAGAAACATCATGTATACGTGTATCATTTTGCATAACATAATATTGGAGGACTCGTGTAGAGCGTTTTGTGGAGAAAGCTATGATAAAAGTAACCAACCGACGAACCCAATACTAACATACGCTGAGAAAGAAGCTATCCGAGCGAAGGTACGAGCCAAGAACACACACCATAACATTCGAGCCGATCTGACCGAGCACATATGGTTTTATCGTGAACAAGAAGGAGTTGACGAAGACGACGAGTTATAAATTATTAGTTAAAAATTATGTTTCTAGTGATTTTTTTAATGACTTTGTAGTGTTTTTATTTTTTTTAATGAAATTATGTTTTTTTTAATTTTCTAGTTATTAAAATTGCCATTTAGTTTAAAAAAAATAAATATATAAATAAATAAATAATTAGGTAACGGGGGCTCCATCCACACTATGCAAATTAAAGCGGGGCGTGATAAAGCCACCAGGCTGACGTGACTCATACGTGACGCTTAGGTGGTCTAATAAAAACCATATGGGGCTCCAACCACACCCTCCGGTCTTAGTTTATACAAAATTCTAGAAAAAGGTTTTAGCAAAATAGTTTTCTATCATTTATTGCAATAGTGTTAAGTTGACCATTTTCTTAAAATTAGAAAAAGGTTTTATCAAAATTCTTTTCATCATTTATTGCAAAATTCTTTTCATCATTTATTGCAAAAGTGTTGATTACGTCACCAGTTTTTGCTCCATCACCCCTCTATAAATACCAATCATCAGAGAAGAGTTAAAATATCAAAATAAAAAACCGATAATCTTCTTTATAACATGGAAGGTAAACAGGAGGTTGTTCGCCCCATATCACACTTCCATCCAAGTATCTGGGGAGATCAGTTTCTCGTCTATGATGAGGTATGACACTAAAATAATATCGACAATTTGTAAGACTAGAAGCATGTAAACCTTTTGATAACCTTTGCACAACTGTATGTGATTGCTACGTTTGCATGAAATATACAATCGATGATTAATATGAAAAAGATTTATAATTGTTTATTCCCCAATATAGTTACTGTCCGGTTGATCTCTACGTATGAAGCACGGGGACGGCTGTTATAATCGAGTACCCGTCTCAGGGACGGTTTGGGGACGGAAACGCCATGGGGATGTTCCCCAAACGTTTCCGGTGAAAATGGGGACGACATCTAAACGATTCCGGGGAAGTGGGGATGGTCGTCTGACGTTTCGGGGATGTTTCCTATTATGTTTTGGGTTTTAATGAACTTTTAACTAAAGGTGCATATCGACCACATAGCAAGTAGATAGCGACTCCGACAGCGAATTCCCGCGAAAAATTCCAACTTCGGTGACGCTTCGGCGACGAATTTAGCCCCTCTATCTTTTACTAGTTTCTATTTATTCCCTAAAACTTGTAAAAATTTACATAAATAGTGCAAAAATTAGTTTGTGCATTTTAACATTTAACCCTCTTAATTTTCACTAGTTTACATTTAGTCCTTAAGTATATAAATTATTACATAAAAAAGTATAAAACTGACATATGTATATTTATATAAATTATAAATAGCTATTCTTTTATATTTTTTTGTGGTACCCGTATCTTGGATTTTTGAGTTTTGACGTTCCCCGTACACGTATCATCCTCGTTCCCCAGTCCTGTGGTACATAGATCTCCACAACAATGCTTATCTGTGATGTTTTAGACTGGAACTGACAGTTTTTCTGTTAAATTTATATTAGTCATAAAAAAGGTTAACATTTATTCAAAATTCAGTATGTTTAAACAAAATCTAAGTACTGGTGCAACTCTTTAATGGTATGGTTCGAGAAATTGGCCCATGTACATGTAAGTGTGCTTATTAATTAACTTGTAAATTACACCTTCTCTGTGATTTGACGACCGCAAAATTTAGCATGAGGAGAATGGTACGGTAGAGCAAATAATTAAAAGTCTGAAAGAAGAAGTGAGGAAAGATATACTGGTATCCTTGGAGGATCCGACCAAACATACTGACTTGTTGAAATTAGTCAATGATATCCAACGCCTCGGCATTGCCTACTGTTTTGAACAAGAGATCATGAAAGCCTTGGGTCATATTTATAGTGTATATGGTGATGAATGGAATGGTGGTAGTGTTTCCCTTTGGTTTCGACTCCTCCGACAACAAGGGTTTTATGTTTCATGCGGTTAGTTTACATAACTAAGTTCAATTTGTTAATCACAATGCAAAAGAAGTTAACAACTTTTATATAAATAAAATCAGATATTTTCAACAAATACAAGAACGATGATGGAACTTTTAAGGAATCTTTAACTAGTGATGTTGAAGGCATGCTTGAGTTATATGAAGCAGCATATATGCGGGTGCGAGGGGAAGTTATACTAGATGATGCTCTTGCTTTTACAAAAAGCCAACTAGAAAAAATAACAAAGGATCCCCTTCGATGGAATTGTGCTCTTTCTCTTTCTAAGCACATAGAGGAAGCACTAGAGCGGCCTATATGGAAAAGGTTGCCAAGACTAGAGGCGTTGCGATACATACCTTTCTATGAACAACAAAATTCACATAATGGATCCTTGCTAAGACTTGCGAAATTGGAATTCAACCGGCTTCAATCTTTGCACAAAAGGGAGCTTAGCCAACTATCCAAGTATGTTTATTTGCTTTTTCAATCACTCTAATGATTACTACAGATTTGAAATGGTTTTAATTTTTGAGGTGTTTTGTTCTTAATTATTGTAGGTGGTGGAAAGATTTGGAACCTAAAGAGAATCTACATTATGTAAGAGACAGATTGGTTGAACTCTATTTCTGGGTTGTGGGTGTCTACTTTGAGCCTCAATATTCCCGTTCTAGAATTTTCTTAACAAAAGTGATAAAAATAGCAACAATTTTAGATGACACTTATGATAATTATGGTACTTATGAAGAACTTGAGGTTTTCACTGAGGCGATAGAAAGGTTTGTATTGTCTACACCTACATGCACTCAATGACTAATATGCACAATGATTGTTCTTAATACCAAATTTGTTTATGAAAATTATAGTTTACGTATACATTAACTATAGGTGGTCAATTACCTGCATCGATAAACTTCCAGATTACATGAAGTTCATATACAAAATACTCTTGGATTCTTATGGTGAAATGGAGGAAATCATGGCAAGCGAAGGAAAATCATATCAACTTGACTATGCCAAAGATTCGGTTAGTTTGAGTTTCTTTATGTTTGTAATGTTCTTTTTATACAGATAGTGATAGAACTTTTATACAGATAATGATAGAACTGATCAAAACGTGTCTTTCGCAGATGAAAGAGTTGAGCAGAAATTACATGATTGAAGCAAAATGGATGAATGAGGAATATGTACCAACATTGGAGGAGCATGAATTAGTTTCATTTATAACTGCAGGCTATAAAATGCTTATACCATCAAGTTTTGTGAGCATGGGTGAGACAGTCAAAGAAGAAGCATTCAAATGGGCCCTTAGCTTCCCCCCTCTTGTAAAAGCTGCATCTGTAGTTAGTAGGATTATGGATGACATAATTGGTCACAAGGTATGTACAACTTTGAACTTTATTGTAAAGTAAATATAATATGATCAATGGTGTGTTTCACGAATAAAACTGTAGGACGAGGGGAAAAGAAAGCATGTTGTGTCAACTGTGGAATGCTACATGAAGGAACACGATGTAACAGAGGAGTACGTCTATGATGTGTTTAAGCAAAGAGT
Source organism: Helianthus tuberosus (assembly GCA_030545235.1). Lineage (NCBI taxonomy): Eukaryota > Viridiplantae > Streptophyta > Magnoliopsida > Asterales > Asteraceae > Helianthus > Helianthus tuberosus. The sequence continues at coordinate 123,253,666 of CM060352.1, forward strand.
AGAAGATGCATGGAAAGATATGAACCTAGAATTGCTTACATGTAATGACATTCCTGTTGCTCTTAAAATGCGTGGGATAAACCTGGCACGCGTAATAGAATCACTGTATAAATATGGTGATTCTTTGAAAAACGTTGGAGCAGAAACGCAAAATAATATCAAATCTTGTTTCGTAAATGCAATGAGTGTTTAAGTTCCGGATCTTCATAGCCTATTTTGTATCATAGATGGTGAAGATGTTAGCTGGTCCTTTCGAAGAACGAAAAATATGGTACCGAATAAGACGAATAAGACGTGAAGTTGGATTTGTGTTAAGTACTTCTATATGGTCAGCATGTATTTGTAACAAATAATTTGTATTTTAATCCAAGTTTGGTATTTATGTGGTTTTCAATAAAACAAGTATCATGATTCGAAGTATGTTTAAACAAGTTAATAAGTTCTTTTTAAGTAAAGTGTTTTAATGTTAATATATATCTTGACTTCATGTCTCCGTATAAGAATTCTGCACAAATTGTTGGCACCGAACAAGCGGCCCAACCTGTACACTAGTGGGTTTTGGCGAGCCCTAAATGTTTAGCTATATTTTCTTATTACCAGTTGTGATAGTTATCCAAATTCACGTGTTGTATTATTTGATTGGGTGAGGACTTGACAAGGCAGTAGGCACTACATATGTCGTATATCAATAAATAAACTTTTTCTCTTGCCCATTTATTCCTAGTATAGCATTTCATCTTGTAATAGTACATGGGATAGTCATCACTCATTATATTCCACAGCACCATCACATCTAATCATCAATTGACACCTCATTTCATCACATATTCGTCTATCACACTTGCAATGGTTTTCACATTCCATCACTCATTTTTTTTCAATAAACACCGCACTCAATCACTTTTAACACCTCAACATCAATGTCAAACCCACACCACAACACAAACCCTCACTACGCGATACTCATCACGATTTTTGTTAAAATAATGAATTCTTATTTTCATTCATATGTTAGGTTGGTTTTATTATAACTATTATTAAAGTTGTATTCAAAATGTGCAGGAAATGATAGTTGAGCGACCTACGTGTAAAAGGAGAAGAATAATAAGGGTTGCGATCAAAGTTTGTGGATTGTGAAGGGCTGAAGTGTAACTTTCACTGTAAGCTGGTATATTAAGTGAAACTAGGGTTTCACTGTGTTAGTCTGATCACTTCATTCTTGTTATTCTCTCTCTAGTTGTTAGGGTTGGTTAGAGATCTATTGATCTCCTGTTGTTGATCGTTGTGATCTTCATATTTCTGTACTGATATTTCATCAGTTGATCGATCTGATTATTATTCTTGTTATTAGAGATCTTACAATTGTAAGATCTAGGGTTTGGTTGGGAGAATTTCTACATTGGTTGTAACACCTCGTAAAATCACGACCAATATAATAAAGACACGTGTCATGGACTTTAAACGTGTAAGGAATTATTTCCGAGGCACCAAAATTGTCAAACAATGTAAATATGTTAATAAAAGGGATCCAAGTGTCAACATGTCATTCTTGTGCCTCTGATTGACCTCACATGACGTTTGTGTTCTTTAACAAATAATTTATCGAACTTAGAAAGTCGTTGTGCTCAAAATAAGGATCTTATGAAACATAGGGGTTAAAAGTGTCAACATGTTGAAAGTAACCTCTGAGTGACCTTTTAACGATCCCAAGAACATTGTAATAATTGTATATTTCGCTTCCAAGAATGTTGGATATTAATTTTGTGAAGTTTCGAAGTAAACAAGACTTTTCGGGTGATCGTACGACTAACCGGGAGCTTAACGGAGTTAGTATATGACCCAAGGTCCTTCAAAGTTAACTATGGGGGTCCAAAATGCAATAAATGGAAGTTATATAAAATTTAAATGGACCAGGGACTGAAATTGCAAAGTTTAAATGATTTTTCCCGGTTTATCAGGTCATCGTGGGCCGCGTAAGCCAAGGCCTAGGCTTACGCGGGCTGCGTAAAAGGCACAGACGCAGAAAAAGATGATGTCACACCCCGAAATTATCAGAGCTGGCGTGACTAGACTGGTATCTTCATTGCACAGCGGAAGCAAAATAAGCTAAGACTTCTAGAAATTGAACGCCCACTAAGTACTCGACTCCACATGGTTCTCCTATTCCAACCGTGCCTTGTCTTAGAAAAGTAACCTGAGAAAGAACATGCGAGAAAAATCAACAAAAAGTTGAGCGAGTTCATAGTTTGTTTGTAAAAGATTTGAAATAAATCTTTTGAGTTGTGAAAGGTTTGAAATAAATCTTTTGAGTAGTGAAAGATTTGAAATAAATCTTTGGAATAACCGGTTTTTGAAATAGTATTGAGAAAATGAATTTAAAAATCATTTTCTTGCCAAGTTATATGGAAACGTTGTGTTTGTAACACGTTATGTTCATAAAAACCATGTATTTGTAAAGTCTTGTATTTGTAATATTCGTATAACCGTCACTGTCCACCCTGACTTTGACTCCATACCCGCATAACCTTATGCTTTGAATTTGTATAAAAACATGGTATTTAATTTGTATGAACAAGTATTTTCCGTAAGTATAAAATCCCTGGTATGTAGCAAATAAGGAAAAAGAGATCACCAATGGTTTGCAAGGCCATTGATATGTGTGAAGTGCAAGTAGGAAGACTCAAACCTAGCAGATTTATGCGTTGGGTACAAAGTCACCCTGAGGTCCGTTCTGTTTGGGCCTGGGGCTGGGCTCGCTACACCCAAATAGATCTATCGCTCCTGTCCCTCGGTCCTACTATGAGGATTAATGGCCTCAAGTTTCCGCCTACCCACTCACATGATCTAAGTAGTAACCCTCCTTACGCTAACCATACCATGTGTAAAAATGTCTGTAATAATTGTAACATGTATTTTACCCCAGCCTCTAAGGCTGAATCTCCCAGCCTCTAAGGCTGATCCTCCCCAGCCACTAAGGCTGGCTCCTCATTCTCTATATATCATTACCAAACAATCCATCCCTAGTCATGAAAATCATTCATTTCGATAATACACCTTTGTTTTGTAAAAACCGGTATGTTTAGTATAAACCTTTCGTAAATCATTTGAGTTCCTCGAAATCCATTCGTAATATGATTTAGAAATACGAGTTTTGCGTTTGTTCAAAACTTTGTTTGTTTTTGCAAAACGTGCATGTCTTTCCACCCCGAAAACATTTACAAAAATGTAAAACAGTAAAAAGTGGGGTTATGAACTCACCTGAATATTCTTGTGCAAAGCGAGCTAATTACGACCTCGTGATGTCGTTTCCAAGATGAGACTCGCTAGCGTGCATTCTACAATATTCCTAACACGGAATATCTAATAAGTTTCTAAATAAACGTAGTAACTAGTCTACGTGTCACCGAGCTCTACCGAATCGTTAATCGAACGATTCAACGGTAAGTTGTTAACTTAATGGAAAAGATTAAGTTATACGTGTTAAGTCTTGTTTAATGTCAGTAGCAATTTAATAAGTCTTGAAAAAGACTTAGTTTCCGAGAGACTTAAAATGAATAAATATTTATATAAAAATATATAAATATATCGTTGTAAATGTGTTAGCCGTCTTCGAGTAGTCGTACGTGTATAAAAGAATATTTTTACGAAAATATCATATAACAAACTCGTATCATATATCGCGTTTCGTATGAAAATAATATATAATAACTTGTATTATATATATCACGTCTTGTGTATATTTGCCGAAAATATACGTATATGCCATCTAGGCGTATAAAATAAATATGAAGAGTTATATTCATTTTATAAAGAAATCGTCGAGTTGTTTTGTTTGAAAATAAATATAAACCATATTTATTTTTGTAAAAGATTTCGCGTTGTACGACATTCAGAATAAATATATAACTATATTTATTTTAGTAACACAATTGTAGTGTCGTTTGAAATATGAAATAAATATATGAGCTATATTTATTTTGTAAAAGTATACGAGTTGACGACGTTCGAAATAAATATAACATTATATTTATTTGTAAAAGCGTTTGGAATTATCAAGGTTTGAAGTATTATAAACTCGAATTCCGTTAAGCGTCGTTTTTGAAATATAATACGTGTCGTGTTTAAAAGTATACAAACGAACCGACCGGTTCTTTCTCTCTTCCTCGGTCTCTTCTGGTTCTGCCACCTCCCACCGCCACTGTTAAACGCCGAAAGCCAGGAGTAGAAAAAGGGGGGGGGGGGGGTCGTTGGCTGGACAACCGCCTCCGGTTTGCTCCGCCATCATCTCTCCCTCCCGGACTCTTTTTCTCTCACCTATCCGTCTCTCTCTCCGCCCCTGTGTTTCATCGACGTACCATCATCAGCATCGTGTCACCGGTCGGCTGCTCCGCCGCCGGCCGTCACCATCGCTAGAGCCCGATGATCAGGCATATCGAACAGAGGGGGGGGGGGCTGTTGGAAAGCATATGAGGTATAATGTGAAGAAGGATAGGGTTATCTTTTCTGTTTTTGTGCAGTAACCATCGAAAGTGGGAGGGTAGATGTAAGTTATGTGGGTGTAGTGTTGCATGTGTATAGATTGAGAGAGGGGAGAGAGACAGACTGTGTGTGATTTTTTTGTGGAATGAGAAGCCATATGACCCTATTTATAAGGGTGTTGAGATCTTTAAGAATCTTGTGTAGATTTTTACAAATCTTGAGTATATTTTAGATAGATTTTGTAAAGATTTCTAAATCTTGTAGGATCTAGTATAGATTTTATAAGATTTTTGTAGATCTTGTGAGGATTTCTAGAGATTTTGCAAATCTTGCAGGATTCTTATGAATCTTGTAGAGATCTTTAGATATCTGATATATTGTGCAGGTTTAGGCTTGCGGGTTTTAGGCTTGGGCCCAGGGCCCAAAGCCCGTCTCACTGTAAGTGGCCCGTAATTTCTACGAGACCCGTCGACAAAACCCGGAACTCCGTTTAACGTCAAAAATTTAAAATACACAAAAATTCGGTCGGTAGTCGTTGTTTGCACGTCCGTTCGTCGATTACGGTAATAATCGCGGAAAATTGTATCGTTGCCGTCTTTAATCCGTTTTTTTTTATCCGGTTTCGACTGTAGTCACTAAAATTAATTACGAAGCTAAAATATATCGTAAAAATTTAATATCAGTCGGTGTTGTCAGTATCCTGTTCGGTTTCAATCCGTTGCCGTTTATCGTTTCGCCGGTTTCTCTGTAAACCACCGTTCGCGCACTGTAAAGACGGATAGACGTTCCCAGGCACTCCAAAGGCTTAATTAAGTTAATTCGCGCTGTAAACACTATTTATTGTCGCGTTAAACATATGTTAATCACGTAATTAAGAGCCGTAAATCACGGGTTGTCACAGATGACACCTGCATGTACAGCAGGTTACACCACCATTGCATGGTGGTTTTCGATTTCAGGGACTGAGCCAACAGTATTATATGCATAGGGGACACCTGGGATCATCACCATTGCATGTACAGCAGGTTACACCACCATTGCATGTACAACAGGTTACACTACCATTGCATGTACAGCAGGCTACACCACCATTGTGTGGAGTGATCTTGTGAATTGTTTTTAGCTATATAAGCACTCTTGTTTGCTAGCTCATTTGTTCATTCACAAAAATTATTCAAACTCACTCTCTGGAGCTCTCTGGACTTCAAGCAAGTTTCCCTCAACTCCTAATTCATGCTAAGAGTCTTTGTAAGCATCCTTAACCTCTCTAGTTCAAGTTTTATTAGATAAATGACCAAAAGTCAAATCCGTCGTAATTAAGCTTTGACTTAGTGATTAATCACTAATGGTCCAGTCATTTTTCAAATTAAAGTGGCTATGAGTTGGTAATTATGTGGGTAATAAACCCTTAAAAGGGCACACTCAGATTTCCACTCTAACTTGGTCAATTGTCGGGTCAAACTTAATATCAAAAAGTCAACAGAAAGCTATTTTGCAAATAAACTGATAACTATCAATGCAGAGGTTATGGCACCTGTTTTAACACTAATATAACTTGTTAATTAATATAAGAACATGTCTAGGCATGTTCAACCCGACAATTCTGAGTTTAGGCTCGGTTTGGAACCGAAAGTCGCAAAAGAAGACTTTTGCTTTGACTTTCAGTTCTGACCTGATTTAGCTTGTTTTAGATATGCCTTAAGGTTCCTTTAGCACCATATTACACGTTAGTATAACCCTCTAAGATTATACAATATGGTTCCTTTGTAATCCGAATCATTTGCATGTTTCCGTTAAATGCTTAATTCTTGACCATTATGCCCTTTTGATATTAAAACGAGATTTTTGAAAATGTGAGACGACCAAAACCTTTATTACTGATTTTTAAACATGCCCTAAAAATTTGACATCAGTTTGAGGTTTAAATTGGGAGAAATGCTCGATATCGTAAATTAAAACATTTTTATTAATTAAACGGCATATTTGATATAAACCCTATTTAAACTCAAATTTTGACACCAAACCTTTTATCCACTGATGTAATATAATATTTTGGGATTTTTGGAGATTTTTATTAATTTTTAAACTGATCATAACGTGGGGTTCTTGCTTTGATTCGGTAATTGACGGTTATACCCTTTTGGCTAACAAAATGAGTTTTACATAACATTTTGATACCAAACCTTTTGCTACTGATTTTATATGATAAATAAAATATTTTGAACTTTATAAACTGATCAAAACTCAGATTTCCTTGTATAACCCGAAAATCGCCTAAAATCGACTTTTTACTCGTTTTAAAACACATAGTATGGGTTAAAACTATGTTTAACATTTAAGACCCATTACCTACTGATATTTTAAATAAATTTTGATATATTAACAGTAAGTAAAAGTTTTGAACTCAGATTTCCAAATTTGACCCTTAAAGCTTATGTGAAATGACCAAAATGCCCCTACGGTGCATAGTTTGGCTATATATGATAAATTTCACATATGTTTAATATCTTACTGATATAACCTACTAAAATAAATATTTTTACTGATCGTTTTAGACCAGAACCTTAGATTGTCATTTAACCTCTTTTATAATATTTAAAATGACCAAAATACCCTACGGGGTTTAAATTGATTTTAAATTCGTTTTGGGCATAATGGAAGGTATCCTACTGATATCATAACACATTTTAAGCATATTAACTTAGGGAACCTGTTCATGACTCATTTGGTTACCCGTTACGCATTATACGCGTTAGGTACGGTTTATGTAACTAGTTTACATAAATTAACCGAAACGGGTTAAACCTTATCATTTTTTACCTCAAAATCCAGAATGTGTTTAGTTTACCCATATTATACAAGTCTTCATACTTGTCGGGTCTAAATTACATTCTAATCCGGTCTTCGCTTAATCTTGCATTTTGAACTGTATACCTTTCCTTAAAACTAACCGGTCTAAGTTAAGACTTAAATAAGACCCGTTAGGATTCTAATAGATTATTAAAAATCTTCGTTCCCGATTAAGAGCCCGGTAAAAGCTATATGTACTTGCTTGATTGATTTACGGCTGGGAATAAATTTATATTTTTGCTCAGGTAAATACTTTTAATTTTTCCCTTATACGGGCTTGGGGTACGGTATATAAAATACCGCTTGGTCGGGTATTGAATTTTTAATCATATGAAGGTTAAATCATTGAGATAACCCATTTAATATGTTTTGTTTGTTTAAGCCTTTGGGGGGTTAATGACCAGGTCCTGGATATCCTCGGCTCATTCATTGAAATGGCCACGACTTAAGCACGGGGTGTAGGCATACACCTGCCGGTGCGTATGTAAAATGATATACCTGCTTGTTCGAGAATAACTCGCCGTAGGTTATATTATGTGGTGTGTCTATTAATCTTTAACCCGATATTCAAACCGGGCTACTGAACGTATAATAAACATATAATTCTTTTACAATATTATTTTTAAATAATTATCCCAAGTTATAAATGGATATTTGTGCCTTGTGCATTAAATCAAATTTTTATAAACACTTTTCAAAAGAGTCGGTTAATTGTATTTACCAGTGTAAACTAACGTATTTTTCAAAAAGGCTAAGTGCAGGCACTAAGCGAAATGGGCTGGCTACTCCTAGCATCGAATAAAGAGTCTTGCAAGCTTTAGATGTTTAAAAATCTGTTAAACAATAATTTTGTTTATCTTTTGATCCGCCTGTGGATCCACTTTACAACCGTTATGTAATAAGTTATGTTACTTTCATTCAGTTTGTAATATTTTACTTTAGACTTCCGCTGTGCATTGAACTGTGATTATTTATCTATGATGATATCAACTACGTCACGATACTCCCCACCGGGCCCACCGGTAATACGTGGAAATATCGGGGTGTGACAGGTTGGCATCAGAGCCAACATTGAGTGAATTAAACACTAGCCTTTTGTGTTTAATCTCAATGACACAGTTTGCACATTCCTTGACCTCCGAGTCTAGGCTAACAACATAGGACTAATCCTGATTTTATTGCCTTCCCTTGTTATCTCTTTTGTTTGTTTTAACAGGATTAAGAAAAATGCTGCTGAGATTCAGGAGAGGAGGACGAGGCAAGGCGCCATTCATCGCTCCTAACGATCATGAGGCCGGGCCTTCCCACCGGCGAACTCCGTCAGCTACTATGAGCACAAGTCCTCAAGAAGACTGGAGGACCTACTTAGAGCCTGCGAGGCATTCTGTCTCGCTTAGCTCCTCACCTTCTTACCACGATTCTTTTGGGCTACATCAAGGCAACGAGTCCGACCATTCACGCCATTCATACTTACCATTGCAGCGGTCGGGTTCTCACCGCACCTTTCAGGACCCGACCCCGTATTTCCAGAGCCGGTTTAACCCGGAAAATCAGATTGAAGAATCAATGGGTCATAACCCAATGGGCCCCGAAGACCATTTTCTTGGGTCATAACCCAATCAGAGGGATTTTTGAAGATTCCTTATTTATTTGTATTGTAATTTCTTTATTTCAATCAAGTCCATGCGTGGACATTTTTATTTATGTACTTAGTCCCTGTGAGGACTTGTCTTTCTATCTTTGGTCCCTGTGAGGACCTGTCTTTCTTGTTTAGCCCTTGCATGGGCAAGTTATTTATGTAAAAGTCCCGTTTAGGGCAACCTATGTAATTCTTTTAAAATTAGTGGAATCATGGCCAATATAATAAAGACACGTGTCATTGACTTTAAACGTGTAAGGAATTATTTCCGAGGGACTAAAATTGTCAAACAATGTAAATATGTTAATAAAAGGGATCCAAGTGTCAACATGCCATTCTTGTGCCTCTGATTGACCTCACACGACGTTTGTGTTCTTTAACGAATAATTTATCGAACTTAGAAAGTCATTGTGCTCAAAATAATGATCTTATGAAACATAGGGGTTAAAAGTGTCAACATGTTGAAAGTAACCTCTGAGTGACCTTTTAACGATCCTAAGAACATTGTAATAATTGTATATTTCGCTTCCAAGAATGTTGGATATTAATTTTGTGAAGTTTCGAAGTAAACAAGACTTTTCGGGTGATCGTACGACTAACCGGGAGCTTAACGGAGTTAGTATATGACCCAAGGTCCTTCAAAGTTAACTATGGGGGTCCAAAATGAAATAAATGGAAGTTATATAAAGTTTAAATGGACCAGGGACTGAAATTGCAAAGTTTAAAAGATTTTTCCCGGTTTATCAGGTCATCGCGGGCCGCGTAAAAGGCACAGATGCAGAAAAAGATGACACCTGCATGTACAGCATGTTACACCGCCATTGCATGGTGGTTTTCGTTTTCAGGGACTGAGCCAACAGTATTACATGCATAGGGGACAACTGGGATCATCAGAAAACATTTGTAGACTTGTGTGGAGTGATCTTGTGAATTGTTTTTGGCTATATAAGCACTCTTGTTTGCTAGCTCATTTGTTCATTCACAAAAATTATTCAAACTCACACTCTAGAGCTCTCTGGACTTCAAGAAAGTTTCCCTCAACTCCTAATTCGTGCTAAGAGTCTTTGTAAGCATCCTTAACCTCTCTAGTTCAAGTTTTATTAGTTAAATGACCAAAAGTCAAAGCCGTCGTAATTAAGATTTGACTTAGTGATTAATCACTAATGGTCCAGTCATTTTTCGAATTGAAAGTGGCTATGAGTTGGTAATTATGTGGGTAATAAAGCCTTAAAAGGGCACTCTCTGATTTCCACTCTAACTTGGTCAATTATCGGGTCAAACTTAATATCAAAAAGTCAACAGAAAGCTATTTTGCAAATAAACTCATAACTATCAATGCAGAGGTTATGGCACCTGTTTTAACACTAATATAACTTGGTAATTAATATAAGAACATGTCTAGGCATGTTCAACCCTACAATTCTGAGTTTAGGCTCGGTTCGAAACCGAAAGTCGCAAAAGAAGACTTTTACTTTGACTTTCAGTTCTGACCCGATTTAGCTTGTTTTAGATATGCCTTAACGTTCCTTTAGGACCATATTACATGTTAGTATAACCCTCTCTAAGTATATACAATATGGTTCCTTTGTAATCCGAATCATTTGCATGTTTCCGTTAAATGCTTAATTGTTGACCATTATGCCCTTTTGATATTAAAACGACATTTTTGAAAATCTGAGAGGACAAAAACCTTTATTACTGATTTTTAAACATGTCCTAAAAATTTGACATCAGTTTGAGGACTAAATTGGGAGTTATGCTCGATATCGTAAATTAAAGCATTTTTATTAATTAAACGGCATATTTGATATAAACCCTATTTAAACTCATATTTTGACACCAAACCTTTTACCCACTGATGTAATATAATATTTTGGGATTTTTGGATATTTTTATTAATTTTTAAACTGATCATAACGTTGGGTTCTTGCTTTGATTCGGTAATTGACGGTTATACCCTCTTGGCTAACAAAATGAGTTTTACATAACATTTTGATACCAAACCTTTTGCTACTGATTTTATATGATAAATAAAATATTTTAAACTTTATAAACTAATCAAAAACTCAGATTTCCTTGTATAACCCGAAAATCGCCTAAAATTGACTTTTTACGCGTTTTAAAACACATAGTATGGGTTAAAACTACTGATGTTTTAAGTAAATTTTGATATATTAACAGTAAGTAAAAGTTTTGAACTCAGATTTCCAAATTTGACCATTAAAGCTTATGTGAAATGACCAAAATGCCACTACGGTGGATAGTTTGGCCATAGATGATAAATTTCACATATGTTTAATATCTTACTGATATAACCTACTAAAATAAATATTTTTACTAATCATTTTAGACCAGAACCTCAGATTGTCATTTAACCATATTATAACACATTTTAACCATATTAACTTAGGGAAGGTATCCTACTGATATCATAACACATTTTAACCATATTAACTTAGGGAACCTGTTCATGACTCATTTGGTTACCCGTTACGCATTATACGCGTTTGGTACGGTTTATGTAACTAGTTTACATAAATTAACCGAAACATGCTAAACCATATCATTTTTAACCTCAAAATCCAGAATGTGTTTAGTTTACCCATATTATACAAGTCTTCATACTTGTCGGGTCTAAATCACATTCTAATCCGGTCTTCGCTTAATCTTGCGTTTTGAACCGTATACCTTTCCTTAAAACTAACCGGTCTAAGTTAAGACTTAAATAAGACCCGTTAGGATTCTAATAGGTTATTAAAAACCTTCGTTCTAGATTAGGAGCCCGGTAAAAGCTATCTGTACTTGCTTGATTGATTTACGGCTGGGAATAAATTTATATTTTTGCTCAGGTGAATACTTTTAATTTTTTCCCTTATACGGGCTTAGGGTACGGTATATAAAATACCGCTTGGTCGGGTATTGAATTTTTAATCATATGAAGGTTAAATCATTGAGTTAACCCGTTTAATATGTTTTGTTTGTTTAAGCCTTTGGGGGGTTAATGACCAGGTCCTGGATATCCTCGGCTCATTCATTGAAATGGCCACGACTTAAGCACGGGGTGTAGGCATACACCTGCCGGTGCGTATGTAAAATGATATACATGCTTGTTTGAGAATAACTCGCCGTAGGTTATATTATGTGGTGTGTCTATTAATCTTTAACCCGGTATTCAACCCGGGCTACTAAACGTATAACAAACATATAATTCTTTTACAAGATTATTTTTAAATAATTATCCCAAGTTATAAAAGGATATTTGTGCCCTGTGCATTAAATCAATTTTTTATAAACACTCTTCAAAAGAGTCGGTTAATTGTATTTCCCAGTGTAAACTGACGTATTTTTCAAAAAGGCTAAGTGTAGGTACTAAGAGAAATGGGTTGGCTACTCCTAGCATCGAATAAAGAGTCTTGAAAGCTTTAGATGTTTAAAAATCTGTTAAACAATAATTCTGTTTATCTTTTGATCCACCTGTGGATCCACTTTACAACCGTTATGTAATAATTTATGTTACTTTCATTCGGTTTGTTATATTTTACTTTAGACTTCCACTGTGCATTGAACTGTGATTATTTGTCTATGATGATATCAACTACGTGTCGATACTCCCCACCGGGCCCACCGATAATACGTGGAAATATCAGGGTGTGACAGGTTGGTATCAGAGCCAACATTGAGTGAATTAAATACTAGCCTTTTGTGTTTATTCTCAATGACACAGTTTGCACATTCCTTGACCTCCGAGTCTAGGCTAACAATATAGGACTAATCCTAATTGTATTGCCTTCTCTTGTTATCTCTTTTGTTTGTTTTAACAGGATCAAGAAAAATGCCGCCGAGATTCAGGAGAGGAGGACGAGGCAAGGCGCCATTCACCGCTTCTAACGATCATGAGGCCGGGCCTTCCCACCGGTGAACTCCGTCAGCTCCTATGAGCACAAGTCCTCAAGAAGACTGGAGGACCTACTTAGAGCCTGCGAGGCATTTTGTCTCGCTTAGCTCCTCACCTTCTTACCACGATTCTTTCGAGCTACATCAAGGCAACGAGTCCGACCATTCACGCCATTCCTACTTACCGTTGCAGCGTTCGGGTTCTCACCGCGCCTTTCAGGACCTGACCCCGTATTTCCAGATCCGGTTTAACCCGGCAAATCAGATTGAAGAATCAATGGGTCATAACCCATTGGCCTCGAAGACCATTTTCCTCAACTACGTCACGATACTCTCCACCGGGCCCACCCGTAATACGTGGAAATATCGGGGTGTGACATTGGTTGAATTAATAAAGATTTTGTCATCGTTTTCGTCGCTATATCTCGTGTTCAATATCATCTTCTTATATTTCTACATGGTATCAGAGCCATGTTGAGCTCTTGAGTCTAGATCTGGGTTTTCCGCTGTTAGATCTATGGTTAGATCTGGTTTATTGAAGATTTTTTTGGTGGATTTGTGCTCTTCTCTTCTCGAAGAACATTCTGGTTCTTGTCTTGGGAAGTGTGTTGATCAAGATCTGGTTCGATCAAAAACCCTAGTTAAGGTGATACTGCTAAGATTTCTCACTGTTGTTGAACATTTATACTTTGGGTCGGTCTCTTTCAGAGCATAGCAAACTAACCAGGTTATTGATTGGTTTTTTTATCTATGACGTGTAACCCTTGAAGGTAATAGTTCAGATCTGCTTGGAAGGAGTTAAACGCTATTGTGAGATCTTTCTTTTCCTTGTCTTTTATTTTCCCGATTCACTAGACAGTTGTGTCTAGGCATTTATTGTTACCAGGCTAGTTGGACCGGCCTTGATCTAGTATATGTGATTAGTTGTTGCATTGTTCTGTCCATCTTGATTGTTTATTCTGTGTATATGTTTTTCTATGATTGTTATCATGGGAGATGGTGGTGGTGGTACCTCTCAGACCTTGATTAGTAAGCTTGATATTGGGGATCCATTGTATTTACACTCTAGTGATTCAAGTAGTCTTACTATTGTTAGTATTACATTGAAAGGTACTAAAACTATAAAGTCTAGTCTAGTGCTAGGAAACTTGCTTTAGAAGCTAAGAATAAGTTTGGTTTCACTGATTAAATGTGAAAAGTCTACTGATGATCCTTTGTTAAGTAGTCAGTGGGATAGATGTAATTTTGTTGTGTTAACTTGGTTGTTAAAAAAACGTTTGATAAGGTGGATGGTCCGTTGTTTATGATTTGTATAAGAAATTAACTGTGTCTCTCAAAATGGCGGTTTTGTTTGATAATATTATCATAAATTGACTACAATGTGGAAGCAGTTTGATGCAATACTTCAACTGCGTTCATATTCCTGTCAGGCTGCAAAAGAATATAATGTTGTTACAACCCTAACAAAATTAATGCAGTTTCTTATGGGTCTTGATGATATTTATCAACATGTGATAATAAATTTGTTAACAAGAGAACCATTTCCATCTGTGTAAGGTAGCTTTTGCCATCATTTCTAGAGAAGAGTCACATAGAATTGCTAGTGCGGGGCAAAAAGGTCCAAATCCTAAGTTGAAGTGTACAAATTGTAATATGCTTAGACATGCTATTGATAGATGTTTTGAGTTGCCAGGTTTAAAAAAAGAGTAAACAACCAAATTGGAATGAACGTGTCTAATAATAATAAGTCAAACTTGTCTACTAGTTCTTCTTTGTCTCATTTTACTTCTGAACATGTCACAAAGTTATTAATTCTGGTTGGTGAAAAACCAGGGACATATTCTTAGATTTCAAATACGAGTGGTAAGTTTTGTAATATGTCTGAAAGTGTTGTTCCAACATAGAGACCCCCTTTCTTCCAAAGACATTCCATAAAGTCTAGAGGCGTTTTATCAATGTTGGGATAAAGGGATCCCCCCTCCCCAACCCACACACACCACCCTTGTTCAATTTCGACAAAACTTAAAAAAAATAACTAGAACTACACATGTGCAATATATGTATAGGGGTGGGGGGCTTTAGGTTTTTAGGGTGTGTGGGGATTTAGGTTTTTGAGGGGTGGGGTGGGGGATTTAGTTTTTTTTTTTTTTTTTTTTTTTTGGGGGGGGGGGGGGGTGCGGTATGGGGGTGGGTTAGGGGGTTTAGGTTTTTTTTTTTTTGTTTTAATACACTTGTGTAGTACTTTTCTAAAAAAAAATATGGATTAAAATTAGTGAATTTTAGGGAAAATTTTAAAAAAAAATATTTGAAAAAAAATTGGTATGTTTTTTAGGCTTTTTTAGGTAGTTTTTTGGTTTTCTTGTTATCCATCCCCGTATATATATATATATATATATATACATATATATATATGGTGGGGTTTGGCTACAAAGTCTAAATCTCCAAAAAATTGTACAAAGTCATAAAACAACATAATTTCAACCATAAAACACACCTAAAACCCAGAAATAACATATTGAAGATTACTGAAACACTATATTCAAACCCTAGCAGTCCATAAAAAAACTCCAAACACACCATCTTAAAACTATGATATAAAACACAATATGATAACGGAGATGGCAAAATAGAATACCCGGATGACGGGGTATGAAGTGACGGCGACTTATTAGCCTATCCGGTAAAACTATTCAAAGATAGGAAAATGACATGACAAATACAAAGCGCTTGTCAACATAAGACAAGCGCGGGATAAACATGTTAACAGATTGATGAGACTAAGTGGTCAAGAGACAACTCGGTCAATAAGGATAATGCATATAAGCTAAAAATATAATGGCCTGCAAGGCCTTACAGATGAAAGACGTACGCGTCAATATAAATGAAAATGTTAGATCGAAAAGAACGAATGAATGTCATGAAAAACGAGACTAAGTTCATTTAGTCTAAATTAAAAGAAATACGTAAATAAAGTTTCGGGGAGGAAACCTCTTTAAGGGGGGGGGGGGTAGACTTTTAACACCCTGAAAACGAGTTTGGTAATCAAACCACGTTAATACTAAAAGACGGGTAAAGTACCGTTAGTAGTAAAAGTAACTCGATAAATATTAGGATTTAAATAAATAAACCTAATATTAAATAAAAGTTGAACGAAAACTTTTGAGGAAATAAAAGTTTATAAACAGCCCGAGATAACGGGACTTTAAATAAACCGAGTCGTAACCGAAGATATAAATCTTTATGTTATAAAATTTAGTGACGTTAATAAATGAAATGAAATAACTGGGAATAAAAATAACCTAGTTAGATAGAAGTCTTGTGATAATACATTAGTGTGTTAGAAACACCTAAAATAAGAACCAGACAATAGTTGGGGGACCAAAGTTGTTAAGTTTGAAACCTAAATTATTAAAACAAAATAAACTACACCAAACACATACTTAAGTGTGTCTGGTCGATCAAAAGCACAGGGGTGAACAAGGATCCCCCACCAAACCCTAGTTCTTGCCAAATTGATCAAATTGAAGGCCTTAATCAGTTCCAAATCGACTTTCAAGCACAAATTAGTGATCACCTCTTTGAAGGGATCATAAGGTATGCAAAATTTTATTGTTTTGATTCATCTCAAATTCTAGGTAAATTGTGAAAATCGAAATTTGAGCTTTATTATGTGTTATTTAGATGAAACTTGTAATGAAAACAAGTTTAAGAGTGAATCCTAGTTGATAATTTGCAGGAATCATGTTTGAAATTTTGAAATTTGTGATAACCCATTCATAGGTTAAATGGGTGTTTTACAAATATGATGAACACAAGAATTATGATTGTTAAAAGTAGTATTACTTGATTTCTATATGATGATTTTGGTGATTGTATGCATGCTTGTCAAGATAGAATTGAAATATGTGATTATAATTGGCGAAAATAACAAGTTAAGAACTTGATTGTAAATATGTAAAAATTATGCCCATTAGGTGTTTGTTAAAATGCCTAAATGAAATCGCGGTCTACTCGGTTGTGTGTAAAACTTGATTTTATTAGGTGTTCGGATGAATGCTAGTGATATGATGAAACGGGTCTCACTTATAGATGAGAACCCTTAGTTCTTGCGAAATGAGTGAATAAATTAGTTTTGATAATCGCTTGAACTAGTTGGAGTGTTGAAAATGCAACGGACTTAGTTAGAACTTTAGTTAAAACGGTGACCTAGAAATAACACCTACCGGGAAATTAATGGAATGCCTAAACTAGTTGTCGAATGTGAATGTGCATTTTATATGTTAATGGGCGTTTGACTTTTCAAAGTCAAACTGACCTCCAATACGATGAATGATAAGGTGAAAGGAAATGTGTAAGGTGGAAAATCGTATTAAATTATGGTTAATCTAACCACCTTGTGAATATTGAATAATAGTTTGGCGCTTAACAAGCTAGGTGGAAGCTTGTGGATGAAGCAGGTCAAACGGAGCGAATATGAAAAGAAAAGCATGGCATGGATGCAAGGTAAGTGGAACTTACACCTTTTTGTAGAATACGTATCCATTCTATAAGTTATAAATACAATCGAGATAATATTTGAAATATGGTTACCGACGCGAATGATACGGGTCGGAACTAAAAACAAGTGTTAAAAACCATAGTAATGGTAAAACAGGGTGGAACGGTAAATTAGTCACGAAAAGACTAAGATAAAATGAATTTTTCGAACGGTTACTTATTAAGTAAGCCTAAACTAATAAAAAGGGTAAAACGGATCAAATGGTAATATTGATACCATTTGACAATTAGCAACTAATAAGTATATGTCGAGTCTCATGCTCGCAGGATGAACAACTCGCGAATTAGCGATTCTATGAAATAGCAAATAAGTGAAGACAAGGTATTAAAACGGGTCAATATGTTGATCCGAGCCAGGTACGTATAATTATATGGTAGTTAAAAGTGCTAATTTGGTCAAATAACTAGTGATGGTCCTTCGCCGTAAAACGAAGGGCATAAAGTTAACCAAAAAGCCCTTGATGGGTAAATCGGGCAAACAACCCTTATGGGCTGTTTAGAAACATGTTTTATGGTAATGCAAACCTTAGATAAGCTTGCGAGTTATAGGGATAAGGGTTCCCGGGCCAAATATCTAAAAATGGTCATTTGCGTAAAATGACTAGCTGAAGGGTAAAAATTTGGAAAAAAAGGGGTTCATTATGTTAAATCCACCACAAAAGAGTTGTGGTGGATTATATGTAGTTAATTATATGTGGAATTATGTAGTGTCAAAAGAAAAGAGCAAGATTTAGATTAAATTGCTTGAATTCCCTAAACGGGTCAAAACAGTTTATGCACATAGCTTGCGTACTAGTTGCGCAACTTGTAAAAAATTATGAACCCGAGCTAAAGTTTGTGTGTCAAATACATTAGCGTATGTATTTTGGTTGTTTAAGAATCAAGTTGGTGGTTTTAAATACAAACGGGTCAAAATGTTGATTTTGAATAATAAGCCGATTGCTTAAAAATTTAAAATTTTGTTAGTTTGAATGTTGAATTTTAACTCCATATGATGGGGAATTAAATTACGAACACGTAGGAAAAAGAATCGCGTAAAACGGACATCTCGATCAAAACATATGAAGCTTTGAAGTTAGAATTCCGATCGAAATCGGAGCTGGGCAAATTCAGCAACAAGCTACAACATTCTGGAAAAATCAAGGCGTCGCGCCACGCGATGGGGAAGGCCTGAGGCCGTCGCGCGACGCGACAGGGTGCCAGATGCGCGAAAATTGTTTATTTAACCATTTATGCATTGCGAACCCATTTAAATACGTTTTAAGCTACGTATGACTAATCTAACTCATGTTTTATGAGTTGCAGGTGAAACTCTAGTATCGGAGGACGATCAAGTTCAACAAAGAACCGAACACGTTCAAGATACAAGCTTTCGTACATTGCTACTACGTTCTTTTAACAACAAACCTAATTGGATTATGTTGTATAACTTTAATTTGTAAAGTTTTTAATAAACCCGCATTTTTATATGAATGAGTATACTTAAATACGCATTTTATTGTTGATTATTGTACGGAAATCAATAAATAATGGTAAGGATGTTACATTAACCGACATTTAAACATAATTAATTTAATGTAGCGTACATTCTGAGACAAAGATATAAGTTACATATACCCTAAATAACCTTAATATAGCTTAAATATTAGGTTAGAATGGTTAAAAATGTCAAAAACCTGATAATACAAGTCTAGGGGCTAAAATTGCCAAAAAGTGAAACTTATTTGTTAGAAGGCCTTACGAACCGTAAGACCTGAACCATACGGTCCGTAAGACATGGCCAGAAGAAAAAATTTGCTTGTTCTCCAAGTTCTGTCACCTTTCATCAAACCATATAACCTTGCACGAATCTTGCCACCTTTAATCTAGTTAAGACACATGTTAGGACACTAATCAACACCCTATAACACATGGCAACATCTCCTTGATCCTCCATCACTACAAATAGGTGCTTGTTCTTCACACCATTCTTTTATCTCACTCTAAGTATTCTTATGGAGCTTTCTTCCACCTTTGGAAGCCTCCTTCTGAGTTCTTAAAGTGTTCTTCAACACTAGTAAGTGCTCTTTCTAGTCTTTTTGATTTTCTTAGCTAGTTATGAGCCAAAACTCAAGCAATTTGACTTTTGCTTTGACTTTCGGTTCTAACCATTTTGGTCAAGTCAAATTTCAAATTGAACTTTGCTACATGATCGTAATAATGAAGGAATTAATCCGTCACGATTACACCCTCTAGTCATCACGTTTAGCAGGAGAAATAACGAGTCAAACTTTTACGAAATAAAAGTAAAAAATGCATAAAATTGCATTTTTACAACTAAAGAGTTTTCGGGTATTAAAATTTGAATTTTTTTACACAAAATCAGTTTGATAACATAATTAGATATGTTCTAACATGTCTAGCTCGTCATTTCTAGTTTAGCGTTTGTTCCTTAGTTGAAAGTCGAGCGGTTTGACTTCCGCTTTGACTTTTAAATCTGACCCGTTTGGTCAACCTTAGGATCCCACCAATCCCATTTATATGACAATAGTAATATAGGGAATAGCCCTAGGAGGTTATACGTTATGGTCATGTCGCTTGGTTAGTCAAATGACGAGTCAACTTTAAATACTTTTAAAAATGTCTAAAATACCTTTTTCGCATAAAATAGTTTTAAATACAAACGATTATTTTTTTACTTATAAAATGATCATATAACATTAGTAAACACGTTTAGAAATATTGGACCCGTCATAGGACTCATTCGACCATCCAGACCCGTAGTTACACATACGACCCATTAAAGTTGTGACATTTGTGCTCTTGTAAACACTTTAAGATGTAGAACAATATCAATTATCAATGAAACAATGTTTTTTGGTTCCAATGTTTGTTTATTTGTGTATGACAATTTCACGTTTTGATTCTAGTTCGATTTCAAGCTCTAAATCACTTTCTGGAAAGTTATACGCAAACTGTTACGTAAACGTAATCAGTTTAACACAAAAAACACTCTGGAACAGTGACACAAGCTTAACATACCCTAAATAACCTTAACATAACTTAGAAATAAGTTTTGAAGGGTTTGGTATGTCAAAAAAAAGTTTATTCGATCACAGGGACTATTTGCGAGAAACTGCAAAAGTCTGCCAATTCGTATAGCAACGTACACTCCGGAAAAATATCATAAGCTAAACATACCTTAAATACCCTTAACATAACTTGGAAATAATTTTTTAGGGGTTCGGTATGCGAAAATGCGCTTATTTGATCATAGGGACTAAAAGCGTCAAAACTGTGAAAGTTTGCATATATGTGCATATCTCACGTTCTGACCATATCCGGACATCCAAAATTTTTTGTAATCACTAAAATATTGTATTTTAGTGATGGGAATGCAAAAATACCATTCGTCACGCGATTTGGATCGTTTTCGTGTCAGTTCGAGTTTCGTCATAATTAACCGAAAAACGTAATCGTACGACCAAACGAACCGACATTCATGATATTTCCAAGCACATTTCAAGTTCCCTATGCTTTAACATCCTTGTAGAGCCTTGAAAATAGTTTAACGGGGGTTAAATGCGTCAAAAATGCATTAAAGTGTGTGCAGGGACCAAAGTTGCCAAATTCTGAAACTCTGTTGCAAGGGGTTGCGCCACGCGACGACCCAGGGGGCTCCTAGTTGCGCGACACGAGGGCCTAATCTGGACAAAATGTTCTAAATCAGCAGCTGCACTTGTTTTCTTCAATTGTTTAGCAAACTTGTGGGTATTTTAAGTGGTAATCAAGGTTTTAATCCTATCCAAACACTTATGGCAATCCTATACTTGCTTGGAGACCATACAATACACATGGCATCATCTTATGGCTTCTCAAAAACTATAAATACCCCTCAAATCTGCTCATTTCATTGCTCATCCACATTTTCCCATCTCTAACACTCTAAGTGGGGGTGCTACCTTCTTAGGAGGCCTCCCATCTGAGTTTTCTAGTTAATCTTTCAGCCTTAGAGCACTTGTAAGTGTTCTTTCATGGCTTATTCATTCATTTGAGCAATTACAAGCTGAAAGTCAAATAGTTTGACTACCGTTTGACTTTCGGTTTTGACCATGAATTGGTCAAGTCAAAGTTCAATTGAACTTTGCAACGTGAGTGTAATCACGATGGCTATAGTCCCTTGCGACTATACCTACTGATTACCATGTTGACTAGTCGAAGTGACGAGTCAAAGTTTCGTTCAAAATGCACGATTATGTGCATTTTGCGACGAAACTATTTTCGGGTATCAAAAAACTTTGTTTTGATATCAAATTAGTTTTCTAACTTAGTTAAACATGTTTCGTCACTTTTAGTTTAGTGCTAGTTTAGGGTCGTAAGTCAAGCGGTCTTAACAACAGCTTAGACTTTCGAACCCGATCCGTTTGGTCGATCATTAGGATCCGACAAAACATATTTTCTGACCATAGTTGCATAGGGAATAACCTTTCGAGGTTATACCTTATGGTCACATAGTTTTATTAGTTGTATGATAGGTAGTTTATATGCCTTAGGAAAATGACCAAAATGCCCTTTTCACACATAATTTTAATATAAGCATATGTAACTTAAATTTTGACACTTAAACTGATTATGCAACATTATTAAACATGTTAGGGCATATAATACTTATCATAGGGCTAGTTAGACCATCCGAACGCGCTTTCGCGCAAATGACGCATTAAAGTAGCTTAAACTACCTTAACGGGTCATAACGGGTCAAAAGCACTTAGGATAGGTTTCAAATCAGAATGTAGGCTTGTTTAAACCATATCATATGAGTTCCAACACTCATTTGGTTTACGAGACCTAATTCTACCCGATCTCCCCATATAGGTCCTGATTATTAACATAGTAATCCGATACTAGGTGCCACTTGATTCCTTGATTGCCCGAGCTTTGTTAGTTCACTTAAGCGAGGATACCTTGCAATCTCAAGTGAGTACATAGTTCCCCTATTTTATGCTTTCAATTGTTTTGGGATGATTCATATGTGTTAAAACAATTTCGAGTTTTCAAAAACAATTACTATGGTTTATATTAAACACAATGATTTCAATAATGTGGATGAAACTTGTTGGTGCATTGATACATAACACGAATGACATTCATTAGCTTTGGCTGAGCCGACCAGTAGTATGTTATGGTACCATAGGATCTGACAAATCTCGTTATTGGACTATCGCCATGGTTATGGGGTAATGTGGGTAGCGACAGCACCTGATGATTTTAACCAACCCTTTGGTGGTTTGTTAGTCGATTAAAGATACCCTTTGGTGGTATAGACGAGTCAAAACACAGGTTTGAATGTGTTCAACTAGAACAACCAAAAGTTAGTTTTCACAATTAAAACACGAACGATTGAACGAATGGTTTTATGACACGAACGCTTGAACGATGGTTTATAACACGAACGCTTGAACGATGGTTTATAACACGAACGAGTTGAACTATTTGAACAATTAGTTTTGATAACATGAATGATTGAGAACAATTGAACGATTGGTTTTTGGTATGTGATTAGATAAAGGGATGGGTGTAATATAATAAAAGCATGGTAGATACGCCGCTGGTTCTTCTTATATATAAGTGCTTTTATGATATTGTATTCTGTGGCGTTATTTAGTTCACTTGAATGAATGATTTCAAATGATGACACGCAACGATGTTTACTAAATGATATAAACCATACAAGTTTTATTACAAGAACGATTTACAATTTGGTTTACAACAACAAATGTTTTAGTCAAGATTCATGGCAACGAGGTTTTCATAAACATTAAACCAACTTGTTTAGGTTGGTTAATCATATTACAATACCAAACACTTTTCAATACAAGGTTTTCAAATATCGACTCTAGTAGTCGTATGAGGTATTGTAACATTTATACAAGCCATGAATTTGACACACACACAAAACCTATGTGCTCGCCGGCATTTTTATGCTGACTTAATTTTCACATATGTTTCAGGTGCTGTTGTTTGATGATGATTATGCATGCTCACACAGGAATGGACGAGGCCTTAGTCACATAAAACAAGAAAGACAATATGTTGAAGTTGTTTGTTTTACTTTTAAGACAATGTTAAACATTTAATAATTCAATAAAACATAACTTCAATATCCATGTGTTGTGAAACAATGATTCTGTTACGACACTCCCCGACGTTTCCGCCGCGGTTTTGTTGTTTTAACGCCGTCGGGGTGTGACAGAAGAGTTGGTATCAGAGCTCATGGTTATAGGGAATTAGGTTATTAGTAATGCTTTGACCTAGACTATAACCTTTCTAGGACCCTAACACAAGTTACCTTATGTTTAGATCTTAAAACAATACCGTCACCTATCCTTAGGTGACAACCACAACAAGAATGCAAATTACAAATCCGTTTTGAAAATCAATCATCTATTTTTAGATGATTTGTTTTAGGCTTTAAGCCTTTAAGTTTTCAAAATCTCGTCAAAGTTTGGGTCTTATAATGTGAACACGTGCAATCTGGAACGGTGGGTGCCTGTACCTTGAGTTTTCTGTCTAAGGCTAGAGTGTTGTATAAATCCGCAGCATCGGACCAGTCACACTTACCTGGGAACTCTTGGGGTGAGTGTCCACTTATAGGCTAAAGCATGTCTTCGCGATACATTATTATGACCCATTTACTTTGATTAGTCACTGTGTGTCGTTTATTTGTTTGAGGTAACGAAACAAATGATCACCTTCCTTATGTTTCGTTGATATTTTCAATACCTATTTTGTCTATCCAAATGTCAATCTCACTCATTTCTAATGTTTACTTGTCCTTTTTAGAATATGCCTCCTAGACGCGATCAAACACAGGATGCTGCACTCGCAGCCCTAGTCACTCAGCAGATTGCTGCTGTGATTCCGAAACTTATAACTCAGATAAATCAAGCAAATAACAATAACAACAATAACAATGCTCAGTGAAGTTTTAAGACATTCAATTCGGCTAAACCACTGAAATTTTCTGGGTCTCAAGAGCAACTGCGCTCCTACAATGGTTCGAGAGTCTGGAAAGCACATTTAGACATGTTCAATATCCGAATGAGCGAAAGGTTGAGTTCGCATCTAGTGTTTTTGAGAAACGTGCTTTAACATGGTGGGACGGGGTGATGAGAGATAGGGGTGCCGATGTGGCATTGCCACAAACTTGGGAAGAGCTTCGGGCTCTCATGATGAAAGAGTTCTGCCCCCGACACGAACTAAGGGCACTAGAAAGGGAATTTGATGATCTTAAACAGGATGGGGGAGAACACCGTGCGTACCTGGATCGTTATGAGGAGTTGAGTTTGCTCTGTCTTACTATGGTTACCCCGTTGGATAAGGCTATTGAGAGGTACATCGATGGTTTACCTGACCCAGTACAAGACATTGTTACCGGTAGCAACCCTACCACTGTACGTTAGGCCATCGAGTTGGCTGCAACCCTAACTGAGTCTCAGGTCAGGAAGGGTAAACTAACCCACAAGGGTGATAAGAAACAGTCATCCGACACCACTCAAGATAAGGGAAAAGGCAAAAAGAAAGGTGAGTCGTCAAAGAGGTCGAGGAAGCGTAAGGCTTCCCAGAACTTTGCTGTGACCGCACAACCTAACCCGAACACACAAAACCAACCGGCACAGCCTCCTACGAGGAAGCCATATGCTGGTACTGCACCTTACTATAATCGGTGCAATGGTCATCATTCGGCACAGCTAGTTTGCTGACAGTGTACATCGTGTGGTAGACTTGGCCACACGGCCAATATTTGTCGATCAGTTACTAACCAAGTTGTTCAGAATCCGGCTCAAGCTCAGGGAAACGCTGCTAGACCTCTATTCCCACCCGGTTCATGCTATAACTGTGGTGAAATGGGTCACTTCAGAAACAACTGTCCAAAGCCTGTGAACGCGAACGCTAATGCTAATCCCGCTCGTGTACGAGCGTACAACATAAACGCTAACGAGGCTCGTGCTGATAACAAAGTCGTTAACGGTACGTTCCTTGTTAACCATCAACCTGCATCTGTTCTTTTTGATTCTGGTGCCTATAGGAGCTTTGTATCGTTAGCCTTTGAGACTTTACTTGCGATGCCTAGAACTAAAATAGGAAAGCCCTTATCTGTCGAGATTGCTATTGGTGAACCTCTTGTACTCGATTCTGTCATTCGCAATTGTCAATTGAACCTTGATAACCATCTTTTTCCTATTGACCTCACACCGATGCAACTGGGAAGTTTCGATATTATTGTTGGAATGGATTGGTTAACCAAACATCATACTAAGGTGGTTTGTTTCGATAAGATTGTTCGTATTCCTCTTTCATCTGCTGAAATTCTAGAAGTTCGTGCCGAGAAACCCTTGAATTGTTTAAAACTCAAGTCGTGTACAAAAGCCAAAAAACACCTACGAAAAGGTTATGTGGCGTTTTTGGCACATATCTTTGAGGAGAAAGGCAAGAGCAAGTGTATTCAAGATATTTCGATTGTTCGAGATTATCCAGAGGTGTTTCCTGATGAACTGCCTGGTTTACCTCCAGTTTGTCAAGTGGAATTTCATATTGACCTTGTACCTAATGCCAACCCGATTGCTAAAGCACCTTACCTTGTACCAAAAAGCCACCCACTGTTGTACCCAAACCAAAACCTTCACCACAAAAACCACCTCTCAAAAAGCAGAAAACAAAACCATCATCACCATTACCATCCTCCACTTCAACAAATGTTGATGCTACAAAAGCTTCAACAGATGTTAAGACAACAGCTGT
The DNA here is from genome assembly GCA_030545235.1 of Helianthus tuberosus. Taxonomy (NCBI): domain Eukaryota; kingdom Viridiplantae; phylum Streptophyta; class Magnoliopsida; order Asterales; family Asteraceae; genus Helianthus; species Helianthus tuberosus. The sequence continues at coordinate 123,279,866 of CM060352.1, forward strand.
TGAGACACCAGTTGTTTCAATAGTTGTTAGTCAATCAACTAATCCCACAACATTTCAATTTCCATCACAATCAATCTTTACACCTATTGCCCACTCTCCTTCAAAAATTCCTTCACTAAAATCTGTGTACACAATAAATAGGAGGTTCACAGTGAATGATGAAGATATACATGCACCTACTCCTTTATCATCATCACCATTTATTCAAACATCACCCAAACCATTCATTTCACCTTCATCACCAACAACCAATCCACTCATTCAACCACCCACTGATCACACCCCACGAGACATACCATTGGCAGTCCAATATCCTCTGGAATTGCCCGCAGTTCAAAGTGAAATGTTCCAATTTTATACAGAGGATGATCAATCCAAAAGAACCTCCCCATATCTTCATGGCTTTAGAACTCCAAGAAATATTGATGAGTATCTGAAATTGAAAGCCAAACAAGTTGAATACATAGCAAAAGAAGAGAGTAAAAGGTTAGGTGACACCAACTTATCAAGTCGAATGCGACATGGGCTAAGTAAAGTCAGGAAACTGGAAGACTTTGCAAGAGATTTAAGTAAGAAGATATCAAATTTGCCACTGACTTCTAATCTTCAAAAGGAACTGAGGAAAGATTTCATAGAACTTATCATGAGAGACAAATCCTATCCAGCCTACGAACACCAGTTCAAAGACTGGCCTCTAACAGCTCTTAAAGAAGAAGCAAACAGATGTGAGAATGAAAAATGATCCTCAAATGAGGAAGACTGCTCCCAACTGGAACAAGTTTAAGAAATCCTGTGCAGATCTTGCCTTGGAATACAAAAGGAAGAGAGCTGAGCTTGTAACAGCTAAGTATGGGACTGCAAAGGCCATTGGAAGATGGTCTCGGCAGTATGTTGATCAAATCTATGATTAGTTAGAAAAACTAATGGAATCAGATCCTACTGCTCCTAAGAAGCCAGAGTACAAAGACCAAACCACTGACAAGCCTCAGCAGCAGACCCTCTCTCTTAAAAAGTTGTTCACATCATTTGATGTATCCATCCATGTCTTAAATCAAATAAAAAGACAACAGCAGATTGATGAGAAAGATGAGAAGAGAGAAGCTGACATCAGAAAAGAGGCTGTCAAGAATCAATTATTGTATAGACTGGATGCTACTTCTTTAAAATTTCAAGCTCAAGTCACTGAAACCTTCAAAAGGTTGTCAAGAAGACTTCAATCCCCAAACTTATCACAAATAAAGATTCTCCCAAGAAACCCATCAGACCCAAAAATAATAAAGTGGAAATCTGACAAACAAACCCACGTATTGACTTTGCTCAAGTCTGATGGAGGAGTTGTAAAGCTATAAAGGGAGGATGCATTAGGTCTGGATGTAAATGACCTCCAAGAACTGTTGAACCTACAACTTGACAGGGATGAAGATGATGTTGATTCCTTGAACTTTGAGCTCCAATTCAAAGGGCAAGTTCGGGAAAAACTGATGAGAGAATAAAGATCAAAATACGGAAGTGTTTTGGCATCATCTGTTCTAGGGGGAGATTGTTGGCCCATGTGATCATTCCTTGAAGAACAGATGATACAAAAAGCTAAAACTAGTTCTCAACAGTTGATCCACAATAAGCAATGCCTGATCTAAATTCCCTCCAATGGCAGTGATTCTAACAGCTGATGATTCCAAAGACTGTTATGCTCAACAACTGTTCCTCTAAAGACTGATGGTTACAAAGACTAATGAAGACCTATCAACTACTGATTATCAAAGCCCTGTTGAAGTCCAAGTAGTGCTGAATCAAAGGCCTGATCAACCTGGAGGAAAGCACTGCTCAACAACATCAGTGCTTAAGCATCAACAGCGGATAGAAGCATCAGTGTTTAGTGTATCAGTATTTCAATGTAACAGTGTTTGTTTAGTATCAGTGTTTAGAGGTTATTAGTTTGTTAGATGTCACTGTCTAGGTGACGTCAGACAAGATGTCCAGTGGTTAGATTTGTACTATAAATAGAATAGTACATGTACTGTTCTATTAGCTCTTTTGCACACACTCATCTTGTACGAACAACTAGTGAGCTCAGGCTGAGGGGGAGTTTAGTATTCATGCATGAATATTTGAACCTTTGTAATTCAATTCAATCTTTAGACTAATGAAAACATGTGTGATGCAAACTATCTCTTTTTTATTGTGTTATAAAGTTTTACTTTCATTTCCGCTGCAATTGTTCTCTGATCTATCTTCTTCCATTTAATCATTTTGTTTAAAAAAACACATTCACTACACACTCAGATCCTAACACTTGGTGTCTTTGTTTATGCAATGAAAAACATTTTTGTAAAAACAAAATGTTTTCATGAGAGGATCCTAGTGATTATAGACTAGACTCTAGAAAGAATCCTAGTTCACTAAAATCGAAGCTCTGATACCAATCTGTCAAACCCGTTCATTAGCGGAAGCGCACGGTGTGAACTTAATTAGTTTTCATTGCATACGATAATACTAAACAACTACATGATTAAAAACATACGAATTTCATCCATTGACCTAAGTTAAGTATTACACACCATAAGTTATTTAAATACAAGACAACATAAGCTTTAAGTTTTACAAAAGGACTATTTCAATATAAGTTTAAAATACAAGGCTTTGCATCCTATATCTCATTGAAGATGAGATATTTAGACCAAACCCTGCAAAATGATGACATCGATAACTTGTTATTCCAAAAGCTTTGAAAGTACCACCAGCACCAAGATCCCATTAGTTTCCTGAAATACATGTAAGTTTGAAAACATCAACAAAAGTTGAGCGAGTTCATGTGTTTTAAGTTTGTGCGCATCAAATGAATCTCAAAAACATTTGAAAGTTCGAGTGTCGTAAATAGGTATGTAAAGCGTCTATGAATTTAATGATCATTAATGTTTCGCGAGGACATTACTATGTGTACCGACATAGGAAGCCACCAACCTGTAAGGGATTTAGTACCGGTCCACCCGGCGGGAACAACAAAGGAAACTCCATGTGGCCACACACGGACCCATGAGTGGGGCTCGCCCTGTACCCGATAGATCTACCCCTTTGCTCCTTGGTCTTAAACAAGATTAATGGTGATTAAGTTTCAGCCTATTCGCACGCCATCTAATAATTCATTTCATAGCTTAACCATACCAAAGTAACATGTATTTCCCCCTAGAGTTGTAAAACCGAAAACGTTAAAAAAAAGAGGGACATGAACTCACAGTATTGCGTCCAGCAATCAGTTCTAGCAACCGTGTTCCGTAAGCGTGAGTTAAACCTACAAGGGTTCTAACTCATTAGACACGTCGGTCTCTCTAGACCTTGTAGTCGTTATTCATCTTGAACATTTGTAGTATGCGTTTTATTTTTGGAACACTTGTGTATTTTTAGTAATATGTTGGCATTTTTTTATGTACATGCTTTGATTCGAGACTTTACATTTATTACACAAATATAATTGTATATCTTTTATGGATAAAGTGTTAAAAATATTTTTTTTTCAACATCGTTAATACGTCGTCGTACGTGTACGACATCCTTGTGAGAGTACACTTCAACAAGTGTATGTGAGTACATCACTATGTGCTTGAGTCTTTTATTCGTATACGTATACCGTATTTATACGTGTAGGTATATTGTATTTATACGTGCAAGTATACCGTATTATACGCGTAGGTATACCGTATTTATACGGGTGGTATACTTTATTTATACGTGCAAGTATACCGTAATATACGCGTAGGTATACAGTATTTATATGGGTGGTATACCGTATTAGTACGCGTAAGTAAACCGTATTATACGTGTAGGTATACCGTATTTGTACGTGTAAGTATACTGTATTATACGTGTAGGTATACTATATTTATAATGTATTTTTACAATATATATTTATATAAATATACATGTATTTTTCATTTGGGCCTAGCCCACACTTTAGTGTCATTGGGCTTAATCAAGTATTTTGTCATTGGGCCTAGCCCATGTCTTTAAGTTACTGGGCCTAGCCCATATTATTGTTGTATTTGGGCCTAGCTCATGTTATATGTTTTTAATTGGGCTTATATAAATGTTTATTTAAATGGGTTTTTGCCCATGTGTTTAGGATGTTGGGCCTAGCCCAATATTTATGTTATTTAAACTCAATATCAATATTTTAGCCCAATTTGATGTTCTTATTTTTTGTAATCTTTCACTAAGCATTAAGTAAACTCACTAGTAAACTTTTATAATTACACTTAGTATTATTTTCATTGTTAAACTTTCCGATTTCCGTTGTCGTTAATATATATTAAGTGTCCAAAATATTTTATTTGTAGACTTGTCGTAACGATCGGTTAATATATATAGTTTCTGTCTCAAAGTTGTCGAACGTCGTGGTAACCTTTCGAGGTGTCGACACGTCCGTTCGTCGATGAAGCATAAGGTGTCGTCCGATGTCCGCCGTTCGATATCTGTCGTCCGATGTTCGCGTCTCGAGTTATGGTATCACACAAGTGTGCATTTCGAGTATGCGCAAAGGTTCGCGACCGTCGTTACATTCGCGAATATTTGTGAGGTTTCGGTCGTAGTGTTTAAACAATATAATTTTTACCAAAATTATATAAACACTTAGGAGTTTAGGCTTAAACCTTTTCATCAAAACTTCCTTAATGACAATTAAGGTTACTAATCACGTTTAACCTGGTTAATCACCCCGTTAATCAATATTTAATCACGATAAGATTTTTAGAAAATTTTCGCCATAGTTTCCCCTAAACTATGGCGTTTTCCCACGTTTTCAAAACGCGATTAAAACCATTTTCAATTTACCAACATCATCAACCTATTAATCTCATTAAAATACAAGTTTCAAGTAAACAGATTCTACCACTTATTTCCTTAATTCTTGAGCTCTTATATATATTAAATTTTTTTTAAAATTTCAAGACTTTTATGTTTTGAAATTCAGGACTTGTTAATTGTAGTTTTCATAACCATTTAGTATATCACTTGTTTTTTTTTTAAATCACACTTATTAGTCTCTAATCATCAAGTTTACAAACTTATATATATATATATATATATATATATATATATATATATATATATATATAAAGCTCATTGATTTAAGCGTGATGATCTTTCTTGATTTAAACCTCTAAGGGTTTAAATCACATTTTTAAGACTAATCTAACAAGATCATCACTAATCTAGTTTACTACACTAAACGTACAACATGATCATTATAAATCCTAGGTTAAACAACCTATTTTGAACAAAATCAACAATATCATACAACTCACTTGACCCTAAAACACATAATAATCTACAATACTTCATGATTAGTAAGTTGTTTAGGTTTTGTTTAGGGTTTTAAGTGAATTTTTTCTTGATTTTCAAGATGATCAACTAGTACTTTCATGATCTACATTTAATAACAAGCTTAAATATAGTAAGAAAGTGGCTTACAACTTTGCAAGTGCCTTAGGATGAAGTTTTAGAAAAGATTAAGCTCCAAAAATAGCCCTAATGATGCTCCATGTGTTCTTAATGCTTAGATGGTTATAAAAAGTCTTAATTTAGGTGAAAAATGGAGTGTTTTAACAAGAAAATGGTGGTGGTATTGTGGTGGTTTGGGTCAGGCATCAAGAGGAGAAGGATGGGGTTGTGGGTGATTTTTTTTTGGATGAAAAATTATGAAGAAAGGATGTGAAGATATGATGATATAGGAGTGGTGTAATGATTTTTTTTCAACAACAAATCTTGATCCTCCATGCTTCCAATCTTCTAGTATATTTCAATTTGATGTAGGTGGATTTGGTAGGGTCCACCTTATGACCAGAATGGGGGGATATATATATATATAGGGTCAGGATTTAGAGAGAACGACTAAAAGTGTGAGAACGGTGAGAACGATTATGAACTATAAGATCAAAACAATCTATGGACTACATGACGCGGTGGCATTTTCATAAATAACATTACTTTTATTAGTGTGGCGCGCTTCCATAAGGGCAAAAAGGTAAATGTTCATATAGAAAACACATCAAAGCCTGACCGAAACATATATGCTTCCCGGGGAAACCTCCCCAAAACCAACGTAAAACTCGAAAACCATAGAAAATGCGAAACAACAAAAACTATGGCGTCAAAAGATCAAACCAGATCCAGAGGAAAAAAAGATAGTGAGTTAACTTCGATTTACATTGTGCTACTGTATGCTACTTTTGGCGTTCTAATTTTAACAAAAAATTGCAGTTTCTACAAGGGGGGAAACCATGCTCTTATCAGAGGAGTAACACAGTATGACAACATTTTTGCTGATGAAGAAGAACAAAACAAAGAACCTGAAGAGGTATGTTGTTCAAATAATAAATTTAAAAAAAAAACCAAAAAACACCATGATAAACAAAATCCTTTTGTTTAATATAACAGGAAATGGCTGATAAATTGGATGGGGAGCATACAAAGAATTAGAGGACAGTTACAATAAAATGAGCGCATTGTTAAAACAGTCAAAGTCTGAATACCCAAACAGCCTCCTGGTACACATTAAAAACTCACAATGTATGACATTGTTGGAGAACATCTTAAAATTTGTTGATGAAAACGCCAAAGAAATGCCAGCTGAAAGGGAAGAAGATACAGACGAAACTGAGGTTGAAAATGAGGTGGTACTAGGAGATGAAAATGAAGAAGAAGGGGAAAAGGACATGGCTGAAAAAGAAAACGCCATTGAAGATCAAACAGTTCATGAAAACGCCAAAGAATTCTAAAATGAAGAATAAGGAGAAGAAGGATGTGAAAATGAAAAAGAAAGGGAGAAGAAGATGGCTGGAATTGAAAACGCCATTGAAGTTGTCGCAACCCCCGTCCCCTAAGTACTCGGGAACGGGCGGCCGCGACCATTTTCGGTGGTATCGGTGTTTATCATTTTGGCAGCGGAAATTACATCAGGACCATAGTTAGGAAATATTTTATCAGAGTAAAATACGACGCTTTTAATATATTAAACAAATGGGAAAATCCCAAGTTTCAAGTACACACATTTTTCATAGGGATAAACCCTATTTTATTTAAATAAAACATCTCTTTATTTTAGGTAACTTTATAGCCACTTTTCCAAGCCATCAGTTCTGTCCAGCTGGCTTCTATTTGGCTTTCACATTTTGTTACCTTAAAAGCATTTAAAAACATTTTTTCAGTGGGAAATACTGGTGAGTGAATCCCAGTTTAATCAAGTTAAGTAAAACCATTGTACAGTATTGAGGGCGGTCGCTCAATTACAGTTGTTTCCATCTACTTTAATTACCACCCACGGTATTGTCAACCCAATTTGTGGTCATGTTACTACTCACAATGTAGTAACAAATTTTGTATACAAAACCCCAACATACCGACGATAATTGTAGAATACAAATACTCAATCATTGTTTAATATAATGTTAATCATATGAGGTTTTGTAAAAATAATTTGCAAAAAGGTGATTACTCACATTGCTGTCTTAGGGTTTTCTTTAAGGATTTCCTGGTGATTATCTATAAATTACACAAATGCACACGCGTTAGTATAATAACCCAATATTTACATTAGTAATACCCTCTCCGAGACGGCATTCCAACAACTACGTTGGGCAGAACCATGACAGCCGTTACGGAACCCTGGATCAATCGGGCAATGTATCTAATACGTAACCGGGGTTATGATACTTACAATGAGGTAGGGCTTCACTAATTAGGGGGGGATTATGCCCGGAAATTACTTTAATTATGCAGAAATTCGAGAGAGAAAAGATTTGTGAGCGAATTCGACTGAACAACTGATTGCATCTATTTATAGGGCTGCTCAGGGGTTTTGTCACGCCCCGCGAAGGCTGTAGCCAAGGGCTATGCGGCCCGCGACGTAGGCTGGGTAGGCCCTAGCCTGGCCCAATCACTGATCTAGCTTCGACACACGTCCGACACATGGCAGCACCGGAATGCGCCCTGGTGACGCGCTGTCGCGCCCCGTGTAAGATCCCTAAGGGGTCTTCGCGGCCCGCGAGCGACACTATTTTCTTGTTTTTATTTTATTTTTAATTATATATGGTAATTTGGGCTCGGTTTTCTTATACGGGGTATGTTTTGAGACGTATAGGGACACTTTAAGTATATTAGGGGTGTCGAAAAATATTTTTGAGGGTTGTTATATCCTCCCCACCTTGTTTTAGAACTCGTCCTCGAGGTCTACTGGAACAGGTGCAGGTATTTCCTTTGCATTTCTGATTCAAGCTCCCAAGTGTACTCTGGTCCTCTTTTGGAGTCCCATTTTACTTTGACTAGAACTAATCTCTTGTGTTTGAGATTCTTGACTTTCGTGTCTTCAATCTGTAGAGGTCTTTCTACAAATTTTAACTGCTCATTTACCTCTATATCTTTAAAAGGCACTATCAGTGATTCATCAGCTAAGCATTTCTTGAGATTAGATACATGAAATAAATCATGTATTCCTGCCATTTCTTCTGGCAGTTGTAGTTGATAGGCTACAGGTCCTATTCTTCTAATATTCTCAAAAGGTCCAACATACCTGGGGCTTAGCTTTCCTCTTTTGATGAATCTTACCACTCCTTTCCAAGGAGTGACTTTCAATAATACCTTGTCTCCTACTTGAAATTCCAATGGTTTTCGTCTGTTATCAGCATAACTCTTTTGTCGATCATGTGCTGCTTTCAATTGTTCCTTGACTTGAATGATCGTGTCGGCCATTTCTTGTAATATTTCTGGTCCAAATAGTTGCTTTTCTCCAATCTCTGCCCAACAGACTGGAGTTCGGCACTTTCGTCCATAAAGTGCTTCGAATGGTGCAGCATTGATACTTGTGTGATAACTGTTATTATAAGAAAATTCTATTAATGGTAAGTGGTCGTCCCAATTACCTTCGAAATTAATTACACAATCTCTAAGCATATCTTCCATAGTCTGAATTGTCCTTTCACTTTGTCCGTCCGTTTGAGGATGATAAGTTGTGCTTAGATTCAACTTGGTTCCCATGGCTTTTTGGAAACTTGTCCAAAAATGAGAAGTAAAACGGCTATCCCTATCAGACACACTTCATAAAGATTCCATGTAATGAAACTATTTCATTTACATACAACTTAGCTAATTGTTCCATACTGAAATTTCCTTCATTGGTAGGAAATGAGCTGACTTAGCTAGCATGTCTACAATCACCCAGATTGTATCATTACCTTTCCTTGTTTTGGGTAATTTGGTAACAAAATCCATTGTTATTAATTTCCATTTCCCCACCGGCATTTCTAACTACTGTAGCAACCATAAGTTGCTATGTCTTTCTTCATTCCTATCCACCAGAAATTCTTTCTTAAATCCTGGTACATCTTATCACTTACAGGATGCATCGTATACTTAGACTTATGGGCTTCCTCTAATATACGGTGACGTAGGTTTCCTAATTTAGGTATCCACATTCTTTTCTTATGGAATCTCCAAATTCCATATGTCCCTTATTCTAATTCCTTAATCATTCCTTTCAGTTTCTCAGTATCGTCCTTGATTACTGATTCTTGTGCCTTTCTGATCTGTTCATTTAAATCTACTTGTAGATTTAATTTAAGAGAACGTACTCTTTTTGGCTTTTCGTGATACTTTCGACTTAAAGCATCAGCCACTACATTTGCCTTTCCTGCATGATAATGGATATTACAATCATAATCACTAAGTATCCCCATCCAGCGTATTTGCCTCATATTCAACTCCTTTTGTCCGAAAATATACCTTAAACTCTTGTGATCGGTAAAAATAGTGAATTTACTACCGTAAAGGTAATGTCTCCAAATTTTAAGGGCAAAAATTATCGCTCCTAATTCTAAATCATGGGTTGAATAATTCTCTTCATGATTCTTAAGTTGTCTAGAGGCGTATACTATAACCTTTTTACTTTGCATTAACACACATCCATAACCTAATTTAGAAGCGTCACATTAGACAACAAAATCTTCAGTTCCTTCTTGTTATGCTAGTATGGGTGCGTGGGTTAATCTTTACTTAAGAATTCTAAAGCCTTCTTCTTGTTTTGGTCCCCATTCAAACTTAACAGATTTACAGGTTAGCTTAGTTAAAGGAATGGCTATTCTAGAAAAATCTCGAATAAACCTTCTATAATAACCGGCCAATCCTAGGAAACTTCTAACCTCGGTTGGTGACTCAGGGGTTTTCCATTTGGTGATTGCCGCGATCTTGGTGGGATCCACATGAATTCCTTCATGATTGACTAAATGCCCAAGAAATTGTACCTGTTCTAACCAAAACTCACACTTCGAAAACTTTGCATAAAGCTTTTCTTTTCTTAATAAACTTAGAAGTGCATGTAGATACGTTGCGTGTTCTTCTTTACTCTTAGAGTAAATGAGAATATCATCTATAAAGACAATTATGAATTTATCCAAATATGGCTTACATATTTGGTTCATCATGTCCATAAATGCAGCTGGGGCATTGGTTAAACCAAATGGCATGACAGTAAATTCATAATGGCCATACCTTGTTCTAAAAGCGATCCTAGGAATGTCCTCTTCCTGTACCTTTAATTGATTATCCTGACCGTAAATCGATTTTTGAGAAAAATCGATCTCCTTGCAATTGATCGAATAAATCATCGATTCTTAGTAATGGATACCGATTTTTAATCGTGAGCTTGTTCAATTCGCGGTAGTCAATGCACATACGTATTGACCCATCTTTCTTCTTAACGAATAAAATCGGCGCTCCCCATGGTGATGAACTTGGCTGTATGAATCCTTTCTCCAACAGTTCGTCTAACTGTTTCTTTAACTCTTGCATTTCCACCGGAGCCAAACGGTAAGGTGATTTGGCAATTGGGATGTTCCTGGTAGCAGGTGGATTCTGAATTCAACTTCCCTATCTGGTGGTAGTCCTGGTAATTCTTCTGGAAATACATCTGGAAACTGAGATACTACTGAAAGATCTTTTAGTTCTTTTCCTTTAGTGTTAGTGATTATAGAAATCAAATACACTAATGATCCTTTTCTTAAATAACTAGTTGTTTTCATCACAGAGATGAATTTCGTGGATCTAGATGGCTTATCTCCTTTAATTGTGATCTTTTCACCCCTTGGTGAATTTACTTGGATTGACTTTTGATCACATAGAATACTGGCTTTATTGGCTATTAACCAATCCATTCCTAATACAACATCAAATCCTGCCAGATTCATTGGATAAAAGTTTGCAATAAACTTTTGATTTAAAAACTCTATTCTTGCTCCCTGCAAGATTTCAGAAATCTTAATGGTTTCTCCATTTGCTGTTTCTACTAGACATTCTTGTGGGAGTTTAGTTAATGATTGATTAAGAGGTTTGCAAAATGAAGTATTAATAAAACTTTAGTTCGCATCAGAGTCAAATAATACTTTAGCAAAAACATCACTAACTAAAAACGTACCGGCTATCACATCCAGAATCATTTTAGCTTCTTCCGTAGTCAGAACGAATGCCCTAGCATTTTTGGTAGTCTTATTGCCCATGGCTGGAACTACTTTCGGACAGTTTGGCTTGATGTGACCTTTTTCTCCACAGTTGAAGCACATCCCATTATTAGGTTTCCTCCTACAATCTTCTTCCTTGTGTCCTGGTATCTTGCAAAAATTGCAATAGGTGGAGCATCTTCCTGAATGCTTCTTCTTGCAGGCCTTGCAATAAGGTGCAGAGGTAGAACCTATATTTTTCCCATGGTTGGAATTTCCATAACGAAATTCTTGGGTAAGCCTTTGAGCTAGGTTTCTCCTCTGGTCCTCTTCTCGTGTACGCACTAATTCATCAGTCAAGGTGTTTGCTAGTTCTATAGCTTCTTCTATGGTTTGAGGTCTAGCTGCCTTCACTACATGTCTAATCTCACTGATTAATCCCAGATATAACGGGTGATTAACACTGGTTCAGGTGATGCTAGGGTTGACACTATTCTAGCATATTCAAAGAATAATGTAGTGTATCCCTTACTATCCACTCCAGTCATCCTAAGGTTTAGGAACTTATTTGCTATCTGTTCCTTTTCATTGGGAGGGCAGAATTTCCTTTCCACCATGTTCTTAAATTCCCCCCATTCCATATTGTAAACCCTATCACTTCCCCTAGACTGGAGGATAGTGTTCCACCATTCGAGTGCTGAGTTCTTAAACAGATTGGAGGCAAACATTTTCTTATCTTCTTCCGCACATTTGCTTATTTTTAAGACAGCCTCAGTCTTTTCTATCCAGCGTAGAGCTGCAACGGCCCCTTAATTGCCTGAGAATTTCATTGGTTTACAAGACCAGAATTCTTTATAAGAACAACCATAAGACATGGTTCTTCTTCTTTTGGGAATGGGCACTTGAAGTATAGGTCCATTTTTTACGCTGTGTTCAGGTTCAGTGGGTCGTTTACTGCTATGATTACTTTTATTATCTGCTTCCCTAACCGTTTTGATAATATATGGCATTACATCTATTATCCCTTGTGCCACTATATGTTGGATGGCACTGTTATCCACTGGGTTTCCATTGTTATTGTTGTTCAGGTTATCGTTATTCGGGTTATTGTCATTTTGGTTTTCCTGGTTCACTTCGTTGTCCATCTGAATTTTAAACATTTACAAATTATTAATATCACAAAATAATATTTAACACAATCAATCACACAACATGCATATTGATCAAAATCGTCGAACATTTCGACTTACTCTTTCTTATACTATGCATCCATATATATTACAGTACAACCGAAATTGAAATTACACTACTATTAGGCATCCATAGCTATTATCTAGATTTTTTTTTCAAACATACACACCTATTATATATTATTATTATTATTATTATTATTATTATTATTATTATTATTATTATTATTATCACCGTCACTAATATGGGTTCATCCAGAACTCCATATTACGCTCGTCATACTTCCAGACGAGTTGTTCTCCGATCTGCCTCATCCTCTCACTACCTTCTAAAATCTCCACACCAAAGGTTCGGAGTTCTTGCACATTATCTGCACTCATTGGGGGTGTAGGGACTGGTACAGGGTTTGGGAACTGGGGCATGGGTTCTTGGTAAGGATATGGATTCTCTAAAATTTCCCTGATGTATTGATCATTATCATAGTAGGGATCTAGAGGGTCCAAATCTTGGTAGGCTGCAAGATTTGGCATAGGTTCGTCTTCTGGTATTGGGTAGCGTTGTTGGTAATCCCTATGGTTGTCTAACCACGGTTCCTAGTCTGGGTCTAAGGGATTGGGTGCTGGTACTCTAGGTATCTCAGTGGGGTCAAAGTCAGGCATTGGGATTTGATTTTCAGGGTTGTTTTCAATTTCCATTGGCTGGGTGGGAAATAGTGGTAAGGGCTGGGGTGCTATGAGTTGCTCCATGTTAGGGTCTGCAGCTGTAGTTGCTAGGATATGAAAATTTGCTAGACTTCTATTAAGCATATCCTGGGTGTGGGCATCTGTTTCTCTTTTAACAGCTGCTAAAGCATGCTGTTGTTGTAACTTTTTCATTCTCTTCCTACATTCATGCGCTCCTCTACTGAACCATCCTCTCTTTTTAGGAGGGAATGACTCTTTAGACTGAGCCCTAAACACGAATATCCCATCTTCATTGTCAGCTGAATATCCTGAGAGGGCAGGCTGTGAAGAGGTGCCTTCACTCCTAGGTGAGCTGGACAACTGACGGTAGGCGTCTGAAGGTCCTTGGTCGCTCATACTGTAAACTAACAAATAGTCAAATAACACACAACAGTAAAATACAAATATGCACGTATTCCCATAATTTATTTCCTAACATATTGGATAATATCTTGGTGTCAGCAGAACACTTCTGTGGCTGAATCAGTGGCTTAGCTCTGATACCACCTTCTGTCGCAACCCCCGTCCCCAAAGTACCCGGGAACGGGCGGCCGCGGACATTTTCGGTGGTATCGGTGTTTGTCATTTTGGTAGCGGAAATTACATCAGGACCGTAGTTATGAAATATTTTATCAGAGTAAAATACCACGCTTTTAATATATTAAACACATGGGAAAATCCCAAGTTTCAAGTACACACATTTTTCATAGGGATAAACCCTATTTTATTTAAATAAAACATCTCTTTATTTTAGGTAACTTTATAGCCACTTTTCCAAGCATTCAATGTTGTCCAGCTGGCTTCTATTTGGCTTTCACATTTTGTTACCTGAAATGCGTTTAAAAACATTTTATCAGTGGGAAATACTGGTGAGTGAATCCCAGTTTAATCAAGTTAAGTAAAACCATTGTATAGTATTGAGGGCGGTCGCGCAATTACATTTGTTTCCATCTACTTTAATTACCACCCACGGTACTGTTAACCCGACTTGTGGTCTTGTTACTACTCACAATGTAGCAACAAATTTTATATACAAAACCCCAACATACTGATGATAATTGTAGAATACAAATACTCAATCACTGTTTAATATAATGTTAATCATATGAAGTTTTGTAAAAACAATTTTCAAAAAGGAGATTACTCACATTGCTGTCTTAGGGTTTTCTTTAAGGATTTCCTGGTGATTATCTATAAATTACACAAATGCACACGCGTTAGTATAATAACCCAATATTTACATTAGTAATACCCTCCCCGAGACGGCATTCCAACGACTACATCGTGCAGAACCACGACAGCCGTTACGGAACCCTGGATCAATCAGGCAGCGTATCTAATACGTAACCGGGGTTATGATACTTACAACGAGGCAGGGCTTCACTAATTAGGGGGGATTATGCCCGGAAATTACTTTAATTATGCAGAAATTCGAGAGAGAAAAGATTTGTGAGAGAATTCGATTGAACAGCCGATTGCATCTATTTATAGGGCTGCTCAAGGGTTCTGTCGAGCCCCGCGAAGGCTGTAGCCAAGGGCTACGCGGCCCGCGACGTAGGCTAGGTAGGCCCTAGCCTGGCCCAGTCACTGATCTAGCTTCGACATACGTCCGACACGTGGCAGCACCTGGATGCGCCCTGGTGACGAGCTGTCGCACCCCGCGTAAGATCCCTAAGGGATCTTCGCGGCCCGCGAGCAACACTATTTTGTTGTTTTTATTTTATTTTTAATTATATAAGGTAATTTGGGCTCGGTTTTCTTATACGGGGTATGTTTTGAGACGTCTAGGGACACTTTAAGTATATTAGGGGTGTCGAAAAATATTTTGGAGGGTTGTTATAGAAGTGGAAACAGTTGATGAAAACGCCATGGAAGTGGAAATAGTTCATGAAAACGCCATTGAAGTTGAAAATGAAGGAAAAGGAGAAGAAGAATAAGAAGAAGAAGAAGAAGGAGGAGGAGGAGGAGGAGGAGGAGGAGGAGGAGGAGGAGGAGGAGAAGGAAAAGGAAATGGGGAAGGAGAAGAAGAAGTGGAAGGGGAGTTGGAAGGGAATGGTGAATGGGATGGAGAAAAAGAAGGAAAAGGAGAAAGAGAAGGGGAAGGAGAAGGGGATACAAGGGATGTGGCAATAGAACAAAACGCCGAACCCTCGACTGTTACAACAGCCCCCATATATGATGATGATGATGAGGATACTATATCATCAGATGAAGATGTAAACGAAAACGATATTGAGAGATGGAGTTGTGATTTCAAGACACTTGAATATCACATTTCGAGATACAATGGTGAAAAAATAATTAAAAGGAATATTGCTGAGATTTCGTTGCTCCCAGGACAAGATCAAAAACAAATGATTGATATAAAAGAAGGTCTTGATAATTCAAGGATGGTGGATGAAGTGATTAAAGCAATAAAAAAACAACTGCAACCTGCTGAAGAGACCCCATAAATGCCTATATTTGATAAGACACCAAACATCGCCACGACAGAAACACAAGACAGTCAGGCATTCAACACTGAAGAAGAAAAAACTGAAGGGGAGATGGTGAAGAAAAGTGTTGACCAACAAGGGGCATTGTTTGATAAAACGCTATATGAACAGCCACCAACTACATCTGGGAAAAACCTCTTGAAAAGTTTTGAAGAGGAAGAGACACCCAATAAACCCCAGGATGAAAACGCCATCAACACATCACCACCAAAACCGCCAAACAGGTCAGATGTGCAGGAGAAAGGTGATGAGGATAACACTCCAGACATCACAAAGCTGATGCAAGAAAATACAATTTTAAACCCTAAAGAGTTGCCTACTGATGAAAAAGCTAATAAAGATGATGAAGAAGATAAAAATATAAAAAAAAGAATGTGGCTGAAGAGGAGAAGAAAGATAAAAAATTAAGCAGGGCATGTTTGTCACCTTATCTAAGGAGGCAAGTGGTTATACATGAAAAAAGGACAAACCCTGAAAATAACCTTTCCACATACATCTTCACTGGAATCGGCGATTATGAGTATGTACACTTCTCTCAAAATAAAACGCCAAACTTTCCATTCATAATGTTTACTTGAGAATATGCATGCAAAAATGATCAAAACGCCATGTATTATAATAGAATGAGTTTGTATAACTAAAATGCCAAATGATGTTTTTTTATAGAACTGAGCTGTTCAAGATGGGAGAAAAGTTTCTCAGGAGGGTGATCTGTGAGAGCATGAAACCGGGATTTCAAGCACACGTCTCAATTATTCTATGTTGGGCACATATCTTGAACTATGAAGAAAGATATAAGGCTCATGAATCACCCTCAAGGTTATTCTGCACAGAATTACTGCTGGTAACTCTTCTGCTATATTTAATTGATAAAATTATAATAGGACACTGTTTTGTTGTTTAAAATGTGGTACTCAATATTACAGAATACTCCGGCATACTACGAAACGACAAAAGAAGATACACGAAACAAAGAATTCAACAGCAAGATGGAAACTGTTCTGAAAAATACACGTTTCAAAGGAGACAAAAAACATAAAACAATCAAGGATTATGAACTGGTCTTCGTGCCAATAATATGGGAAAGACATTTCTATGTTGTCTGTTTCAACAAGAAACACGAAAGAGTTGATGTATTGGACAACAACGGTGTAGGGGATAACGTCAGCATCAAAAAAAAGTATGAAGGATGGGTGGAAATATTGGTAAGTATACTTAAAAACTTTGAATATAGAAACTATGTTGACAAAATGCCAAACTAATATATGCAAAACAAATGTGAAACTGCAGCACGGAGCTTTTGCAAACTACTTGCGTATTAAAAACACCCAAAGCATAAGATCATGAGCAAGGCGAAGATTTTCAGACTAAAGATGGATTGGAGAACAAAGTCTAACGTGATCGACTGTGGGATTTTTGCAATGAGGCATATGGAAACATACATGGGGGATATAGCTAGTTGGAGAAATGGTTTGGCAACAGAAGATGCCCCAAATCAACTCCAGCAAAGACAGCTAAATGAACTAAGGGTAAAATACATTGGAAAAATCCTGTTTCATAGCGAAAATGAAAAGAGAAAACTATTGACAAAACATTCATGGATTAGGGGGAGCAAAAATACGTGATTTGTTTGACAAAGCAGACGAGAGAATAGCACAAAGAATGGAAGAATATGTAGATTACCTAAACACCATGGATTTTAATGTTGACTATTGTGTTTTACTCTTTACATTATTACAACTACATGTTTGGTTGTGTGATCTTCTATCGTATTTGTGCAAATCAAAGAAAACGCCATGATTAGAATAATTAACAAATAGTAACCATTTAAAAGATAAACAACATTAAAAAAAAGTGTTAAAAAACTAAATTAAAACAAGTAGAAAACACAAAAATGCCATATCTATAGGAAAGCAATAAAATGCCATTAAAACATAAACGCCATTAGAAAAAAAAAAATACTTTTTAAAAAAACGCCATGTAAAACTAGCATAAAGACGAAAACGCCATTAAAACATAAACGCCATTGTTAAAAAAATACTTTTTTTTAAACGCCATGAAATACTAGCATAAAGATGAAAACGCCATTAAAACATAAAGGCCATTCATAAAAATACACTTAAAAAAAAACGCCATGTAAAACTAGCATAAAGATGAAAACGCCATTTATATTTAATTTTTTTTTGGGCAAAGGAATCATAACGCCATTGTTTAGCGGGAAGTGGACAATGACAATTGTACCCCCGCATAACAATTAGCGTTCCCTGCCACGTGTTGGGCCAGGATCCGTTCTCACGCTTTTCACTGTTCTCTCCTGATCCCGTTTCTATATATATATATATTTAAAAAGTTATCATAATAAAAGATGTAGATTATATAAGTATTTAGGGATTTAGAAGGTTTGATAGGTTCTAGCACTATAAACTTTCCGGCAATATTTTTGATGCCAAAATGTGGTTAACTAGTTCACTAAGATGTTAGTTTAGGTGTTTGGGTGGCGAAAATATCGCTAACTAGTTCGATGACGCAAAATTGGCAAAGTTGTGATCGTTACGACGTAGAACCGGAAACTTGTGATTCGAATATTCTGTTGGTATCCACAAGCCTATTTAAGGTGTATACACTAGTTATAAGTCTTACGGACACTAAAACGATAGATTCTAGTGTTGCGGACATTTTATTTTGGTTATATTTTGGCACAGAACGGACAAATTGCATTGATAGGCGTGTTCCGGAAAGTTAAGGTATTTTAGTGATTAGGGTCCCTAGTTGGGGATTTTTATTCGTGTTTCATCTATGAAATGCGTTCATGCCCTTCGTCGCTCAGTTAATTATTCATTCCATAACAACAATTTATTTTTATCATCATACAGGTTATGTCAAAACATCACTGTAAATTTCCAGTTATACACATCCTTAAATCATGGTCAATCAGTTAATTATTCATTCCATAACAACAATTTACATTAATCAATCATTCCAATCAGATCAACAGCACAAATTTTGCAATGAATCCTCATCATCATACGATCACGCAACACAGTTTATCATGCCACACAAAGTTTCTGGTCACTAACATCGTGTAAACCCTGATTTGTTAACAACACAATCAATCTACTAATTCGGATTCATCAGTTCATCATGTTAACAAAATCATTCAAAACTTCCGTATTCACTTGGTTATCCAATCAATCATATTCACAGAATTCTAATCAAATTCATAACTACTAATATCAATTTACTCATGACAAACAATGAATGAACATCAATTCAATTAGTGTTAACATACTAACTGAGAGATGACAGGAAGACACTCGAAACGAGAGAGAGAGAGAGAGAGAGAGCTTCGAAGAATACCACTGCCGTCGATCTCAAGAGGGAGGAACAAGAATGCTATGGTTTGCTGTTCTTGTGTTTTGCAAATTATGAAAACCACCCTCAAATCCGTGTGGATGTATGTGCCCCATTGAGTGAGTCAGGCCCAGCTTGGGCTGAGAATTGAGACACGACGCAAAGAGGGGTTCGGGCCAAGAATAACAAGAAATGTGAAAGAGGTGTGCGGCTAGATTTTATAAAACATAAACATCTAACACTTAACAACTTCTAGATTCAATTATAATAATCAATTACAGTCAAACACATATATCAAAATTCATATAACGTACACATAATTACAACGCTAGACGGAACGTGAAAGGAAATGATACACAGTAAAAGGCCTTGAAATTTCGGGTTGTCACACGTCTGTCACGTTCTTTGGCAATATCAGCAACAAGAGACGATGGCGGATGATCTTAGTGAGATCAGCGGAATAAAGGACATGCAGTGGTTGAATAATATACACCAAACAGCACAAAATTAATTCCACTTTGTGTGTTTCGTTCAATACCTATGCGGCAAAAACCAAAAATAATAAACGGAGGCGAGGTAGTTTTTACTTGGGATAAAACACAATTAATTTTCCAATGAGGTAGTGGTGGTGTGGCTGGCGAAAGACTTTGTGTTCCTTATGACCCTGGTTCGACTCCCACTATCTCCATTATTTTTTGCGGCACCCAGGTGAAGGACGAATACGGGTGGCGCCGATTCGTCTTGGATGGGAGGCGAGGTTTTACCGATTATTCCACTGCCGTGCTTTCGAGCGGGTGGAGGTCGAGTTTCCACGCATCTGGGAGAGCCAAGGGGCTGGCGGCGGTCGAGTAGTTGACCTTGGCCACAGCGCCCGGTGTCATGGTGGTTGTCACGCCGTTTCTTACCATTCAAAAAAAAGAACACAATCAATTTAATTAATAATTTGAAGCAAAAATCAGATAAATGTATGATTGTGCCCCCTCGATTACTTTGTTCCACATCCATGGAATCTCACATGCAAGATAATTGAATTCATCAACGATTAATTAATTGAGTTATATCAATTAAAAATCAACTGAATCAAAAGGTTCTATCAGAAAAAGATGCACAGCAGCGAAATATGGTGATCGGAACAAAATGATAGGTTAATTTGAGTCTTGAAAAGCTTCAAAGGCTCTGATACCGATTGTAAGTCCCAAATCGTTAGATCTACAACTACAATATCGAACTAACATAATCAATTAGGTATAAACTAATGATTGTGTGATTCAAGAACAAGAAGATACTTAATGCATAAAAGCCCATTAAAACTAGTTCTAACTCAATCATCTAGTCCAACACCATCCAACTGACTACCTGTTCTCGGTAACACCTTGAGTATTTGATAAGCTAGCCTCTTATATATAGATATTAGATAATATTTTTACACGTGTATTTATTCCTTATTTATTGTCTAGATTGTTCATATTCATCAAGTCTATATATTGTACAGTGTAACCTATTGCAAAGTAATGAGAATTGATTCTTCACATGGTATCAGCCATTTACCCTTCTAGTTGTTGAGTTTCTCAACCTTTGGCACCTTGTCTTCTCTCTATCTGATCATCTTCTTTCTTCTATCTTTCCTCCTTCTTGCTCATCGCATCCTGCCCATTTTTCCATCATCCATCATGGCTTCATCCTCTTCTTCTAATACCAATCCTACGTTCAATGGTCTTGCCCCCATGATTGCTATCAAACTCACTCCTAATAGTTATATTTCTTGGAGAATTCAAATGGTTCCTATCCTCAGTATTCAACATTTATTATCACATGTGGATGGATCTCTCGCTCCACCTACTCCTACTATACTATCCGGAGAAATAGAAGTTCCAAATCCCAATCACACAACTTGGATTAGGGATGAACAACAAGCCATCATTATGCTTGATGCCTCTCTGTCTGAAGAGGTTTTCTCCATCACTGTTGGGCTCTCCTTGGCTTGAGAAATATGGGTGGCTCTCGAAGCAGCTTTTTGTAATGCATCTGTTGAAAGGGTTCAACAAAATGTCATTTGTTCAAACACAATTTTCCACAAAAATTAAAATCTTTCAAAGCGATGGTGGAACCGAATTTACCAATAGTCGCGCTCGCTCTATGTTTGAACAAAATGGCACTTTGCATAGGATGTCTAGTCCTTATACTCCGCAACAAAATGGTCGGGTTGAACAAAAGCATCGTTACGTTGTTGAAACCGGTTTAGCAATGTTGTTCCATGCCAATTTACCCGCTACATATTGGGTTGATGCTTTCTCTTCAGCGGTTTATACGATAAATCGTTTACCATCCAAATTATTAGAAGGAAAATCTCCGTTTGCAATTTTATATAATCAACGACCATACTACACTTTTTTTAAACCGTTTGGTTGTCGTGTCTTTCCATGTCTTTCCCTGGAAATGGTGGAATACCGAGAAGAGCCATGGTACGCCGACTATGCTAACTATCTGGATAGCGGTATAGTCGCAAAAGGTTGGCCACATCATCAAAGAAAAAAATTCTTTGCTGATGTAAAGCATTACTTTTAGGAAGACCCTTATCTTTTCAAAATGTGTTCGACCAACTCATCCGACGATGTATATATGGTAGTGAAGCAATGAGGATTCTCCGCCATTGTCATGAAGGTCCGTATGGAGGACATCATGGTGCCGCAAGTACCACACGAAAGGCATTTGATTCATGATTTTACTGTCCAACCATTTACAAAGACGCCCAAAGTCTTGTCAAGACATGTGACGCTTGCCAAAAAACAGGTAATATTTCTTCCAAAAATGAAATGCCACAAAATGGCATTCTTGTTTGTGAAATTTTTGATGAGTGGGGGCTCGACTTTATGGGACCTTTCCCACCGTCAAAAGGAAACAGATATATACTTGTGGCAGTAGATTACTTGTCTTAATGGACCGAGGCCGAGGCACTTCCAACCAACGATGGAAGAGTCATGGTAAGATTTCTTAAAAGATTATTCTCTTGTTTTGGAACACCAAAGGCTTTAATAAGTGATAGAGGTATCCATTTTTGTAACCATCAACTTGAAAAAATCTTAACAAGGTATGGGGTCTATCATCGGGTTTCAAAGGCATATCACCCTCAAACAAACGGACAAGCCGAAGTGACTAATAGAGGTTTAAAAAGAATACTCGAAAAAACCATAGGGTTAAATAAAAAAGAATGGGCCGACAAATTAGATGATGCTTTATAGGCTTTTCGAACTGCTTATAAAACGACAATAGGTACAACCCCGAATAAGCTCGTCTATGGAAAAAGTTGTCACTTGCCAGTAGAAATAGCTCACAAGGCCTACTGGGCAATTAAAAATGTAAACTTAGATTTAGAATTTTCCGGTAAAAATCGATTTTACCAACTAAATGAATTAGACGAATTAAGGAATTACGCATACGCTAACTCCGAAATTTATAAGGAAAGAATGAAAAATTTGCATGATAAACATATTAAACCTAATGAATTTCGAGTAGGAGAGCAAGTTCTATTGTTTAATTCACGAATTCGGTTATTTCCTGGTAAATTAAAGTCTAGGTGGTTAGGACCTTTTTCCATCACCCATATTTTCCCATACGGTGCAATCGAAATTAAATCTCGGAATGGAATTCCATTCAAAGTTAATGGCCAATGGCTAAAGCCCTATCAAGGATTCATTGAGGATGAAGAGGAAGAAATCTCGCTTCAAATGGTCGAGGAATGAAACAAAGGATCAACCATCAACATCATACCTGGTAAGTTACGAGCAATCGGGAGAACATCTAAATCGGTAAGATTTCTAAAACCAAAGTTTTGGGAAAACAGGGCACTCACACGAGCACTTAAAAATTTACTTTTGCCTGCCCACGGGGCCGTGTCCGCGCAACTGTCGGGATAAAACCCCCTTTTCAACACAGTTTCTTCATTCCACACGCCCCGTTTCCCCGAAAACTCTCAAGTTCAGGCGATTTTTCTGCAAGATTTCGACGTCTCCTCTACTTCTAACAACATCAAGGTATGATCATATCATCATTAGTAGTTAGATTAAGCACTTGCATGTAGTTTAAACACCAAAAATTTGGGGAAAATCTAGGGTTCTTGAACATCAACCGGATCGAACCTCAAATTTTTGCTTAGATCTGTTAACATTAGTATAGATACATGTTATAGGAAGTAAATCAACTTGTATTGTTTGTAGATTTGCCCAATTTCTCACAAAAACCTCAAACCCTTGTTTTTGAACCGAAAAAGATAAAATTGAAGGGGTAAACGGGTTGTTTCGGGAAAAACGGCACTTGGGGTTTCATTTTCGGGGAAAACCGCCCCTACTGGACCAAAAATTTTCAAGTTTTCGGGACCGGGTCGAAAAATGAGATTTTTGGGTAACAGACGCCTGGACACGGGGTCGTGCTCGCAGAGCACGGGGGCGTGTCCACCCGAAATCTGGTGAACTCGGGGCGTGTCCGCTAAACACGGGGTCGTGTTCAGCTGACTGTTTTCAAGTTTTCTCCGAATTTTTCACTGTTTCTTGCTAATTGTTTGGTGTTTTCTTTCAGATGGCCAAGAAGTTCACCCGATTCAATGCAAACGAGTTGGATGCTAAAGCAAGATACGATATGCTAAGGACTAGGCCGGAGGAGTACCCAAGACAAGTATGCATGGATCTTCTAGGAGCAGTGAACTAGCTAGACCGATTTAACAACATTGTCACCGGCCCACTAAGAGCCGCTCTATGCACTAGGCTTCGCTCAGTCCATGAATACAACATGGAATTTTACAGAACATTCTCTTTCAAGTCGAGAGCCGATCCATTTGATAATGATGGGGTAGAATTCCGTTGTGGGGGGGCTGTATACTCAATCTCGATAGCACAGTTTAGGGCAATAGTTGGGCTGTACGCGGAGGAAGATGCTGGGGATGAAGAAAACACCGGCGGTCTATGTGAGATCCCACCAAATCAACGCCAAGCTGCTTGGGCTCAATTAGGAGATGGCAGTTATAACCCAAGCCAAACTAAGAGCACACAGCTGAGAGACCCACTTTACCGCTACATCCATAGGGTCCTCTCCTACTCTCTTAGTCAAAGGCACGACAGCAGCGGCGTTGTAGGCTTGCGAGATCTGGTGGTCCTTCATTGCATTCACACCCGCACCAACCTTGATGTTCCATACCTACTACTCCGAAACATGCACCTGAACCAACTTGCTACTCCCCCGACACCTATCTTCTTTGGAGGGTGGATTTACCGCCTCTTCAAACACTTTGTTGATAGGATGCCAAGGTCTTTCCAAAAGAGCCCATGGTCGGGGAGAGTAGACATGGTCATATGCCGCTCCATGAACTTGATTTATGAAACGGATGACGGGACGGTCAGCTTTCAAAGAGTTCAAGGGCATGCATGGAACCCGCAAGAGACACTCGTCTTACACGCTCCACACTTCCAACCTCCTCCTCAGTACCACTACCAGCCCCAGGGTGATCCGGGTCAATCCTCCTCTCAAGGAGGCGGTTTTCCTAACTTTCAAAGTTTACATGATTTATTGCAAGAAAACCTCATGTGCACCAGGAACACCTACAACATAGCCAACAACACGTACACCCGGGTCGGAGCAATAGAGAGAAACATATCCGACATACAGGATGACATTGGGAACATCCGGGAGTACATGGCGGGGCACAGAGGAGACGATGATGATGATGAAGACGATGACATGGATTGAGCGGGAGGAGTGGAGGTAGGATCAGTTAGTTGAAGGTCTATCAGGTTAACCCCCCCTATCTCACAAACAATTTCCGGCCTGCGTGCCGTTTGTTGAACAATTTACTTTCTTTAACTTTTTTTTATTTCTGCATTTCTTTTTATTTTAACATGTGATGTGGATGATTAACTTTGGTAATTTAGGTTATTTGTGATGATTGGTGTGGTATTTATAAGTTAAACAGGTACATACAAGGCTTAGAACACTAAACACTAGTGCCACTAAAGCCGGGACAGGAAAACCGAAGCCAGAAACCTGTTTTGTACCTTTGCAGTTTGTCCACACGAGGTCGTGTTCAGCCAACACGTCCCGTGCCCATTAACCCAGACATGCTGTTTGTTTATTTATGCAGACTTTCGCCAAACACGGGGTCGTGTTCACCCAACACGCCCCCGTGTCCACCTTCTGTAAGTTCTCGTTACTGGCACTCTGTACACGGGGTCGTGTTCACCCAACACGGGCCCGTGTCCAGATGCCCAGTAACATAAAAATTTGTTTTTAAACACACTTTTACACATTCAATCAACCTAAAAACTTATTTTTAGGACACATTGAGGACAATGTGTAATTTAAGTGTGGGAGGGATGCTGAAACCTTGAATTTTGCAAGTCCTAACTACAAGCCTTACACAAAACTCTATTGGAACCGCTAAACACCCCAATTTTTTTCAAAAACTTTTTTTATTTTTTTTTACTTGTCTTGGTTTAATTTGGGAATAACAAGTTCTAAAAAGGTTATACTTTTACAAATTTACAACCGATAGCGTCATGCTAAAAAGAACCAACATAAGAAAATTATAAAAAGGCATAACAAAACTAGTTAAAATTTGATTATATATACTAGATCACATAAAAATCCATCCCCACAAAAAGTGAGTTTTGAGCCTTTATTGAGCATATAAATACACATCTTTAAACTAAATACTCATTTTTCGTTTCTTGTGTGAATAGCCACTTGGTTTCTTACAACTCTAGAACTTGCGACGGCGATACATTCCCGGTCCTTACCAACTTAAACCCAATTAAGTAAATGATGGAGGCATTAGGACTAACCCTTTTTATTTCAACACTATTATTTTTCTTTTTTTACCACCTACCCAAAAATCCCCCTAGTTAACCCCTTTGAGCCTAAACCTTTTCATTTCTTAACCCAAAACAAACACCCTTTTACCCACAAAAAAAAACCGTTTTCATTTTAAACCCTTTCTTTCAGTAACAAAGATCGGTTTTCTTGTGACTTCCTTAACAAAAAAAAAATGAAGTTAGCAATAAACAAACAAAGCTCATCAAAAGAAAACTTGTTTGAATAAATGCTTGATGTGCGCAAAATGCAACATATAAATTACATCAAATGTGTTATAAAACTAACCCTTTTTTAGTACTAATGTTGGAAAAAGTGTGTTTTTGTCTTCCTTTTGTATTTTCAGGATTAAAAGAGCTTAAATGAACAAAAGAAGCAAAAATACAGCTAAATCTAACAATAATATAAGAAAAGGGAAGAAACGTGGCATGCCCGACCCCTCGACAGCATCTCCCAAAGCAAAAAAACAAGAAGAAAGCTGAGCATGGGGTTGTGCCCAGCTGAGCATGGGGTTGTGCCCAGCTCAACACGGGGCGTGCCCAGCGGACACGGGGGCGTGTTCAGGTGTCTGCAGAAAAGACAAAGTTGTAGAAGCTTCTATTCCCGATAAGGGGGCATGCCCAGCTCAACACGGGGCCGTGGTCAACGCTAAGATTCGCAGAATCCAAGCAAATCTTGATAGTACAGATACGCTTCTGCACACGGGGCCGTGCCCAGCGGACATGGGGGCGTGGTCAACTAATGCAGACAAACTGCAATTAATGAACAAAGAGAAGAAGGGTGGACACGGGGCCGTGTCCAGGCTTCTATGTAGGCTATAAATAGGGGTGCTTGGCTCATTTGCAAACCATCCCTTGGCACACCACCTCTCTCACACTTCACCCACACTCCACCACCACCACAACACCATCATCCACCACCATCATCCATCATCCATCATAGAGTGTGTGAGTCATCTCAGGATCCAAGATTGATCGTAAGAGTTTTTGACAATCAAAGGCCATGTTGCCTAAGTCTCTTACATCACTTGGTGAAGACAAGTGTCTAGTGTAATACTTTTTATTTTTAGTCTTTTCGCACTTTTTATTTGGTTATGTATTAATGACTTTAATAACTAGTTTCTTATGTTGAAGGTGATTCTTCCTTATCGTTTGTCTGTGGTGTCTTGGCATTATTTTACTGTCTATATAAAATAAAAGATTTTCACCATTCATATCTCCACGGTCTACATGGAGATATGTTGGCTACCTGATCGGGGTTAAGGGAATGGTTTGGTAAGAGTCTTGCCTTGTTCAGTGTATAGATCCTGCAAGGACCTGGGTCAAATTCAGTAGGACCTCCTTCAATACCCACTAGTATTGGATGGTGGGGGTCCAAACTCTTTGATCCCCTCATATGTAAGCTACTATTAATACTTTAACCCGGCTACTTAGGACTGTATCTCTGCTGACTCAGACTACTTAGCCAAGGGTAACGTCACCTTCAAAAGAGGGGCCTACTACAATAACTAAGATAATCTCTTAAAAAGTGCAAAAGTGCGGAAATAATCAAAGGTTACACTACACACGAGTCGGATCCAAGTGATTCATCTTGTCTATCTGTTTTTACTTTTATTTTTCAGCATTTTAGTTAAGTCTTATTTTTCTAGTTTAAAAACTTTTTTTCTAACTTTTGATTTGATTAGACGTTGAGGATAAACCGGTACTAAAAGCTCTTGTGTCCTTGGACGACCTCGGTATCTTACCAACACTATACTACGCTCACGATGGGTGCACTTGCCCATATGTGTGTTTAGTGTTAGTAAATATCGTGTTTTATAAATTTAAAACTTGGCTAAAAAGTGTAAAAGGGCTTAAAATATACATTAAAAACCTACCACGCACTACGCACATCAAGTTTTTGGCGCCGTTGCTGGGGACACAAGGATTTTAAGAAAGCTTAAAATCGACGGCCTAATCAGTTTTTCAAAACCTTTTTAAACGCGCACATTTTTTTTCTTGCATTTAGTTAATTTTTGCATTTACAGTAGGTTGAACACGGGGCCGTGCTCACTCAACAAGGGGCCGTGCAGCATATTTTTCATAAAACACCCAGATACAGAGCCTGAACATGGGGCTGTGCTCACTGAACACGCCCCGTGCTCAACGAAATCAGTAACCTTAATTAAAACGCCAAGATACAGAATCTGAACACGGGCCGTGCTCACTGAACACGGGGCCGTGTCCAGCCTCTGTTTCCGTTTTTATTTTTGTTTTCTATTCTCGAGACTTTGTTGTGGTCTGCTAAGTGATTCTCATGGATCAATACTCAGGAGGTTACAATTACATCTATGAGGAGGATGATTATAGGGAAGACTATTGCACTAATTGTGGTAACCCGCACTCGGTTCAATATTGTGACTTATTTCAACCATCCACTTCATACACCTACTATGAGGAGCCCAGGTACGAGCCATTAACTTCATACACAACCTATGAAGACCAAAGGTATGAACCTTCTCCCTCATACTCATATTTTGATGAACCAAGGTATGAGCCTTCATACTCATACTTTGAGGAACCAAGATATGAGCCACCACCTTCATATGCTTATTATGAGGAACCATGGCGTGAACAACCCACCTCATATGAGTATTATGAAGAACAAAATTACGACCCTTATCCATCATATACTTACAATGAAGAACAATGGTGTGAACCATCTACTTCATATGGGTATTATGAGGAACAAAGGATCGAACATCCGGATTCAAGCTTTGAGGATCCCGATCCTTATTCTATCACCGACATAACCGATAAGATAATAGAACACATTAAAACTATCGAACGTTGCATATTGGAATCTCGCGCAAGGGAAGAGGAGTCCCGTGCAAGAGAAGAATTAAATGAAAAAGAGATAGTTGAAAATGTAAAAATTGAAGAACAAATAAGTGAAAAACCAACACATGAGTTAAACAACGAAAAAGGTGAGTCCGTTAACGTTAAAATTCAAGAAGAGTCTAATTTTGAAGAAATTAATCTCTTGTCACCTTCTTTCGAAAATCATTGTTTAGTTCCCACTCGTGCTAAGTTTTTAAAAGAGTTAAACACTAACACTAAAATTGACGAAACAGTAAGCATTAAGTTAACTAATGATCAAACGTCGCTAATAAAAGAAGACCCATTTGAAATCAACATTACACCGGTTCCATGTTTTTTACAAAATTCATTTATTAGTAACGTCACAATTGATAAAGATCTTTGTGTTAACATAATGCCCAACTACATTTTCGAAAAATTAAGTATTAGTGATTTTTCTCCACTTCAAATACCCATTTTTCTATCTAATCGGAAAGTAATAAAATCAATCGGTGTAGTTGAGGATGTCTTGGTTCAAACAAATCAAATGGTAATCCCAACCGACTTTGTCATCCTCGATGACGCTTCTCTAGTGTTGGGACGACCTTTTGTAAAAACCCACGAAGCTTTGAAAAACCGGAAGCGCAACAATCTACCTATTCAATTAGGGGGATTTAAAAAGAGTGTCGATCTTGAGCGTTCAATGAAATACCCATTCGGCAATGACGACCCCCTAATTGAAGATGAGCCAGAACCACCCGATAAGGAGGGTCTAGCCAAGGACCCTTATAAACGTGGCGCACCACGGAGGCATTCCACGGAACTATCCTTAGTTTTAGAATTTTTTTTTTAACTTTCATGTTTTCTAGTTTAGTTTTAATTTTCAGGAATAAAGCACACTCGAAATGGTGGAGGTTACTAAGGGAAACTTGAACACACACCCCATGCACAAAAACAGAGCCTTCCGACACTTTTTTCTTCATTACAACAAGTTCAGCACGGGGCCGTGCTCACCCCAACATGCCCCGTGCCCGAGGTTCTGCAGAAAATGTCCAGTTTAGGTAACTGGACACGGGGTCGTGCTCACTGAACACGCCCTCGTGCCCAGCCTTCTGTTTAAATTTGATACTGGCAGTCTGACCACGGGGCCGTGCTCAGCCAACACCACCCCGTGTTCAGCTACCCAGTAACATAAAATCTTGTTTTTAACCCACTTTTACACATTTTAATCAACCGAAAAACTTATTTTTGGGACACATTGAGGGCAATGTGTAATTTAAGTGGGGGGGGGGATGCTAAAACCTTGAATCTTGCAAGTCCTAAAAACAAGCATTACACAAAACTCTATTGGAACCGCTAATCACCCTAAATTTTTTCATTTTTTTTACTTGTCATAGTTTAATTTGGGAATAACAAGTTCTAAAAAGGTTATATTTTTACAAATTTACAACCGATCGCGTCGTGATAAAAAGAACCAACATAAGAAAATTATGAAACGACATAACAAATCTAGTTAAAATTTGATTATATATACTTGATCACATTAAAAACCCATTCCCACAAAAAGTGAGTTTTGAGCCTTTATTGAGCATACAAATACACATCTTTAGATTAAATGCTCATCTTTCGTTTCTTGTGTGAATAGCCGCTTGGTTTCTTACGACACTAGAACTTGCCATGACGATACATTCCCGGTCCTTACCAACTTAACCCCGAGTAAGTAAATGATGGAGGCATTAGGACTAACCCTTTTTTCTTTCAACACCATTATTTTTTACCACCTACCCAAAATCCCCCTAATTAACCCCTTTGAGCCTAAACCTTTTCATTTCTAAACCCAAAACAAACACCCTTTACCCACGAAAACCCTTTTTCATTTTAACCATGTATTTTAGTACAAAGCTCGGTTTTCATGTGACATTCCTTATAAAAAAAAAAACAAGTTCATCAAAAAGAACTTTTTTGAAGAATTGCTTCATTAAAAAAAACAAAAAAAAAACAAAAAGTCTTACGAAAACCGACGCTTTTTAATCCTTTCGCCCTTTTCTACTAACCACTAACCCAACCACCTACCTTTAACCCAAGCCTAACCCTTTCCCCCAAAAGTTCTCTTGATATTTACAAAGGTATATAGTTAAAAAGGAGGAGGATTGATTGATTGGCAAGCTTATGGTAGAAGTAAGTTCCATGCTGCTCTCGAGTGTTTCACAAAAATACATCTTCGGCCGAGTGTTGAGTGATCCCCTTGAGGTATGTTAACTTGTATATAAATGGAATTTTAAAAAGGCATGTTATGCCCTAATAAGTAATATATTTTATTTTATGTAATGTTCTATATAAATCATGACGAATAGGATTGTAAATATTTTTTATAAATAAAATAGATGCAAATTACAAATCATGGGTTGGTAGACGGGCAACAAGCTGCACCGCAAATAAATAAAAATAAAAACTAATAAAGAATCTTGGAAATCCCGACACTCTATGACAAGCCCTAAAACCTTCTCTTCTACCCATTCCATTTGGGAGTGTAAGCCATGTTATAAAGAGTTTTGCTTGAGGACAAGCAAAGATTCAAGTGTGGGGGTATTTGATGTGCGCAAAATGCAACATATAAATTACATCAAATGTGTCATAAAACTAACCCTTTTTAGTACTAATGTTGGAAAAAGTGTGTTTTTGTCTTCCTTTTGTATTTTCAGGATTAAAAGAGCTTAAATGAACAAAAGAAGCAAAAAATGCAGCTAAATCTAACAATAATATAAGAAAAGGGAAGAAACGTGGCATGCCCGACCCCTCGACAGCATCTCCCAAAGCAAAAAACAAGAAGAAAGCTAAGCATGGGGCTGTGCCCAGCTCAACACGGCCCCGTGCCCAGCGGACACGGGGGGCGTGTTCAGGTGTCTGTAGAAAAGACAAAGTTGTAGAAGCTTCTATTCCCGACACGGGGGCTTGCCCAGCTCAACACGGGGCCGAGGTCAACGCTAAGATTCGCAGAATCCAAGCAAATCTTGATAGTACAGATACGCTTCTGCACACGGGGCCATGCCCAGCGGACACGGGGGCGTGGTCAACTAATGCAGACAAACAGCAATTAATGAAGAAAGAAAAGAAGGGTGGACACGGGGCCATGTCCAAAGGACACGGGGCAGTGTACAGGCTTCTGTGCAGGCTATAAATATGGGTTCTTGGCTCATTTGCAAACCCTCCCTTGGCACACCACCTCTCACACACTTCACCCACACTCCACCACCACCACAACACCATCATCCACCCCCATCATCCATCATCCATCATAGAGTGTGTGAGTTGTCTCGGGATCCAAGATTGATCGTAAGAGTTCTTGACAATCAAAGGCCATGTTTGCCTAAGTCTCTTACATCACTTGGTGAAGACAAGTGTCTAGTGTAATACTTTTTATTTGGTTATGTATTAATGACTTTAATAACTAGTTTCTTATGTTGAAGGTGATTCTTCCTTATCGTTTGTCTGTGGTGTCTTGGCATTATTTTACTGTCTATATAAAATAAAAGATTTTCACCATTCATAGCTCCACGGTCTATATGGAGATATGTTGGCTACCTGGTCGGGGGTTAAGGGAACGGTTTGGTAAGAGTCTTGCCTTGTTCAGTGTATAGATCCTGTAAGGACCTGGGTCAAATTCAGTAGGACCTCCTTCAATACACACTGGTATTGGATGGCGGGGATCCAAACTCTTTGATCCCCTCATATGTAAGCTATTATTAATACCTTAACCCGACTACTTAGGACTGTATCCCTGCTGACTCAGACTACTTAGCCGAGGGTAACGTCACCTTCAAAAGAGGGGCCTACCACATTATGCATTAATAACTTAATTAATTATCTTTCAATAATCCGACCCTTTAGGATTGTATCCTTGCTGACTCAAACTACTGGGTTGAGGGTAACGTCACCTTCAAAAGAGGGGCCTACTACAATAACTATGATAATCTCTTAAAAAGTGCAAAAGTGCGGAAATAATCAAAGGTTACACTACACACGAGTCGGATCCAAGTGATTCATCTTGCCTATCTGTTTTTACTTTTATTTTATTTTTCAGCATTTTAGTTAATTCTTATTTTTCTAGTTTAAAAACTTTTTTTTCTAACTTTTGATTTGATTAGACGTTGAGGATAAACCGGTACTAAAAACTCTTGTGTCCTTGGACGACCTCGGTATCTTACCAACTCTATACTACGCTCACGATGGGTGCACTTGCCCATATGTGTGTTTAGTGTTAGTAAATATCGTGTTTTATAAATTTAAAACTTGGCTAGAAAGTGTAAAAGGGCTTAAAATATACATTAAAAACCTACCACGCACTACGCACATCAATGCTTCATTGAAATAAAAAGTTATTAAAATAAAAAGTCACGAAAAAAGACGCTTTTTACGCCTTTCGCCCTTTTCTACTAACCATTAACCTAACCACCTACCTTTAACCCAAGCCTAACCCTTCCCCAAAAGTCCTCTTGATATTTACAAAGGTTTTTAGTTAAAAAGGAGGAGGATTGATTACTTGGCAAGCTTATGGTAAGAGTAAGTTCCATGCCGCTCTCGAGTGTTTCACAAAAATACATCTTCGGCCGAGTATTGAGTGATCCCCCGTGAGGTATGTGAACTTGTATATAAATGGAATTTTAAAGAGGCATGTTATGCCCAAATAAATAATTTCTCTTATGTGATGTTTTAAATAAATCATTACGAATAGGATTGTAAATAAAATAAAAATAAAACCTAATAAAGAATCTTGGAATCCCGACACTCTATGACAAGCCCAAAACCTTCTCTTCTACCCATTCCATTTGGGTGTTGTCACACCCCGACCACGTAAAACAACAAAACATGGCGGAAACATCAGGGAGTGTTGTAACAGAATCATTGTTTCATAACACATGGAAATTTAAGTATTGTTTTATTGAATGAAAGAGTTACAATGTCTTAACAAACAATAAAGTATAACAAAATTAACTAGTCTTCCATCTTTTATTGTCACTAAGGCCCAAGTCCGCCTAAGTGTATCTTGATCAATCCTATGCTTCATTTCCTGAAACACATGTGAAAATAGGTACGTCAGCATAAAAATGCCGACGAGTACATAGGTTTTGTAAAAATAAGATTCATGACTTCTGTTTAAGAAAATGTTTAGTCATGAACCTTGTAATTTGCTTTGTCTTTGTAAATCATTTGAAAAACAATAAGTTCAGATGATATATATAAATAAGTGAATAATGCATGGTTAAATGAATAACCATGTAAAATGAATTTGTATAAGTTAAGTTGTTTGTAAAACAATGTATTATGAAAAGTATGTTATTTGTATAAAATGTCATGTGTCTTAAGTTGAAATGATTTAAATAACGCTACGTTATGTAATACCATACAATCACTTATATATAGGAAGTACCAGCGACGTATCCACCATGCTTGTATCATATTACACATGCCTCGTTACTTAAATCACTTACGCAAACCAAACCAATCAATGTAAGATATCTATGTTTAAACCAATTGTCAAATGTATTGAATAATATGTCAAAGTGTTTATGTCAAGATGTAAATCATGTAATGTAAAACAAATGTGATATGTATGGCTAGTGAAATGCATCAACTAAACCATAGGTGAAACGCACAAAACAAAGCATTGAAGTAAAACTTGGTTTAAATCAAAGTTATGTTTTGTGGGAAATGCATGATCAAATGTCAATCATGTTAAAATGTCTATGTCGAAATGTCTATGTCATATGTCTATGTCAAAATGTCTTTGTGTAAACCATGTCAAAATGTCATGTATGGTTAGCGAAATGTGTCAACTAAACCATATGCACAAGAACATAGTATTGAAGTAAAACTTGGTTTAAATCAACGTTATGTCTTGTGAAAATGCATGCTATACTGAATATGAACATTTATGCGGTGTGGTAAAAATGCATACATCCAATCCTTGCGACTGTGGCGATAAACCCTTAAACGACTTAAAGGATTATCTGTGCTTCATATCATCGAATTCGGTCATTCCTTTCATCCCCTTTCCCTGGGATGTCCGGAACGGGAGTTGTCAATTCCTATGGTACCACTACCTACTAACGAACGGCGTAGCTAATGTTAATGAATGTATTGTCCCATTTAAACGAACCAAATGTCATACCAAAATGTAAGCATGTGATGAAATGAAAATGTACTAAGTATGCAACAAATGAACATACATAGCATGTGATGTGTTGTGTTGTGATGTGATGTAAAACACTGTACTAAGTAGGCACACAATGGCATACATAGCATAAAATACAATGAAATCATGTACTATAAGTGTACTAATGAACATAACAAACATATGATATGAAAACATGGAAAGCATGAAAGTAACAAGTAGGCACATGTGTTCCACCCCAAAACGTTTGGAAAACAATAAAAGAGGGGTCTATGTACTCACTTGAGATTGCTCAGTAGTTCTTGAGTGACAACCAAACAACGCTAGAGATCACGGATATCAAACGGCACCTAATATAGGTAACTATGTTAATAAACCGGACCTAAATCGGAAGACTGGGTAGCATGAGGGTTTGTAAACCAAATGAGTGTAGGAACTCATGTGATATGGTTTAACAAATCCTTCATACTAAATGAAACTTAACCTAAGTGTTTACGACCCATTACGACCCGTTTAGGTAGCTTATGCTACTTTAACGCGTCGTTCGCGTGAGACGCGTTCGGACCGCCTAACTAGCCCTATGACAAGTGTTATATGCCTAAACATGTTACATAATCAGTTATGTGACAAAAGTTTAGGTTACATATGCTTAATTACCAATTATACATGAAAAGGGTATTCTGGTAATTTACCTAAGGCATATAAACTACCTATCATACAACTACTTAAACGAAGCGACCATAAGGTATAACCTCGGAAGGTTATTCCCTATATACTATGGTCACCTAAAGTGTTTGGTCGGATCCTAATGATCGACCAAATGGGTCGGGTTCGAAGGTATAAGCGATTTATCAGATCGCTTACCCTACGACCCTAGACAACGTGGTAATCAGTAGGCATAGTCCTAAGGGACTATAACCATCGTGATTACAATCACGTTGCGAAGTTCATTTATTGACCATAAGCTGGTCAATGCTGAAAGTCAAACAAAGTTTGACTTTCGGACTCGAAAAGCAATAAAAGAACGAAAGAATACTTACGAAGGGTCCCCAAATGCTAATCTAGATCAAAATAGCTCAGGTATGAAACAAAGGTTTCAACTTAGAGCCTTTTCAATCAGATTCTTGTGAGAAATGAAGTTGGGGGGATGGGGTATTTATAGTTTTCGGTCCACCGTTAGGATCGTTTCTTGGAAAAGAGGGAATGATCTAGCCCGTACACTTGTCAAGATGTTGTGGTAACTAATTTTGGCCACCATAGGAGTTTAACAAGTGGCATTTGACCTTTGGGAGTGTGTTTAATGGCTGAAACAACTGTTAACTTGGCTTTTCCTGATCTGAAGGGCTGATGCGGCCCGCTTCAGGATCAGGCAAGGCTAATGCGGGCCGCCTGGGATGTCTGATCAGCCCACATGTTTCAGAAATGACAGTTTCAGTCCCTGCACGTGTTTAAGGCCATTTCCGACACTTCTAAGGCCCGTAAAGCCAACTTTAAGGCCCTAAAATGTTACCTAAACATTGTGGACATGAAACATGCTCAAAAATATGCCGGGTGTTGGTTCGTTTGGTCGTACGAACGCGATGTTCGTTTAATTACGACGGAATGCGCACAAGCGCGAAAAACGATCCAAATGACGCGACGAATGGATTTTTCTTATGGCGAACACTAAAATATAATATATTCATGCTTACATAAATTTTTGGATGTCCGGATGTATTCAGAACGTAAGTTATGCGCGAAAATGCAAACTTGTGCACTTTTTGACACTTTTAGTCCCTGAATGACCCAAAAGTTTATTTTTTGCACACCGAACCCCTCAAAGCCTATTTCTAAGCTATGTGAAGGATATTTAAGGTGTGTTTAACTTATGGTCATGTTCCGGAATGTCTGTTACAGTTCAGATTGGCATACTTTCGCAGTTTGTCAAATTTAGTCCCTGTAGACGAATTAACTTGCTTTTGCCATACCAAAGCCTTCAAAACTTATTTCTAAGTTATGTAAAGGTTATTTAAGGTATGTTAAGCCAATGTCACTATTCCGGAGTGTTTGTTGCATTAAACTGGTTATATTTACGCATCGGTGCGCGTATAACCTTCCAGAAAGTGATTTAGAGTTTGGAATTGAACAAAAAATGATATGTGCAAATGATACACATATTTATACAAATCCCAAGTATGAAATAAAATATTTCATTGCTACAGTATTTGTTTGATGGCCGTGGAGGCACAGGTGTTACAGGTGTGTAAGCCACAAAATAAAGAGTTTTGCTTGAGGACAAGCAAAGATTCAAGTGTGGGGGTATTTGATGTGTGCAAAATGAAACATATAAATTACATCAAATAAGGCATAAAACTAACCCTTTTTTTAGTACTAATGTTGGAAAAAGTGTGCTTTTGTCTTCCTTTTGTATTTTCAGGGTTAAATGAGCTTAAATGAACAAAAGAAGCAAAAATGCAGCCAAATCTAACAATAATACAAGAAAAGAAATAAATGTGGCATGTCCGACCCCTCGACAGCATCTCCCCAAGCAAAAACAAGAGAACAGAAGGCTGAACACGCCCCGTGCTCACTGAGCACGGGGGCGTGCCCAAGTGTCTGCAGAAAAGACAAAGCTGTAGAAGCTTCTATCACCCACCACGAGGGCTTACCTAGCGGACACGGGGCCGTGGTCAACGCAAAGATTCACAGAATCTAGGCAAATCTTGATAGTACAAATACGCTTCTGCACACAGGGTTGTGCCCAGCGGACACGGGGGGCGTGGTCAACTAATGTAGACAAACTGCATTTAATGAAGAAAGAGAAGATGGGTGGACACGGGGCCGTATCCGGGCTTCTGTGCAGGCTATAAATATGGGTGCTTGGCTCACTTGCAAACCATCCCTTGGCAAACCACCTATCTCACACTTCACCCACCCACCACCACCATCACAACCCACATCCACCACCATCATCCATCATAGAGTGTGTGAGTAGTCTCGGGATCCAAGATTGATTGTAAGAGTTCTTGACAATCAAAGGCCATGTTTGCCTAAGTCTCTTACATCGCTTGGTGAAGACAAATGTTTAGTGTAATACATTTTATTTTTAATCTTTTCGCACTTTTTATTTGGTTATGTATTAATGACTTTAATAACTAGTTTCTTATGTTGAAGGTGAGTCTTCCATAACGTTTGTCCGTGGTGTCTTGGCATTATTTTACTGTCTATATAAAATAAAAGATTTTCACCATTCATATCTCCACGGTCTATATGGAGATATGTTGGCTACCTGGTCGGGGGTTAAGGGAACGGTTTGGTAAGAGTCTTGCCTTGTTCAGTGTATAGATCCTGTAAGGACCTGGGTCAAATTCAGTAGGACCTCCTTCAATACACACCGGTATTGGATGGCGGGGATCCGAACTCCTTAATCCCCTCATATGTAAGCTATTATTAATACCTTAACCCGACTACTTAGGACTGTATCCCTGCTGACTCAGACTACTTAGCCGAGGGTAACGTCACCTTCAAAAGAGGGGCCTACCACATTATGCATTAATAACTTAATTAATTATCTTTCAATAATCCGACCCTTTAGGATTGTATCCTTGCTGACTCAAACTACTGGGTTGAGGGTAACGTCACCTTCAAAAGAGGGGCCTACTACAATAACTAAGATAATCTCTTAAAAAGTGGAAAAGTGCGGAAATAATCAAAGGTTACACTAAATACGAGTCGGATCCAAGTGATTCATCTTGTCTATCTGTTTTTATTTTTATTTTTATTTTTCAGCATTTTTAGTTAGCTTTATTTTTCTTGTTTAAAACCTTTTTCTAAAATTTTGATTTGATTAGACGTTGAGGATAAACCGGTACTAAAAGCTCTTGTGTCCTTGGACGACATCGGTATCTTACCAACACTATACTACACTCACTATGGGTGCACTTGCCCATATGTGTGTTTAGTGTTAGTAAATATCGTGTTTTATAAATTTAAAACTTTGTTAAAAGTGTTAAAAGGCTTAAAATATACATTAAAAACTATATAACACTCACGCAAATCACTTACCAAGAACAATACCTGGACTCTTGTTCCACGACCATCCAATGCCAATGTTGTAGGTTCAAAATGGATTTTTCGTACCAAATGTAAATCCGATGGTTCCATTGAACGATACAAAGCCAAACTTGTTGCTTAAGGTTTTACCCAAATTTCAGGCCTTGACTATTCCCATAGTTTCAGTCCTGTCGTTAAAGCCACTATTGTTCGTACTGTTCTTGCTCTAAGTATAATTCACAATTGGCATCTTCATCAATTAGATGTCAATAATGCCTTTTTACATGGACATCTGTCAGAAAAAAGTTTTTATGGAACAACCGAAGGGTTTTATTGATGTTCGATTCCCATCTCATGTTTGGAAATTAAACAAAGCTATATATGGCTTGAAGCATGCCCCCAGAGCTTGGTTTCATCGTCTTAGCATGTTTCTTGTCAACAATGGTTTCACATGCAGTCGTACTGATCCTTCTCTATTCATTTATAACCATAATACTCGTATCATGTATTTACTTGTCTATGTTGATGATCTTATCCTTACTGATAATCATTCACCAACCATTAAATCCTTTATTATCTTGACAAGGAATTTGCCATCAAAGATCTTGGGAGACTCAACTACTTTTTGGGATTGGAGGTTACCTACACTACAAATGGTCTTTTCTTGAATCAATCAAAATATACGATGGATATTCTGACTCGGGCTAAAATGTTGGATGCTAAACCAGCACCAACACCTTTAAGCTCCAATGTTTCTTTTGTCACTGCAGGTACCCCTTTTTCCGATGTTACGCTTTATCGATCCGTTGTAGGTGCTCTCCAATATTTAACGATCACGAGACCTGAAATTTGTTATGCTGTTAATCAAGTTAGTTAATTTTTAAATGCTCTAACTGTTGATCATTTTAAGTTGGTAAAGAGGATTCTTCGGTATCTCAAAGGTACTATTGCTTTTGGGTTACACTATAGTCGTCCCACTACCACATCGCTGCTTGGATTCTCTGATGCTGATTGGCCTCGTTGCTTGGAGACACGTCGCTCCACTTATGGCTATTCAATTTTTTTGGGTGGTAACTTGATCTCTTGGAGTGCTAAAAAGCAACCAACTGTTGCCAGATCTAGTTGTGAATCTGAGTATCGTGCTATGGCCAACATCGCTGCTGAAATTGTTTGGATCACTCATCTTCTTCAAGAGTTACATGCTCTTCCGCCCGATAGACCAACCATACTATGTGATAATCAGAGTGCTTTATTTCTCACACAAAATCCTGTTTCCCACAAACGTGCTAAACACATTGATTTGGATTATCATTTACCACAAGAACTTGTCAATGCTGGAAAATTGGTTACCAAATTTGTTCTGACCAAGCTTCAGGTGGCTGATATTTTCACGAAGAGTCTTCCTTCGTCTCAGTTCAACATTTTTCGTCAGATGCTTCGTATCGGTCCACCACCGTCAGCTTGCGGGGGGGATATTAGATAATATTTGTACACGTGTATTTATTCCTTATTTATTGTCTAGATTGTGCATATTCATCAAGTCTATATATTGTATAGTGTAACCTATTGCAAAGTAGTGAGAATTGATTCTTCACAATAGACCCTGCATTCCTGATTTCTTGACTCGATTGAAGGAAGAACAAATGGAATTACTATGACGGTATGAAATGGTAGCACTCAGTGAAGTTGAGAGTTTTATCATGTACATGGGGTTAGCAGTTGTTGAGCATGGATAGGATGGTAGCTCCTTGGCGTGGTTATCCGGCTCGTTACTAGAATTGGCATTCCAGTTACCGAGCTTATCGTTCATGTGGTTAATTTGATATCAGTTTTAACTAATGGTTCAGTTTTTATAGGCTTATTGGATATTATCACCCCTAATTGTTGGTTATTGGCCGCGGCCACCCCCAACTATCACTTTGACGCTCTTCACCCCCAACTTAACACTTAGTATGTTCTGTTACCACGTCGTTAACTGTTCACTAAGTTTTGATCTTTGAACTATACTTTTGGGAGTGTCATAGGGATCTTAGGAAGGTTTTATGGATCTTAGGAGACCCAAAAAGTATAGTAACAAGATCAAAAGTTAGTGATTAGTTAACGGTGTGGGAACAGAACACACTAAGTGTTAAGTTGGAGGTGACGGGCGTCAAAGTGATAGTTGAGGGTGGCAGCAGTCAATAGCCAATAGTTGGGGGTGATAAAATTCAATAACCCTTTTTTATATGTTTAACCTAATAATTAAAATACATAATTTCAAAAGAATCAACTAATAAAATTTGATTTACCCAAAACCCTCTAAACTTTTTAGTTAAACTTTTTTGTTTAGATTTATTTATTGATGGATCATGATAAAAAGATAAAGTTTACCATGTTGGCTCCTCCTTGGAAACTATAACTAAACTTTTCTTATAGCATTTAATGTGGGAGTGTCTTGGACACAAGTATTGGTTTGATAATCCAAAGCTGCATAAACCAACAATATAGCATTCGTTTCACATAATAGAATGGAATCTTGAGTGAATTGGAATATTGATTTCACTCCTTATTTTGTTGGTTTCAATAAGAAAATGGATTGGAATGGAACAACATAAGGAATGGGATCTACATTCTAATTCCATGCAAATTTCATTTCATTTTGGAAAACAAACACACCATAATTACAAATCAAATTTTAATATCTGCGTGAATTCCCATTCCAATTCCATTGCAATCCATGAAACCAACACTACCTAAGTGTTTGGGCAGGTCTGAAGATGCACGCCAATTATTCGATGAAAGGCTTGATTTGTATTGTTATAGCTACTTATTTATTTTAAAACAAAGGTAATGGTTTTAAACATACTAATGTAGGATTGCATTTTTGTTAAGTCTACCTCTATGAAATTGATTGATATAATGTTTATCATTTTAAGTTCATAGCTTGTTGTTATCATAATGTTGTGAATTTACACATTTGGTTCATTATTTGATACATAAGAAATTAGGCTATTGAGAAATACATATGTAAAATGTATTATCTTTTGTGTCTATGATGAGTTCATATGATGTTTATACTTTTATGTCAGCATACATATATATTGATATCTCTCTATATAATAAAGCAAACTTTCAAAATCCAACGTGTCAACATTGTAAGCCTCCCATGTTAAAATAATCCTATGTGTAATTTTAATAGATTTTTCATTTTTATGTTTAATAAAAGCACAAAGTCAATTCTAAAAAACCCTAAGTCAAAGTTTTGAGAACCCATCTCTTGTAACATCCCTTTTTCTCTGCAATACACACAAAATGTCAAAAAAAAAACCTGCACGCCCCATACCCATCTTTCACTTTCCTCTTCATCTTCATCTTCTTCGTTCCCTCTAATTCTTCTCTTTTCAATTCCATATCAATGTGTGGTTAAAAAAATTCAAATCAACCCTTCTGTATGTACTCTCTCTCTCTGAAACACATATCATACAAATATGTATTTGCATAAAACTTCAAATCGTGTTCAAGAAACATAAATCCTACAGTGGTGCTCGATTTCTAGACCTAATCCAACGGTATACAAAAGCATTCACACGGAGCGCTCTTTTGAAATTGGCTTCTCTTCTGCACATTGAGTCTCGGGTGAAGAGGCATACCAATGAGACCTGAATTTGTGAAGTATATGAAATTGGCTTCCTCTTCATAGTTAGTACATAGATATATATATATATATTTTAATTCTAATTTTAATTTTCTGTAGTTTATGAACTGAATTTGTGAAGTATATGTGCAGGGTGTTGATTATTAAAGGAAGCTTTGCTATTGTTTGAAGAAATTAGGTTCGTGAATTTCACATTTCACTTAAATGCTATGTCGAATCATTTTATTTACTTGAACGTTTTATGTGAAACAAGTTTTTTCATCGGTATGTTGATGTGATTTTGTCATTCCCATAATCGCATGTTCCATTCAAATTAAGTTTTTCAAAATTTCTTCAAATATATCGAGTGGTATGTGCATCCTTTTATATACAACTTTTTACTAAGTCCACATTTACAGTGATTTGCATTTGTTACAAGATTCTTATCTATCGCTACCACCCTAATAGCGAGCGTAGACCTATACGCTACGTAGTACGCTATAGCGATCGCTATGTTTGCTATAGATAACTATGGAGTAGACCAAAATTGACCTATTGTATAACACTGGTAGTCCCATTTTGACTCGTAGTATGATTTAATTAGACCCAAATATAACCCGTTGTATAATTTAAGTAGACCCAAATAAACCTATAGGTGATTTTTTAACCAAGTCAACGAAACACCGAATGAATCATAATTGTCAGGTCTAGCTATACTTTTGTTTATGTGATCATTTATAATCGATTATTTGCAGCCGAGCCCTGATAACAATGAATCCGCGGACCCACATCCTCAATACGACCCGCTTAACCAGCTGGGTCTCTTGGGTTTAAACGTGAGGAAGAGTGAATCATTATTGGACCTATGTCAAGCCAGTGTTAACCAAGCCCATATCGACAAAATGGAGAAAGATATTCAGGCAAGAGTCGGGTTCTCAGGGCCCGTCGATAACTTGAAGGCGTCTAATTTTCCAGATGTACTTTTAAGGATTGGAGAATGGGAGGTACACATTATTACACTGCATATGGTTTTATGTTGAAGAGTACGTTTTGACCCATTTACTTGTGAATGGGTTGTTTCGGGTTATGTTTAGTAAATGGGCAAAATAGAAAATAAACAGCTAACAATAGCATATGTTTATCATTATCGGGTTTAAACCCCACTGACTAATGGAGAGTTCAAGAGAAAAAAAAAAATAGAACAATGGCCTCAATTTTAAACTCGCTATGTCTATAAAAGGGTTGAGTCGCCCTTGAGTTCAACTCAATTCTAGAAATTATTGAGTTGGAAACTATTTAATGAATTATTATGTATAGCTTCTTGGTTTGATTGGTCAATCAGAAATTAGTGATATGAATATTGGGGTGGAATCTGGTACTTTAGAGGGTAAGATATATATACTTTTGTATTATGTATACGCTCACTATTTATTTTTTATTTATTTTCATATTTCAGGTTATTTGTATCAATCCAAACTTGAATTAGATGTAATAGATTTGGAAATGTAGTTCTCAGTAATATTTGGAAACCGTGTATGAGATTGATTAAATGCATCATATATACGACCAAGGTAATGTTTTACCTAAAAAAAGTCCTGATTTTTCCTTTGTTTTTTGGCAAAGCATATAGTAAAGAATATATGATAATTGATTAATAATATGTTAAAATGCATAAAGTTACAATTAGACTAGGAATATGAGATGGTATAATTTTTAAACATATATACATCGTTTGTCCATGACATTGTTTCTATCATGTTAGCTTTAATTACATTTATTTAATCCGTGTTTAATGTACTTTCATTTTGTTTTTAATCTAGCTAGGGTTATTTGAGGTGATTCCCATACCGGATGAACAGTTAAGGTTTTTCTTACTCGGTTCAGGTATCATTGTGTCAGGTTTGGTAATCAGGTTTCAGTTAAAAAAAGGTAAAAACCAAAGTGCTTTTATCTTTGGGATTATGGTAGGAAGCAATTTTAACTCATTTC
Organism: Helianthus tuberosus; assembly: GCA_030545235.1. Classification (NCBI taxonomy): domain Eukaryota; kingdom Viridiplantae; phylum Streptophyta; class Magnoliopsida; order Asterales; family Asteraceae; genus Helianthus; species Helianthus tuberosus. The sequence continues at coordinate 123,324,600 of CM060352.1, forward strand.
TTTATATGTGGCTTGACTTAACCGTTACCGTACCGCACAGGGGAGCACCCATGTAAAGAAAAAGAGGGAGGCGCCCCATGAAAAAATTAGTGTTAATTTTACCATAAAAAGTCTTCATCGCTTCCACAATGATAAAAAATCTTAGGTCCGCAATTAGTATCGCATAGTAGCATAATATCGACACTCTGAAGTTTACATATTTATTTAAACATTATGATTTATGTAAATTAAATCAAAACAATTATAAAACCATATAACGTTTGAAAACATTGCTTTTTATTTTGTTTAACGACAAAATTTATATTAATATAAATTAAATTTTGCTGCCTGAGAGGTTCTCGGGTTGGGTGTGGTTGTGTATGTATTATATATGTGTACTTTAAAGTTAAATGTTATTTGGTTACTCTAATAAAATTATTTATATGAAATATCTGAAGATATTTTTGGTAGTTGATGTTATGTTTTGGGTAGTCGATTAACTCGAAATCTGAAAATAAAATTAGTAAACAATTATCAAGTTAATTTGAGAACAATTCCAATAGAAAATTTTAATAAGACAAACTAGTTATTAGTCAAACTTGTTCCATATTTTAATTTGTATATTATTTCTTGAGTTGGAGTTCATTCCTTCATGTTTGTAGAATGCATTGCATATTGTTGTTCTTTGTTCATATTTTGGTTTAAGATGGTACATATTTGTTTAATATTGGCCAATTCACTATTCAGGATTGTTTAGAAAACTTAATTCAAGATCATCTTTGATACTTAAAAGACATCTGTTGATTGTTTGAATGCTTATATGAATTGTGTTGTAGGAAAAGAATGTTGTTTTTGTTAAACTCAATCACTCAAATTATAATTCACAATACGTTTTCAATATATAGAGTTACAATCAACCTATACTAGGAAACCGAATAATACAAGTTGAATACAATCAATGCACATAATCATAGAGATGATTTCGTAAATCATGCTAATGATTTACGTTATGCTTTTACCCCCCGTCAATCGAACAGGTGGGGGATCAATGCGAAGTAGGCCTCGAAATGTTTCAATGAGAGGCCTTGAGAGACTTTGAGTGAAGATATCTGTAACCAGGAGATTGAATGGAACAAACTTTGTATAGAGACGACCAGAGGAAACAAGCTCACGCACAAAATGATAATCAGTGTCGATATGCTTTGCAAGTTTGTGTGAAACTGGGTTTTGACTTAGAAAAATAGCACCTATAGGTCATGGAAAAAGTACCCAGGTGTTGTTAGATTTTAACGTCTCAAGCTCCTCTTCCATTGCCTTGACCCATTTTGAGTGTTTTGCTGCTGATTTGTAACCATGGGGATCATGAGCTGCAAGTAAAGCATGATGTAACGAACCTGAAAATAAAGACAAGTTAGCATAATATTTGGGCTTGAAAATGCTGTTTTTCGATCGAGTTCTCATAGGATGAGATGGCATCAGCTCAATGGGAGATCCCTGGGTAAATTGGTGAGTGGCGTTGGGTATGGTAGGTGGATTTGAGGGGTGTTGTGGTTAGGTCGGTTGTGAGGAAGAGGTAGGATGAGTTTGTGGTGGGGTTGGTGAGGGTGATGAGGGAAATGGAATGTGTATCTGGGATGGTGGGTGGGGTGATGAGATTTGGGCTTGGGCAGGATGGGATGATGGAAGTTGAGTGGGATGGAAATGTGCTTGGGCCGATGGGGTATGTATGAATGAGTGTGTTTCTTGGCCGAGGGGTGAGGGTTAGTAGATTAGGCCGATGGTTGAGAATTGGAGAATATGGAGGTGTGGGCAAAAAGTGGATCAGCAGGCCATAAAGAACAAGGAGAGGACTCATGAGAGGCTGTGGACTCAGAAGTAAGTGGTGAAATAATTGGTGGGGGATTTGGTAAAGGGAGAGATGGGAGAGTTTCATCAAAGTCGGAGAAAACCAAGGTGGCCTCCTCAATTGGATTGACATGACCACTAAAAGGATAGGAATCCTCATCGAATTGAGCATGCATTATAACATAGACGCGATGAGTTTTAGGATCCAAGCATCGATAACCTTTGTATTTAGCGTCATAACCGATGAAAATACATTCAGTGTTGCGAGGTGATAGTTTATGTTTAGTATAATCCCTTAGGTAAGGGAACACACGACATCCAAAGACACAAAAAGTGGAATATGTGGGAGGGTGGCCATATAATAGTTCAAATTGATATTTGAATTCTAGCAACTGGGTAGGAAGGCGATTGACAATAAATGTGGCGGAAGCAAAGGCATCCGACCATAATGTGGCAGGAGCATGAGAGATAAAAAGCATTGCCAAACCAGTTTCAGTAATAAGCCGGTGTTTACGCTCAGTATAACCGTTTTGTTCAGGTGTATGGGGACAAGAAAGGCGATGATGAATGCCTTGTTCATAAAAAAAATTTTGAACTCAATGGTTGGTAAATTCAGTTCCACCATCACTTTGGAAAATTTTAATTTTTCGTGATAACTGATTTTGAATAAAAGGTGTGAACACTAATAAAGCTTCATAAAAATCAGATTTCGATTTTAGTGGGTGGAACCATGTAAAACAAGAATGATCAATAAAGATTGCATAAAAACGATACCCATTTGATGATGTAACATGTGCAGGGCCCCAAAGGTCACAATGAATTAAATCCAAAGCATGCATAGAACGTTTATTATTGGAATCAAAAGGTAAACGATGCGACTTAGACATTTGACAAGGAGAACAAGTACTAGGTTTAGGTAACATAGACGTAACTAACAAAGACCGAAGTTTATGTAATCTAGAAATAATATCAAAGGAAACATGTCCAAGGCGACCATGCCACCGTTCAAAGGAAGCCTTGAGATGAGGAGTAGAGTAGGAGGCCACGAAAGCATGATTCCCTTCACCAAGAATGTAAAGGCCATTCTCACACATCCTTTTTTCCAGGATTTCCTTGGACTTTCGATCCTGGACGTGAAAGAAATTAATAGAAAAAAACGACATCAATAGGGGAATCATTTGTAAGTTTACTCATAGAAAGAAGACATTTTGTAAGGTGAGGAACAACAAGGAAATTTTTTAAAGGGAGATGGGAGCAAGAGATGTTGTTCCAGTGTTAGTGACAGGAAAAGTTTGACATTTCCAAAACGAACAAAGTCGTTTCTAGGAGTCATAAGTGGTTTCAAGATCATGTTTTGAAGGAGTCATATGGGCAGGCGCACCTGTATCACCGGTCCAGTCTGGGTAGTCATCAGTGACATGACACTGAGCATGGAAAGCTTGGGCCAAGTTGGCATCAAGAGGAGCGGCTTGTTTAGCAAAAGAAGCCAGATTGGGACACGTATTTGCATAATGACCATCTTTCCTGCATAATTGACAATGAAGGGGTCGCTTGCCACGGCCACGACCAGAATTTCGACCACGACCCTGACCTCGATTAGTATAAGAGGATCCTGAAGAGGAATGAGATGTGTTACTAGAATAGGACAGCTGAGCAACAAAGGCAGCCTGAGGAGTATTCTGGCCATGAAGGGATGTCATAATGGTTTCTTGATTTTCTGCTTTCCCAAGTAATTCACAAAAGGATGAAGTGCCTAAGGCATGGTGGGTTGTGGAAAAGTGTTCAAAAGTGGTTCCAAGACCACATTAAAACCAATGACATTAATCAGTTTCATCGACCGGGTGACCTATAGCAGCAAGTTGATCACATATGGTTTTAAATTTTCGGCCAAACTCAGCAACAGAGGAAGAACCTTTTTGTAACATGTGCAGGTTATCATGTAAGATTTGCCTACGGTCAGTGGAACAGTGACTATTCGTTGTTTCCAAAGCAAGCCAGATCTGACGAGCATTAGAGATGCCAATAATTTCAGACATAGCTTCCTTGGAGAGAGAGGACTGAAGAAGGAGACGTATCGATTGATCCTTGGTTAACCATTCGGTACGAGTACGGTTTGGGACATGTTTATCAACCTCAAGAACGGTTTCGGGTGGTATGCGAGTGGTGCCATCAACATGTCCAATCTAGTTCTAAAGAATAAGAACGAGAGAGACTTGTTGGGACCATGCTAGGTAGTTTGTGGAGTTTAGTTTGAGAGGTACGGAGTGAAGGAGGGAATGGAGAGGGGTTGCGGTGGTAGTGGGTGTCAATGTGGCCATGGTATCGGTGGTACAGGTTACGGCAGAAGGCAGAGTACCAGCGGAGTAGGGTTTCGGGACAGGTGGGTTTCGGCAGAAGATGGTGAAGTGGCAGAAGATTTGCGGGGCTATGTAGATGTCGGTTGAAGTATAAAATTAAGATGGGCCGGTGGTCAAAAGGAAATAAAGCCGGTGGATTTAATATTGGGGCGGTCGGTGGTGACAAAGGGATGGGTGACGACTGAGAATAAGAATGGTTGTTGGGAATAATGGTTGACGGCAGTAAAGATGTAGCTTCAGGTAGGGTTTGGCAGGGAAGGAGAAGAAACAGGAGAAAGAGAGAGGGCCAATTTGGAAAGGAGGATAGGGAATAGGACCGCCAGTTAGGCTGATACCATGTTAAACTCAATCGCTCAAATTATAATTCAGAATACGTTTATAATATATAAAGTTACAATCAACCTATACTAGGAAACCGAATAATACAAATTGAATAGAATCAATGCACATAATCATAAAGATGATTTCGTAAATCATTAGCATGATTTACGTTATGCTTTTAGTTTTAATGCAAGACTTGAGTAATTTGGTCTTTTTAGTAAGGCATACATTTAAAGCTTTTTGGTTTACTGTTTTCCAGTTCCTGTAATGCTTGTAGTTTTGTTCCTAGTTTGAACTAGGTCATTGCATTGCAAGTCACTCTTATTAATATATTATTTCTTCTATGCTAAAATGGTTTAACATATGAAGGAACATACAATACGAGATATGCAAAACAAGTTTTAAGTTCAAATTTTATTTCATGATGGGATTTTACAAATGGGTATAGTTGTTTGTCTGTTACATATGTCTAACATTGATATTTTGGATATAAATTGCAGGTTTTTGTATCTGTTGGTAGTCCGGGTTTTTTCGTATATCTATGTACATACAGTTGTTTGCTTATGAAACATACAAGGTAAGAAAAATGTGGTTTTGTTGTAGTATTTAATATCTAATTAAATATACAGATTACATATATGCATGCATTTAAAGGAACTGTATACATGTTGAAACTTTTTAGGGGTATAGATGATGAGCTTACACTTGTTGAAGATTAGTTACAGATTTTGTGCTAGCATGACTTCAACTTTTGTAACATTCAATCTAATGATTTTAATCGGGTTTACCCGATTCCCAAGTTTTCCACTCTGATTACCAAACCAATTATAGTCGAATAAACTGAAACCCATTTATCCGACTCGGATCACGCCAATCTTAAACATGTCAGTTGGTTAATCTGTTATTGGTTAAAGTCGACAGGCATAGTCTTTTCAGAATTATACATCATAGGTAAACTAAAAAATGATTTGATAACCTGTATAACTTGAGGTCAACCAGAACTACGATTTTCCAAAATAATTTGTATCACTTTTACCGGATGACACAATACTTGAAATGATGAGCAATTTTTGCAAGTTTCATCAAATGGCACCAAGTGAATGGGACCTTTTTCTTGAACGCACAAAAAGTTTCCATTTATCGTTTTTTGATTGCTTGTTCGGTTTGCATATCTTAAATTAGATGTTAACTATAGATGTTAATTGTACAAGTCGGTGGGCTTATGGAATCATTCAAAGCTAGCTTCGAAGTTGAAAAACCACAATTGCTTGAAATCAGAAAAGAAATTTGAAGAGAATCATCAAAGAAAAACAATTGAACTAGAAGCTACACAGAATGATGTTGACATCCAACGACCAAACGTTGAAGCTACAATGCAAAGTATTAGGGAAAAGCTACCTATTGAAGTACTTTAAGATTTTAGAGATGAGTAGTAGCTTTTCTTTACTTTTTATCACTGTAATTGACAACTTTACATTGATTTCATTATTTATTTGAGTTGGTTTAATTGAGATGCTATTGCATATTAATGGAAATTTTAATGATTTTAAACAATGATGCTATAGAGGTGCATTTGGTTGTAAAAATGGTTGCATTTGTTGTAACTAGAATCTAAAAAAGTGGTGCATTTGATGTAAAAAAGGTTATATTTTTCTGTTAGAAATATAAAAATGGTTGCATCTGATTGTAGCAAAAGTTGCATTTAATTGAGAGAAAAGTTGCATTTAAAAGTAAAAAAAAGGTTGCAGTGGCCTATTAAAAACGTTGCATGATAAAAAGGTTGCATTTGAATAGTAAATGCAACCCTTTCAAAAAAGGTTGCGTAATCTAACAAAAAAATGTATTAGGCCTAATGCAATTTCACCTAATGAAGCTTTCGATAATAGGTTGCATTAGGTCTAATGCAACGTTTTCAAGGTTTAATGCAACATTTTACGGGGGTTGCATTAGCTTCATTTTCTTGTAGTATCATAAAAACATGAAAATTTTTGAATTTTATCTTTGCGTGAGTTTAGTGGAGTTAACTTTCTAAATATAAAAAACATTATTTTCTCAAAAATATGTGGATTTGGAGTTAAAAAATATGGAAAATGATAGTTAAAATAGAGTTAAGGGTCGTGCGTACTTTGTGTGATATGTTGATTGGCTCGGCATTACATTTTACATGATTACCTATGTAATGAACATAACATTTGAGGACAATATATAGTATATCCATCTTAGCAACATTTTAATTTGCACTTAAAAGTTGCAGTCTCAGCGAGTAGTTGGTATTTAGCGAATTGTTGTAACAACCCGATCGCGTAATACAACAAACCGCTGCGGAAACATCGGGGAGTCACGTTACAGGAATTGTTTCACAACATATGGTATTTAAAGTTTTGTATTATTAGGATAATTGTTTACATTGTCTTGTAATAAACAGAGAACAGAATACACATAAATTATCTTTCATGTTTTAAAGGCACTAAGGCCCGTGTCCTTCCTATGTGAAGTAAGCAATCAATCATCAAACAATAGTTTCTGAAACATATGTGAAAAGCAGTCAGCAAAGAAAGTTGGCGAGTACATAGGTTTTGTATGTCAAATTCATGGCTTTGAATTCATATGCAATACCTCGTCCAACCTTGAGAGTCAACGAGTGTGAAATCTTGAAATCAAAAAGTGTTTAATATTGCAATATATTTTACCAACTTTACAAGTTGGTATTAGTAAAACAAAACCTTGTAGCCATGAATCTTAACTGAAAACATTTGTTTTGTAAAACTGAGTAGTAAATCGTCTTTGAAAGAAAACTTCGTATGGTTTATATCTTTAAGTGAAAATCATTGCGTGACATTGTTCAAAAAGCAATCGTCCTTGATAGAAACAAATCGTCCATTGTACGTGTCATAAACCATTGTACGTGTTATAAACCATTGTGTGTGTCATCAATCAATCATCCGTGTCATGAGTAAATCATCCGTGTTTTAATTGTGAAAACTTTTGGTCGTTCTTTAATGAATACATTCAAACCTGTGTGACTCGACTATACCACCCATAGGTATCTTTAATAGACTAACAAATCAACACATGATTTGTTAATCAGAAACAGTTTCTGTCGTTCCCCAAACTACCCACCAAATCTAATGAATAGCCTAGTAATGAGATTGTCAGTCCTATGGTACCATAACATACTAATGGTCGGCTTGATTAACGCACCAACAAGTTCGTTCACATTATCGAAATCGTCGTGTTTTATATAAACCATAGACTTTGTTTTTGAAAACATGGAAAGCATTTTGGCACATATGAATCACCCCAAAAAAATTGAAAGCATAAAATAGGGGAGATATGTACTCACTTGGGATTGAAAAGTATCCTTGAATCAAGTGAAATATCAAAGCTTCGAACGTGTCCTAATGTGTCAGATGCTATGTTAGTGTAACGGTACATAATCGGGGGAATCGGATAGAATGAGGTTTTGTAAACCAAATGAGTGTTGGAACTTATCTGAAACGGTTTAACAAACTCAACATTCTGATTTGGAATGAATCCTAAGTGCTTTTGACCTGTTATGACTCGTTAAAGTAGTTTACGCTACTTTAACGTGTCATTTGCGTAAATACGTGTTCGAATGGTTAATATGAGCTATGATAAGTCTTATATGCCAAAACATGTTTAATATGGCTGCAACATCAGTTTATATGTCAAAAAGTTGGTTACATATGCTTAAAACGGATTTATGCGCAAAAAGGACATTTTGGTCATTTTTAGGCATATAACAATCGACTTAGCATATCACTAACCAAACGACGTGACCATAAGGTATAACCTCAGGAGGTTATTCCCTATACAACTATGGTCACCTACATGTGTTTGGTCGGATCCTAAGATCGACCAAACGGGTCGGATTCGAAAGTCAAGGCGGTGGTCAAACCGCTCGACTTATGACGCTAAATAAGCACTAAATTAGAAATGACGAGTTAAACATATCAAAACATGTTTAACTAAGTTGAAAACTAATTTGGTATCAAAACTTAGTATTTTGATACCCGAAAATAGTTCTGTCGTAAAATGCACAAAATGTGCACTTTTGACCGAAACTTTGACTCGTCACTTCGACTAGTAAACGTGGTAATCGATAGGTATAATCGCGAGGGATTATAACCTTCGTGATTACGATCACGTTGCAAAGTTCAATTGAACTTTGACTTGACCAAATCATGGTCAAAATCGAAAGTCAAACTGCTTGACTTTTAGCTTAAAATAGCTAAAATAATTGAAATAGACTAGGATGAGAACTTACTTGTGTTTGAAAACACTTATGATCTTAGATGGGAGGCCTCCAAAGTATGGAAGCATGCTACAAGAATGTGGGAGATGAGAAGAGAATGAACGAGCAACGAAGTTGGACAAAGGACTTGCTATTTATAATTGTTTAGGAGGTGTAGGATCATGCCAAGTGTTATGAGTGTTCTCCAAGGCTTCATAAGATCATAACAAGTGTCAAGATCAGGTTTTAGGCTTGGTGAACACACAAACTTGGGCTCCAAGATCAAAAACAAGTTGCTGCCAGACTGCTGTTGTTGCTGGAATTAAAATTCTGTTACTGGGTGTCTCTCATGCCCCATGAGAGGTTTGGGCTCAGTCTCTCGCGCCCCGCCAGAGGCCCAGTTTCAGAAAATGGCAAAAATGGTCCCTACACATGTTTTTATGTGTTTTTACACGTTTAACCCCCCGTTAACCCAAGTTTCAGGATTTATAAGCACGTTAAAGCATAAGGGACTTGAATTATGTTCGGAAATGTCATGGATGTCGGTTCATTCGGTTGTACGGTCGCGTTTTTCGCTTAATTACGACAAACGCTCAAACGGACCGAAATTATGCAACGAATGATATTTTTTCATTCTCACACTAAAATATGAGATTTTAATGATTACAAAAATTTTTGGATGTGCGTACGTGTTTAGTATTCAAAAATACGAGAATCGGCAGACTTTCGTAGTTTGATGCAAATAGTCCCAGTGATCGAATAAGCATGTTTTTGCCATACCGAACCCTTCAAAACTTATTTCTAACTTATGTAAAGGGTATTTATGGTATGTTTAGCTTATTTCACTATTCCAGAGTGTACGCCGCGTTAAACTGATTACGTTTGCGTAACAGTTTACGTATAACTTCCAGAAAAAGCTCTTGAGAGTTCGAAATCGTACAAGGATTGAAATGTGTAATTGTCAAATGTAATTATACAAATTCCGGGAATGAAACACAAGATTTCATTGGATTCGAAATTGTTTGGAATTGTATACTGGTTGTAAAGGCACAAATGTCACAATTGTTGACTTATTTAACAAATTTTTGAAAAGTTGGTTTTTAGTGAATTATTGACGACGAATTGTTGATACTTTTCGTTGAAATTAAATATTTTAGATATATACTTATAACAACGAATATCTCATTTGTGTAGATATAGGAAATCTATTTTTTTTCAGAAGCATAATATTTGTGCGTATTTGAACAAAGAAGATACAGGTTTAACGATCTGTCACCAACTCATAGACATACTTATATGTCTAGTCGTTATGCAACTTACATGTCTAAAATTCGTTGCGCATATACTATCAGGACTATAGTCTTTGAAAACATGATTAGAAGCTTATAGGAAACTGGTACTTGCATTACAACAAAGAAATTACATGCATTAGAGCAATAATTCAAGCGTCTTTGTATCTTGTAAGGCCTAAAAAAAATCAAGTGTCTCCCAGTTAGATCATCACTTTTAAAATTGTTCGAAAATGTACTAAAATCTTTAGTTAAAAACTCAAAGTGTAAGCATGAGAAAGTTTTATAAAAAAAATTCGATAAAAAACTGAGTGTAAGAGCAACGGAAATGCTTAAATAAAATCCCCGAGAAAAATACAAATAGAAATTTTAATATTAAATTTCTAAATATTTATTTAATAACTAATTTCTCCAACTAGAAATGTCATCTTCAAATGCCGGATAGCTTCATGCAACATCCTAGTAGCCATTCATTAATTCAATAATCAATCTTACATGCATGCAAAAGTCAGCTAACTAAATCTAGTTCTGACTGAAGTTGACCATCTTTGATCGATTACGAGCAATTAGGCAGAGTTGGAGAAAATAGCTTTGACAACGTACGTTGTAGATATTACTCGGTTCAGACTTCTAGACCTAGTTTTACAACGTTCTATCTAATAACAAAACAAAATATTTGTAACATTTGATTGGTCCATCTTACTTTCATTTATATGCTTAGAATATATTGTGTTTTTTTTTTATTAATTTATGTTTATTACCTTGAACTTTGATTGAGTTATCAACTGACCCTGGAAATCCGATAAAAATTTTTTTAGGTGATTTACATTTATGCCCATGAACTTTAATAGATTTATTATACGGAGGTTTAATTATAATTCTTTTTCTATAAATGATTTCCGCCTTGACCCCCCAACACTTGAATTGAGTTATCATGCGGGCTTTGAAGTTTAATTAAATTATTTCTTCATATTTATAACAAATGTTTTTTTAATCCTTTTATAAGTTTAATTCTTTTTATATTTTACTTTTTTTATATACCTTATTATAGTTAAAGATAACTTTTAACTCTAGACATATTTACTTAACCGTGTTGAGTGCTAATTGTTACCTTTCTTTTAGATAAAAGTTTGTATGATCTATAATAACACATCGATATATTATTGAAAAATACATCCTCACTAGCACCCTTCTATGACTTCGTCGTCAAACACGGGCTCCAATACTAGTTGTTTATAATAGTAAAATATTGTAGCACACACATTAATATATGTGTTTCACAAAAAGAAAAAAAAAGCCGCGTTATTTGGAAAATAGAAATAAGGTAATACAAAAATTGATACTTTTATGTGCTATTGTTTTGACATTTATTAAATTGATAAAAGTAGGACTTTCATATGGTATCATTTTTTATATCATTACTTTACCTATGTTCCAAAAGTATATATATTCTAGACTTCAAAACACATGTTGTTATAAATAAGGTTATCAAATATTAGATTTCTAGATTCTAAAAGATATAAAAATATAATTCATAAGTTTAGCTTCTACATGTGATTTATACCTTTTGTCAACAATTGCTCATTTTTTTAAACATTTTTTGCATAATAAACGCAAGTGGATAGATTGATGTAGTCCTCAATGGTAGGGATCAGTATTTGGTATTAGTATTTGGTACTGGTACCGGTACCTTTACCGAATTTCAGGTACCAAATTTTTTCGATACCAGTTCGGTAGCCAATTTTGGATATTTTCGGTACTGGTACCTGTTCTGTACCGTACAAGTAAAATACCGTTTTACCTATATATACCGGTACTGAACCGGTCCCATACCGAATTATTTAGAGTAGATTAAATATCACTCACATGTTAATATTTGATATAATATATACTTGTACAAAAAAGGAGCATTTTATACTGATGTTTTAAACTTAATAAAACAGTTAGTGGTATCAGTAAAAAAACAATGTTGTTTAATAAAATAGATATACATTTACACGGCTCCATAACTGTAATAAAAAAGTTTCTTAACCATGGTTGAAAAACTAAATATAGCAGATCCCGAACGTTATAATTAGTATATCTAAAAATAGTGGTTTAAAATTGGTAATTAATTTATTATCTAAAAAAATAAAATTATTTTTTTAGAGTGTCATATAGAACCGGTTTATATATATATATATATATATATATATAGAGTGAGAACGCATTCTTGCCAAACACGTGGCGCGGGACATGATCAGGGTCCGAGGGGTTTTTTTGTCTTTTCAATCTTCTTTTATTTTCCCAACGCGCTATAACATTTTCTGGCGACTAAGATTTTTTTGGCGTTAATTGTATTTATTAAACTTTATGGCGTTGAACTAACTGTTTTTGTGTCACATAGATAATTTTTTGGCGTTATAGCGTTTTCTAGTTAATTTTTTGGCGTTTTGTATAATAATTCACTATGACTCATTAATATTTTCATAAGATTACAATAAGACCAAATGTTTTTTTTTTTTTTTTTTTTTTTGCGTTTAGTGATTTTTTTGGCGTTTAATACATTTGACTAGGTTCTTTGCCAGCACCCGTTCTCACAATTTTCGTACTACTAGCGTTTTGGTGTTTGTAGTTTTTGACGTTTTATATAATAATGTATTTTATTTGTAGAGAATTAGATAACAAAACAACATATAACTTGATAACAAAACAATATAAAATGAAAATAAAAAAAACTAAAAATGGTAATCTAATTTATCTTCCGAATCTTCACTGTCATCAGCCTCTTTCTTCTTGAATTTTTTTGGCGTTTTGAACCTTTTTGAATAACTTAGCTAGATGCCAACTTTCCTACATAAACCCCGTCTTTTTTAGACGAAGCTGCTTAGTTGCATCCTGTGTTTTGGTGTGATATTCTTGTTTGGTGGCATATCATTGAAGATCAACTCTTGCTTGATGCTATTTATAATAATGGAGTCCAAAATAGCATTTTACACTTGTGTTGATCCCTTTATTCCATGCCGATATTCATCAAGAACAAAGCGCACATGATGGCATATCACTGTCATCAGTCTCTTTTTCTTGAATATTTGTCCATCCCATTCAGCAAAATATTATTGAGATAACCCTCTCAGAAGAAGAATCCATTCATTGGAAGCTTTGCCATCTGTGGTTATTTTAACTAACATTTTTTTGGCGTTTTAAAGTGAGTAGTTTCTAGAGGATATGGTGTTTGTTTTTCTGGGTGTGATCAATTCATTGTGTATAGACCCCTCTCTTATAGGAGTTTTTTGGCGCGTAGTTTAGGTAGAACTTTTTTATTGTAATAAATGATTGTAATAAAGTAACCGTCTTTTCAGTTACTGTTTTTGTATTTACTGGTTTGATCAGCTTTATCAGTTTTATAGGTGATAGACGTCCCATCTTATAAGTTTGGCGTTTTTTAAATGTCGTTATGCAGACCAAGATGACAAAATACAATAACAGAGAAAATAAAATATTAAGCAGGAATATTTCTTGTTATTTCTGGTGTTTTGTAAGCAATAACATTTTTTAGTATTTTTTGGCGTTTTGCAAATAAATAGAGAAATATATCATTTAATTATCTTAAAAAAAAGAAGATTATATAGAAGAAAAAAAGAAAAAAAAAATTAAAACCCTTCGTCAGAATGTACTTTATCCGAAAAGTATTCATCACTTGCGTCATCTTCTTCCTTGGAGTCTTCATCTGGATCTTCATCCATGCCATCACCTTCACCTTCATCGGCTTCTTGTTCCTGAAGATTCTGAAGCATCCACTTGAACATGTTTTGCATTAACTCCAATTTTGAGTCCATTTCTGTGTTCACACAAGCGGCGTTATGCAATTCTTCCATGAAACCAAGCCCCTGCTTTGTCATGATGTTTTCAAGCCAGTACACTTCCTCCTCTCCGTTGTTGTATATAACGGTCACCATCTATGTTTCATCATCAAAACGCCATGATGTCATGACAGGGACCGGCTTTACATCTGCTTTGATTGGTCCAAATTTCCTTGTTAATGCTTTCATAAGCATATGTGTTTCATGGCATTCGTTGTCCAAAGCGATGCCAAAGGATAGGATACCCCTCTGTACCACTTCTTCCATCTTCAAAATTGCCTTGATTGTCCTAACATATACCCTCCTTCTGTTGTCAAAACGCAGGACGAATCGCCTGATTGCCAGAGTGTATCTCCACTAAACGATTGTTGGCATTTTTGGAGTGTTGGTTAAATTGGCGTTTTTGGTTAAAGATGTTTTTTTGCAGAAATGGATAGATTGAAGTGATTATGGAAGTGATGTTTCTACGTCGTTTATATAATGATGTTTTTGGCGCGTAATTTAGAAGGGAATTTCTTCTAATAAATGTTAATAACTGAAATTCAGTTACTTTGTTGTTTTCTCTTCATGTAATATCCAACGCGTACTTCACGTACGACAACGTGCATGATTTGTTCTATAACATGTGTGATAAATGTTTTCAATATGCGTGATTATTCTGTTTCAACATGCGTGATTTTAGATTTTTGAGTTATAACGTGCGTGATTTTAATATGAACGTGCGTAATTACCTGTCGTACGTGATGTACGTTAAGCCGTAATGTACGTTAACCTTCCTCTATATATATAGGGGATGGATCATGAGAAAACCAAAAAACTAACTAAAAAAGCCTAAAAAACATACCAAATTTTTCTTTTACAATTTCTTATAAAAAATCGCTATTTTTTATGTATGGAAAAAAAATTTCAAAAAAAAAGAAAAAGTTTTTGTTGTACTGCACATGTGCACTAATACGGATATAATGCACATGTGTAGTACACATATAATGCACATATACACTGCAAGTTTTTTTTTTTTGAAATTTTTTATATATAAAAAATAGCGATTTTTTTATAAAAATTTGTAAAAAAAATTGGTATGTTTTTTAGGCTTTTTTAGTTAGTTTCTAGTTTTCTTATTTAGATGTAGTTTTCTCATGATCCTCCCCATATATATATATATATAGGATAAGGATCGGTTATGAACCACCTTTTATTGCGAGAATCACGAGAACCAATGTGAACACAACCAAAAATACCTAAAAAACACACAATTTTTTTAATATTTAAAAAAATCGCTATATTCCGTTCCTAAAAAAATTCGAGTAACAATTATCGATGCACATGTGCGTATGTATCATTTCTTTTACAAATTTCGGAATACATTACCAGTATTAGACAATTGCACTTTCATTTACACTATCATCCGTAATACGCTACTTTTTTACATTACCAATATTAAAAATGCACATGTGCATCTGTGAGGACCGCGAGTTCAGGTTTTCGAACGCGCTCAAACCGGATCTAACACCTATAGACTTGTGCGGAATCCAAGAAAGTAGTAGGAGAGAGAGTAACACCGTAGACACCGTTTAACATCATTCTCGTTGATAATAGAAACGATTACAAGAACCTGAGAGAATTTCGACAGGGCTTTGCCTTGGGTGCCAAGAGTTCAGTACAAAATCAGGACCCAAGCACCTCTATTTATAGAGGCTACCCATCCGGATGAAACCACCACTACTGCCCATCCATCCGGATGGGGATGTCCATCCGTCCGAATGGACTTACATCACAAGACTAAACCTTTGTTTCATCCGGACACTATACAATACATACTTTAAACATTACAAAGACATCAAACAGGTTAAACAAAGACTCGATACAGACGAAAGCTACAGACTCCCCCTTGGATGTAGCTGTAGTCTTCTTCCTGTATAGTCTTGATCAATCCTTCCTGTTGCGTCTTCTCTCCCTGTACTTTCTCTTTCTCTCCTCTACACGTTCTACCAGCATTCTCTTTCGTTTGTGTCTCCCTTCATTTATCCACCATTCACACTTTTCCTTGATTACATCCACTGTCTTCGACCATCAGGGAATTTTTCGTTCTTCAGATTCAATCAGAGTCTGATCAGTCTCAAAACTCCCCATTCCTAGTCTCCATTTAGCACGCTTTGCTGCTTTGGCCATCTTTCTATCCATTCTTTCATTATGGCGCTCTTCTTTGAGAAATTCTTCCGATTCAAGATCCCTCCATTTAGACTCCCAATAACGCCCTGAATTAATGTCTTTCTCAAAGAAAACTTTCACCAATTTCTGATATTTTAACGCCTGCTCTTTGCCTGCTTCATAATACATGATGTTGTTGAAGAAGAGGCATTCAATATCCTTCTTTGAGCAGTTCACAACCCACATAGGATCAAGAACGTGAATGCATCTCCAAGTCTTTCCGTCAAACAACGTTATCACTGCCTCACTTGTCTTTGGATTGAAGACCCAGCCTTTGAAATCCTTGTAGAAATCTTGCTCCATCTCTTTTAAAGGCATGTTCTTCATACAACATGGTCGTCTGACATGTAATGTGATATCTTTCTCACCTGTAACTGGATCAACTTTAACTGTACGCTTTGGTCTATGAGGCTTCCAATCTAGAAAGTTCAATGTAGCTTGATACTTTATATACCTCCACAATCTTTGTTCTTAAAATCTTACCTCTGGACCATGAAGACATTGCTGAAGGTTCTTTGTTTTCACTAATTCTTCAACATCCCACCAAGGTAGTGTTCGTATGTCTTTTAGAAACTTGAAGTATTGAACACCATATTCACGTTTGATAGCGTAAACCTTCATGTCTTCCAGATAACCCCATGACAAGATGTCTCCAAGTGATTCGTCCGGATGCCGAGTGAAGAACTTTAATGGTCTCTTAAACTTTCTTTCTTCGACCATTGGCTGCTTAAACCACTTTTTTCTTTCTTCTCTAAGCTCTTCCTCTGAAAGCGTCTTTGGAGGACCATCTGTACTAATCTTTTCAGAAACTTTCCTTTTGAGGTCATCTTCATTGTGAGTGTGGAATAATTCAGCAAAAGTAGGCAAATTATCATCTTGATCGGCATAGTGAAATGGAGCATCTTGGTCAGAATCAGATGAATCATCTTCAACAATTACATCATTGAAATCATCCACATCTTCCACAAACTTGAACACATATTCACTATCAGGAGCTGTTGGAATCTCATCTTCAATATCAAACTTCAAGTTTTCATCATTCATTCCCAATGCTTCCAACATCGACTCCCTAGTCCAATTTTCGACTAGTTCTCCCTCTTCGACATCATGACTTAGATAAATAACTTTGGGAGTATTAGAAAATACCTTTTGAAGATTAGCATCCTTTGCACCCGATGTAGACTCCCCCTGAGGCTGTTCTTCCTCTCTTTCCTCGTTTGGTGTATCATCAAGATAATCATCGACTTGATGGCCACCAGGTGGTCTCACAATCAGTGCACCTCTATTACCTCCCTAATCATCATCATCATCTTTATCATCATCACTTTCATGAATGTCATCAATGTCTTTCATATCATCATCCTCTTCATCCTCATCATTTATCTCTTCGTCAACCTTTTCATCAACCTGAGCTTTATTAGCTTCTTTTGCTTTCAATCGTCGCCTTTCAACTTCGATTCTTCTAGCATTATCTTCCCTGTTGTAAGATACATTTTTCAATTCACCAACAAGGATGAAAAATTGTGCTGGAACTAGAGCATTTTCTTCATTCACTTCAACCTCTGCAACATTAACTTCAACATCTGCAGCATTCACGTCAGCATCTGGTTGTTGTTGCTCTTGTTGCCTCAATGATCCAAGAATTTCTTCATTATCAACTACGATACCCTTTCCTTTATCTTTTAAAGCTTCAACGGCTTCTTCAGCATCTTTCTGTTCTTTCTCCATCCTCCGAGCCTCAGCTCTTCGGATTTCAATATCATCGAAAGCCGCATGCACATTGATGCCAAGTTTGTCTTCTATCACAGCGTATAACATTTCTATTTGCTTAGACTGGTTTTCATCTTTGACTTTCAGATCCTCTATCTCCTTTTTTCAAGATCTCATTAGCATTGCTTATTTTCATGTTAGCATCATTCAAATCGTAGTTTTCAACTAGCAGCTCATCAGTTGCTTCATTCAAAGCATTGTTACCTGCTTCAACATCCAACAATCTTTCATTAATCGCAAAGACCTCATTCTTGAGTACGACATTTTCTGCTTCAACCTGCTTCAGCTTCAGCTTCTCCTCTGTTTCTGCTTTTGTTTTCTCTAATTCAGCAACTTTCTTTGACAATTCATTAACTTTTGCATCATTAAAGAAATCTCCAAAATCTTCTAAACCTGTTGGACCAGCATCAAGGATTGATGGAACTTTAGGAAAACCTTGACTTGAACCTTCTTTCCTGCGAGTTGGAATTTCTTTGTAGTATATCCCGGTTCTTCAACAGTCTTTGGAGGTTGCTCAAGTGTTATAACATGAACTTCTTCTTGAACTGGAATTGATTCTGGAGTTGGAGAAGCTGGAGGTGTAGCCATTCTGAATTCACTCTTAACAGGAATCTCCACTTCATCGTTTTAAACTCTTTCAATTTCTGGAATCTGTTCAGGAATAGAAGTTGTAATCTTTCTGGCTTTCCTTCTTCTTGCAACTTTACCTGTTGGCTGAGCTTTACGCTTCTGTATACCTTTATGCTTCGATAACTTTCCATTTTAAACAGCTGAAGGCTCGTAAGTTGCATCTTCATCATCAGAACCTTTCTTCTTCCTGGAAGGACCTTTCATTCTGAATTTCCCACTAACATATGATGTTGGTGCCATCTTTGTAACCTCTATGCCACTTTCAGTTTCAGTTTCACTTGAATCCGTATGCACCTCACCTTCAACTAATGTTTCTTTAACTATTTCACCACCTTCTGCAACTTCTACATTCTTTGCTTTCTCAGCTTCTTGAGCAGCTTTTGCAGCATCTTGAGCAACTTGAACAGCTGAAATCGTTCCATATTCATCAAAAGTCATATTAAGAATATCCTCACCTGTCACATTAACATTCTCTGGAGGATCTTCAGCTGGCTCATCAATCAAATGTGGTGGTGATTTCTGTTTCTTTGGAGCTCTCTTTGGTGCAGCTTTAGGAGTTGTAGCCTTCGGAGTTCTAGCTATTGGAGTTCTCTTTTTCTTCTTTTCATCTTTCTTCACCCACCATCTAGTCTTCTTAGGCACAAACTGCTCCATCTTCTCTGTTTCATTATCAGAACCACTATTATCGTGCCTCCATTTGTCATCTTCTAGGGCCTGATAATCTGATTTCTCTATCGCAACACATTTCTTTCTGAACTTTGGTTCTTTTCCCTTTTTAACTCCTCTATAAACATCTAACCTCTTCAAGGTTTCGTTGTCCATATGTTCTAACTTCAGCTCGTCACCATCAACCTTCGGTAAGTTTGGAATCTGATTGTCTAGCAACATTTGTACAAACCTTGGATATTGCAAGAAATGTTCACCTTTGATGTTATCCAACATATGATTGAAGATCACTTGTGATATTTTGTACGATCTGTTCAGAATCAAACAAGTGATTATGTTCATGATGTAGTCAACAGATTCATCATAAGCACCCTTCCTATGTCCCAAAGCATGAACAACTGATTGTACTAGGAATTTGTAAGGCTTCGACAGCTTCGACTTTGTGTATGCTGGATCATTAACAAACCCAGTATAACCCATTCTCATCCATAAGCCTTTGCATAATCTTTCTGGAACAATTATTAGATCTTCGTCGTTATCTTTTAAATCCAAAACCCTCCAAATATCGCCAACGGTGAATTTAACTGCCACATCTATATCTTTTCAATTCTCATCCTTCATCTTTACTGCAGCATGTATCGCTTTGTCGTCATCAACATAATGTGCTGAATTCCAGAATGCCCTCACATGAGACTCGTAACACTTATGTTGATCTGTTAGCGCTTTGTGTATTCTACCATCTTCGATAAACTTTAAGATCTCTTCGAACGGACCCATCTTTGGCAATGATTTATCTAGAACACAACAAATATTGTGCTTGTTGTGAATATCTGAACTCTTAGCCTACACAAATAACATCATTAGATATTGCACGTTTATCAAGAAAATGTTGCGCTTTGAAAATTTTCCAACACTTAGGAAAAAATTCACCATTCAACAGCATTCATTCCATCCGGATGGGCTTGGTCCGGATGGATATTAATACACTTGGTCCGGATGAGCGTCTTTCCGGATGGCCTATTTCTTCCCAATGGATACAAACACACTACTGTTCAAATCACACACCCTATTTTGTCCGGATGGGCAAATTCAGAACTTCATCCGGATGAACATAAAGATGAACACTCAAGAATCAACACTTGATTTTTTTGTTAGATTTTATAAAATTGAAGTTTAAATCTCTTAAAAATAGTGCCGGTTAACATGAATCTATGATCAATTTCATGAAAAACGTCCTAAGACAACCTAGATCTAAGGATAAGTGAAGTCGGCTCATTCGGATGTACAATTGAAGCATTAAATGATGAAATTTTGAGAGTTTACGTTCAACATATTGAATGCTGTGCCAATCAACACCCTCAGGACTAAATTTTGGCAGCGTAACGACTAGGATTGGACTAAAAAGTTTTGAGAGTAAAAGAGTTCTGTCCGGATGTACAAGTGTTCGAATGAACACATAATGGTCCGGATGGCCTTTTATATATCACCCAAGTCCATCCGTCCGGATGAGCACATGCTCCGGATGGACTTTGCATCACCATTCGTCCGGATGGACTAAGTCCATTCGTCTGGATGGGCTTTGCAATTTCAAAATTTTCAATTTTTTTCAAACTTTTTCAATCTTATAAGATTTTAACATCCACTCAAGTATTCAGGTCCAAGTTAATGACCCTGGTTACTTGATTTTTTGACCCAGTCCAAGTTAATGACCTTGGTTGACCCGATTTACGAACCATCTGACATTTTTGATCAAATTTTTTAACTTTTTCAAAAAGAGAAGTTTCAATTTAATGAACTTGTTTAGCTTTTTAGTTTCTCAACATTCTCAGATTAGTTCCCAGCCAGTCTATTCAGGATCTTTCTCTGCATCTCAGAATCCGAAGATTAGCTCTCTGGTTTATCGAAAATAACGCAAAAATAAAATCTTTTTTGTATTTTAAAAACTTTATATTAAAACACATTGAAAATATTTTTGGGTTTTAGTCTGAAAATGAAATAACTATTCACATACATATTTTGTGAGTTGTGTTAGAGGATCATATCAGCTGCCGACGAATCACAAGCACCGTTGAGCTTATAAACATACTAAGTTTAAAACGATTCACCTAGATTGTCAATATGCTGATCCACTTAAATTCTCACACAGAGTTCAACTTATTCAAGATACTGGATCAATGTTTTAAGCCCTTAACTTATTCGCGTGTCCCACCTCAAAATATACTCTCATATCCAGATTCCCTATATTCAGTCTTACAGATGAATATACTATATTGATATCTGTTCTCTGGGTAGTGTGAGACCATCAGAGCTCAGGTTAGAACTTTCGTTTAATTGGAGAGATGATGGCTCGACTAGAGGTGTGTCCCACTTAGGGATCTTCTTTACAACAGCACTTGATTTATATCTTTCGATATTTTCTCAATTTTTATGCAGAGGGAAAGCTTTATTAAAGCGCATAAAGTATTATACGAAGTCTATGCCATTGCTTCTGCATTATCAGAAGACCAGGTATAATACCCCAGATATCATTAAGTATAAAGACCTAGTATCTCAGAATTAGGCAATCTTTCAACAAGATTTCAGGGGTTACCCATATATCCAAGAGATGTTCCCCACGAGATAAGCAAGATATGAACTTATGTTTATATCCTGAATTCAGTCTACTAAATGTGTAAAAACCTACTGACACATCATTAGTGAGACCGTTTAGATTTTGGTCACTTTTGCCACTTTAGTCCAAAACTCAAACCTTTTGAATCTGGGTCCATGTGGTTTCAATTTTGTTGCCATTTTCATCCAAAATCAAAATATGGTCAGATTTTTCAGTTAACATCCAGTTTTTTTTTCTTTTTTTCTTTTGTCTTTTTCCTCTCTTTTAATGAAAGGTAAATGGTCTTTTAACATTTTATTTTAACAAATTAAAAAAAAAATATGACCATTTTGCCATTCATTAAAAGAGAGGAAAAAGACAAAAAAGTTGGATGTTTACTGAAAAATATTACTAGATTTTGCTTTTGGATGAAAATGGCTACAAAATTGAAACCACAGGGACCTAGATTCAAAAGGTTTGAGTTTTGGACTAAAGTGGCAAAAGTGACCAAACCTCAGTGACCATTATAGCAGTTTACTCAAAGTAAAACAACACATATAAATCTTTCCCAGTATTTTCATTTGGGAACTTTTCTTCTTCACTCAATTGGACATTTTATATCACCGGTTGCTCCTTTGCAAGCCCATGGTTCTCTTCCAATGACTTGCTCGCTAAACTTGTAGTCAAACCAACTTCTTTCTTTTGACCAGATGGTGCAGATGGAACAACTCCACCGTTAGGATTATCAGATAAATAAAATAACATGACACCAAGCCTTCACCGGAAAGTTGAGCTCCAGTTGCCAGTCGTTGGAAACGCTTGGCGCCGCCTACCCATCTGAAAATCCCTACTCCTATCACCGCCTACAGACTCCTTCCGCCTACGACCACCGCATCTTTAATACCAAACGACCCATCTCCACCATTCACCTATCCTCACACAAGTCCCCTGCAACCACCATTAACCGTCACCACCACTTTCAACAGAAGTTCAACAAATACTTCAAATTATTTACGTGTTTTAATTTGTGTTGAGAGAGCAAGGAGTGGATGAAGATGGTTGTTCTTTGTTGTTAGGTTGTGTGTAGTGGGGTGCCATGTGTGCC
The DNA here is from genome assembly GCA_030545235.1 of Helianthus tuberosus. NCBI lineage: Eukaryota > Viridiplantae > Streptophyta > Magnoliopsida > Asterales > Asteraceae > Helianthus > Helianthus tuberosus. The sequence goes on from CM060352.1 coordinate 123,347,457, forward strand.
TATAAAGCCCCAATGGCGCCTAGCACACCACGACGGTGGGCGTTATGGGGCAAAAAGGGGGCATCGCAATCTCCAAAGCGGGGTGATGGAGGGAAGTTTATAACTTTGACCAATAAAAAATTAGTTAAGGGTTTTTATAATTAATTAATAAAATTGAAAATTAATAATTAGGTAATGATGGGTATGGGTTTTATGACTACAGGCACTACTGATATAACGCCCCATAAAGCCCCTATGTGACGTAGCACGACACGTGTCGCACAACACCCACAAAGGGGCTTTATGACTACGGATGGCCTTAGAGAGAGAAAAATGGTGGCGGCTTGATGTGTAAAAATGCAACATATAATTTATATCAATAGAGGCATAAAGCCAACCCTTTTTAGTAGTAATGTTGGAAAAAACACGTTTCTTTCTTCCTTTTGAATTTACAGGACCAAATGAGCTTAAAAGAACAAAAGGAACAAATAAGCAGCCAAAAACCAACATAAATACAAGAAGACGGAATAACATGACATGCCTGACTCCTCGGCAGCATCTCCTAAGACAAAAACAAGAAAACATAAGCTGACCACGGGGCCGTGCCCAGCTAGGCATGGGCTATGGTCAGACCTTACACAAAAAGACAAGACCTGCAAAAGCTTCTACCCCACCACGGGGCCGTGCCCAACTCACCATGGGGCGTGGTCAACTCACAGATTTGCAGAATCTTGATAGTACAGTGAAGAGTTGACCACGGGGCCGTGTCCAAAGGCCATGGGGTCATGTGGGGCCCTTTGCTGACAGCTGCATTTAATGAAGGAAGAGAAGGAGCTGGCCATGGGCCGTGGCCAGTGGACACGGTGTGACAACCGGTAATTTACGGCTCCTAATTACGCGATTAACAAACATTAGGACGATAATAAATAGTGTTTAAGACGTATATTAACTTAATTAGGCCTTTGTAGTGCATAGAAACGTCTATTCGGCTTTACAGCGCGCGTATGACGATCTGCGGAGAAACCTTTGAATATTAAACGATAGCGAATTAAAACCGAACAAAATACTGACAACGCTGACAAGTACGAATTTTATACGAATATTTTATGGTTATAAATTTAGTTTTGCGAATTTATCATGCTTCCGTACGTCACAAACGCAAACGTGACCGAGGAACGCGACTGCAGGAAACGCACTGACAACGAAACGGAAGCTTCAGGCACGCGTACTACCTTTTAAACTTAAATTTTATGATATAATTAGCTTGGTAATTAAATTTTAATAACCGCAGTCGAAACCAGATCGAAAAACCATAGTTTAGGAAGGAGAAATATGTAATACATATAGTTTAAGAAGGGGAAATATGTAATTGATTTTAAGAACTGGGTAAATATGTAATAAACGATCTTAGCAAGGGGATATATGTATATGACCCTTAGTTTAACAATAGCATATCAAACTATACTTTGGTTTAGAAAATAACAAAAGATAAGTTTTTATGGCTTAATTAGAAAACCTTTGTAAAAACACATTGTGGACGTTTGGCAATACATTCAAACCTAGTATATCAAACTACACTTTGGTGACTATAGATTTACCACAAAGGCAACATCTATTTGGTTTAAACTTTGGTTTCTGACATTCCGTACAACAGGAATCGGGTGTCAACCTATAGCGCTATGTCGTACTACCAATCAGCTTGATCATTGTTAATGAATGTATAAGTAAAAATACGAACCAACAAATAGTCTTACAAACTTTGAAAATCAGTATTTAAGCCATAGATAACAGTTTCAATTCGTCAAAGGATAATTACTATGCATGTGAAAAACATATAGCTTGAATCATAAAAATAGTGAATAGGCACATATGAATCAACCCAAACCATTTGCAAAACGTAAAAGAAGGGACTATGTACTCACTTGGGATTGCAAAGTATCCTTGAATCAAGTGAGATAATAAAGCTTCAAATGTGTCCTAACGTGTCCTAACATCGGGTAACTATGTTTAAGTAACGGTACATAATCGGAGGAATTGGATAGAATGAGGTCTTGTAAACCAAATGAGTGTTGGAACTCATATGAAATGGTTTAACAAAGCCTACATTCTGATTTGGAATAAGTCCTAAGTGATTTTGACCGGTATAACCCGTTACCGTAGTTTTCGCTACTTTAATGCGTCATTAGCGTAACTACGCGTTCGGATGGTTAAACTAGTCCCATGATAAGTCTTCTATCCCTAAACATGTTTAATAAAGTTGCAATATCAGTTTAAGTGTCAAAAATTAGGTTACATATGCTTAAAATGAATTTATGCGCAAAAAGGGCATTTTGGTCATTTTCTAAAGGCATATAAACAACCTATCATACAACTAACAAAACGAAGTGACCATGCGGTATAACCTCAGGAGGTTATTCCCTATACAACTATGGTCACTAATATGTGTTTGGTCGGATCCTAATGATCGACCAAACAGGTCGGATTCGAAAGTCAAGGCGGTGGTCAACCCGCTCGACTTACCTCCCTAAATAAGCACTAAACTAGAAGTGACAAGTTAAACATGTCAAAACATGTTTAACTTAGTTGAAAAACTGATTTGGTATCAAAACAAAGTGTTTTGATACCCAAAAATAGTTCCCTCGTAAAATGCACATAAACGTGCATTTTGAGCAAAACTGTGACTCATCACTTCGAATAGTAAACGTGGTAATCATTAGGTATAATCGCTAGGGATTATAACCATCGTGCTAGGACTGGACTAAAAAGTTTTGAGAGTAAAAGAGTTTTGTCTGGATGTACAAGTGTTCAAATGAACACATAATGGTCCGGATGGCCTTTTATATATCACCCAAGTCCATCCGTCCTGATGAGCACATGCTCCGGATGGATTTTGCATCACCATTCGTCTGGATGGACTAAGTCCATTCGTCCGGATGAGCTTTGCAATTTCAAAACTTTCAATATTTTTTCAAACTTTTTCAATTTTATCAGATTTTAACATCCACTCAAGTATCCAGGTCCAAGTTAATGACCCTGGTTACTGGATTTGTCGACCAAGTCCAAGTTAATGACCTTGGTTGACTCGATTTACGAACATTTGACATTTTTGATCAATTTTTTCAACTTTTTCAAAAAGACAAGTTTCAATATAATGAACTTGTTCAGCTTTTTAGTTTCTCAACATTCTCAGATTAGCTCCCACCCAGTCTATTCAGGTTCTTTCTCTGCATCTCAGAATATGAAGATTAGCTCTCCAACACTGGTTTGTCAAAACTAACGCAGAAATAAAATCCTTTCTGTATTTTAAAAACATTTTATTAAAACACACTGAATATCTTTTTTGGTTTTAGTCTGAAAATGAAATAACAAACTATTCACAGACATATTTTTGTGAGTTATGTTAGAGGATCATATCCGCTGCCGATGAGTCACAAGCACCGTTGAGCTTATAAACACACTACTTTTAAATGATTCACCTAGATTGTCAGTATACTGATCCACTTAAATTCTCACACAGAATTCAACTAATTCAAGATACGGGATCAATATTTTAAGCCCTTAACTTATTCGCGTGTCCCACCTTAGAATATACTCTCGTATCCAGATTCCCCATATTCCGTCTTACAGATGAATATACTATATTGATATATGTTCTCTGAGTAGTGCGAGACCATCAGAGCTCAGGTTAGAACTTTCGTTCAATCAGAGAGATGATGGCTCCACTAGAGGTGTGTCCCACTTAGGGATCTTCTTTACAACAGCACTTGATTTATATCTTTCGATATTTTCTCAATTTTTATGCTAATGGAAAGGTTTATTAAAGCGCATAAGGTATTATACGATGCGACAACCCGAATAAATGACGTCAGCGCTACTTGAAATCCCACAATCTTTGACATGTGTCTTTACTTGTGTATCACTAAAAGTTTATGTCAGTTTTCCTAATGATAATATCAATAAGTTAGGGTTCGATCATATCATGTCTTATTAATAGAACAAGTGCTTATAACTTACTGATTGATGCATGAAAGTGGATTTTATGATAGATGGTGTAGTAACTTGAAGGGGTAAGGTCCCAAAAACCTTGTAAAAAGTACTTAGGACCATACCACAACTTCATCTTTCAACCCTTTTTGACCTTGCGCGGCCGCGCACTGGTCTTACAAAGGAGGCTTAAGAGACAGATAGCAGACAATACTTGCGCGCCAAAAGGAAATCATAAATCCTTGCGCTCTCCTCCATAAACAAAGGATGAAAATCCTAAGTTAAACACTTCCGCCTAATAATATCCAGACTTGGATATTATTTACCCAATTGGTGCCACACGATAAGGAGTCACACAGGATTATGGCAATAACCTTCTAGAAGGACCCAATCGTGCACCACTAAACGGTTACAACCGTCTGGACACGTGTCATCACCTCAGACATCCCTGAAATCATGATGATGGCATGTAATTGGAGAGAAACCTCCACTTGATCACTTTCCACGTGGCAAACCCCCAGCCACAGATCCAAACAGCGATCCGTGTGCACTCACTTCGGATCGAGGATCTTAACGGAAGGAAATGTAACCGCTCACGGGGTTAGCATCTTCCGTCAACATTTCACCAACGAGTTTTCTTGCCCAAAACTCTCGGCTATAAATATGAGAACAATTCAGGTATGAAATTCAAGTTACACACACTTCGTCAATACTTCTTCTTCTTCTTCATAAACACATACTTATTCTCACGCCGGAGTCAGGTCAAGGAGAGAACCCCTTTTCTCCCCTTGACGAGGCTAACGATGCTTTGTTTTGCAGAGTTTACCGAAGAAGAAGGTCAGTAGCATCGAGTTAAACGAGAGAGAACAACCGCCCTTTTATGCAGATCCAAACCCCCTAGATAATTTAATCCCGGTCAATTATCTGGTGTTTCTTCATTGAGGCCCACCGATTTCTCTGTTTTTCAGTTTTGTCTCGTTTCTATTCAGTTTTCCTCATTCTCTGTTTTCACATGGCAGAGAATTCATCATCTCATCCATCAGGTCCTCAATCTGAGTTCGAGGGTTTTACAACCCAAAATACCCAGATCGACGGAATCATGGGAATCAACAAAAGTAACAATCATTCAGACGAAACGGACTCCTCAGATCAACTCATAGAGAGAGCTCCAGAATACTGGTTTGACAGATGCCAGGTTGCTTTAAACACAATTTTCACACAAATTAACAGATCTGAGTCCTCAAACATCAGATCTGGTGGTGAAATTGACACTGTAGTGTTGGACCCACAGACACCCTGTCAGTGGGACATCCAATCTAACAGTTATGTTGAGATACGTCAACAATTAAGAGATATCAACTATCAGAAAGCTAAACCAAAACAAATAAACATGGTACAAGGAGGCCCTTCACGAAGGCCAAACAAACGACACCATGATCAGCATTGGCAAGAACAGCAAGTTGTGTTTCCTGTTGTTCCGGGAGGCCCCCAGGAAGAGCGACCAATAATTATTACTGGCATCTTCGGCCATTATCGAACGGACTATATGTTTATAGATCCAGGAAGCTCGATGGACATTATATACGAGCAATGCTTCAAACAACTCGATCCAGAAGATAAAGCACGTCTGGAGCCGGTCGATTTCCCTCTCACCGGATTTTGTAATGAAGTTGTATTCCCGTTAGGGCAAATAGTATTCCCTGTGACTCTATCTGATGGCGAGCATTCTTGCTCAGTCACAGTAAATTTCATGGTCATGCCGGCAACATCACGCCATGATGTATTGCTCGGAAGAAGGTCACAAAGAGAGTTCAGCATGATCACTTCTATTCCACATGGTGCATGCGGATTTCCAACCGAAACTGGAGTTGCAATTATATACTCAAGTAAAGAGGTCATGTACGTGGACGATGAGCCACCAGCAAAAGTGGCCAAACCCTCAGCATCAAATGAGCCGGAGAAATGGGTTCTGAACGATGAATATCCAGAACAGACCATCCTGTTAGGACACGCCATTTCCCCAGCAACGCGAATACAATTAAAAGAACTGCTGTCCAACAATAAAGACATATTCGCCTGGTGCCCAGCAGACATGACTGGGGTTCCGCGCGATATAGCACAACATTGTCTGAACATCCGACCTTCAGCAGAACCTGTTGCACAGGGGAGGCGTAGCTTCAGCGATGAGAAAGCAAAAGCCATGGACGAGCAAGTGACAGAGCTACTTAATGCCGGAATCTTGCGCGAGGTTCAATACCATACATGGGTCGCCAACCCAGTAATGGTCCAAAAACACAGTGGCGGATGGAGAATGTGCGTCGACTTCAAAGACCTGAATAAAGCATGCCCAAAAGATTGCTACGCGCTTCCTGAGATAGACAAAAAAGTTGGCTCTCTAGCGTCATTTCGATGGAAGTGCTTTCTTGACTGTTATAAAGGTTATCATCAGGTCCAGATGAAAGAAGAAGATGAAGACAAGACCGCATTACGCACAGACAAGGGCATCTTCTGTTGCACAAAAATGCCCTTTGGCTTACGCAACGCTGGCGCAACGTACCAGCGCCTAATGGACACGGTCTTCAAAGGCGATATCGGTAAGACAGTCGAGGTATACATGGATGACCTCGTCATCATGAGCCACGAGGAAGATACAATGCTCGCAAACATCCAGCGCACGTTTGATTCCTTGCGCAGCGTAAACTTAAAGCTCAACCCAACGAAATGTTCCTTCGGAATGGAAGATGGGAAATTTCTAGGTTTCATAGTAACAAGGGATGGTTTTAAAGTAAATCCGGAGAAAGTGCAGGCCACCCAGTTAATGCCATCACCTGCAACCATAAAAGAGATGCAAAGACTCGCTGGACGTCTAGCAGCCTTGAATAGATTCTTGGCAAATCATGTAGCAAAATCCTACCCATTCATCAGCATACTGCGAAATTGCACTAAGAAAACCCACTTCCAGTGGACACCCGAAGCGGAAGCAGCCTTCAAGCAAATGAAAGAATGTTTAATTTAGTTGCCGACACTAACAGCACCACAAGAAAAAGAATCGCTGATCTTATATTTATCGGCTGCGGAAGTAGCGGTAGGCGCAGTATTAATGGTAGAGCGAGAGAACATCCAGACTCCAATCTACTATATAAGCAAGATGCTCACTGGCCCAGAGACACGTTACTTAATGATAGAAAAACTAGTCTTAGCGCTAGTACATGCATCACAGCGCTTACGTCAGTATTTCTCGGGTCATGTCATCACAGTTCTCACTAATTACCATTTAGGACAAATCTTATCCAAACCCGATGTCGCGGGAAGATTGGCCAAATGGGCTATTGAGCTCGGAGGATACAATATCCTATACAGACTGCGACCGGCAATCAAGGGGCAAGTCCTAGCAGATTTCGCCATAGAAGTTCCTATCGACAAAGTCCAAGAGTGCGAGGCAATCCAGAACCCTGTTCTTGTTTTCGACAATAGGGTTTGGACTCTGCACACAGATGGCGCTTCCAACGATGCCGGAGCAGGTGCGGGTCTTCGACTGGTCAGCCCAGATGACCACGAACTTACCTATGCTATACGCCTGGATTTCCGAAGTACAAATAATGAAGCGGAGTATGAAGCGTTCTTAGCAGGTCTCCGTTTAGCGCTTAAAATGGGGGCAAGAAACCTCGAAGCTAATTTCGATTCGAAACAGGTGGCCGAACAAGTTAATGGGCACTATGATGCAAGAGGAGAAGCTATGGCGTTATACCTTGAGCAAGCGCGGATGTTAATCAGCCAATTCCAAACATTCAAGGTCAATCACATAAACAGAAGCGAAAATAAACACACAGATGCATTAAGCAAACTGGCCGCCACCAGCTTCAGACACTTGGCAAAAGAAGTGCGCATCGAGGTATTGTCCAACCCTTCCGTCCCTCTCAAACAAGTAAATGTCATAGAGATCGGCAATCCATCCTGGATGTCTCCGATCATTCTGTACTTACAACATGGGAAACTTCCGGAAGGGAAGGAAGAAGCCCGAAAAATCCAGCATAAGGCAATAAACTATGTAATGGCGGAAGGGATTCTATACCGGAAATCGTTCATGGGACCACTCCTACGCTGCGTTGATAGAACTGACGCACAGTACTTAGTTAGGGAAATCCATGAAGGATTGTGCGGGATACACGCCGGACCGCGCATGGTAATCGCTAAAATAATGAACGCAGGCTATTACTGGCCAGGAATGCATGTAGATGCGGTCGAGTTAATATGGAAATGCGCAGCCTGCCAGCGCCACGCGCCAAAAACGCTTCACCTAAAGAATCCACTCGTTCCAGTTACGTCCGCCTGGCCTTTTCAGCAATGGGGCATTGATCTTGTCGGTCCATTCCCAGACGCGCCAGGCGCAGTAAAATTCATAATTGTGGCAGTCGACTATTTCACAAAATGGGTCGAAGCCAAGGCACTAGCCTCAACAACGGCAATGGTAATTCGCAAATTTATATGGGAATATATTATTTGCAGATTCGGATTACCATTACGTATCATCTCCGACAACGGCACTAACTTCGCCTCAGAGGATCTTCAAAAATGGTTCAAAGAAATGAAGATCGAGCACAACTTTGCGTCTGTGGCGCATCCACAAGCCAACGGCCAAGTTGAGAGTGTTAACAAACAGATTGTCGATGGCATAAAAGCGCGACTCGGGACAGCGCGCAGAGGATGGGTCGATGAACTCCCCAGCATCTTATGGGCACACCGCACCATGCCAAAAACCAGCACCGGGGAAACCCCGTTCAGTCTGGTCTATGGATCAGAAGCGGTAATACCAGCAGAGATTGGTCTCCCATCACCGCGCATGCTCGCCATGGAAAGACAAAATAACGAACAAGAACGAAGAATGGATTTAAACCTTCTAGAAGAAAGGCGCGAAAATGCCGCCATCACAGAAGCAAGGTACAAATCCAAACTTGGAAAATACTATAACGCTCGCGTACGCGTGTGCACGTTTGTTCCGGGAGACTTCGTTCTACACGACAATGAAGCTTCTAACACAGAAAAACCAGGCAAATTAGCGCCAAGATGGGAAGGCCCATACATCATTAACGAAGTTCTGGGCAAAGGCGCTTACACACTAAAGAGAATTGATGGGACACTAGTTCCCCGCACCTGGAACGCGCAACAGTTGCGCAGGTGTTATATATAAGCCAAAACATCCCAAGAAGACGAAACTATACAGGCAATGTATTTTTTTATTATACTTTGTATTATTGGCATTGTGCCCTTATCAATGCAAGCATCATCCTTCCGCATGTTGCTGTTTATTACAAATTGCATATAATTCTTTTGGTCTGCGCGAAAACAATATGGTAGACATTGTACACCTCATGAACAGTCCAAAAAAGGCAAAACTCACACGCCTTTTAGACAAACGTTCACACATGAGCACAATACCATTCTCATTCGCTCTACCTACTAAAAGCAATTAAACATATGCAACATATTGTAATCCAAACACAAGTCAGCAAACCACCAAAACATACATGCATGACAATGCATCAAAAAATATCATTAAGTGTTACAACGACACTTCAAAAACAAAAACTATTTACAAAGAGCATGAACAGTGTTCTTCCAAAAAAAATCCCAGAAGCAAGACAACATACTTACAAACAAAAGGTATACACCATTCCCTAAACCTGACCTAATCAGCAGCAAGACCATCAGCGACAACCGGCACATGATCAACACGGTGATTCTTCCGACGATAATACACCAGTTCACATCCACCGGGCTGAATCATCGGAAAACATGCCATCAAGGCATCAACAGATAAAACACCGGCCTCTTCTTCAACAACCTCCGGCCGGCAAGCTTCAGAACCAGAACCCACCACTGTGGGATGAACGGAAGACACCGGTTTCTCATCTCCGGTAGCTACTAAAGGCGGTGAATCGGCAAGGAGCAAGAGACCCTCGGCAACCTCAAAAATCCTTAGAAGATCCAGTAGTCGCCGGGTACGAACGGAACTTTTCGCCTTCATATTTTCCAAATTAAGGAAGAAGACAAGAATCCTCAAATATATAGAGGAACCAAACTCCGGGAAAAGGAAAAGCTTAATCACCATGATTAACTGTCAATAACGTCCCTTCTGAATGACGCTACAGGACCTAAGGTCATATCCCCATAAATGAGGCCTGACAAGCGTCTATTCGAATCCCAAGGTAAGAAGAAAAAAGTATCGCAAATACTAATTTTTTACAATTTGACGTCACCAAGCGTCAGGTCATGATTACAAAAAGATCAAATCAAAGGAAAAAATCACAATTTCCCTTAAAAGTTTTTAATAAGCAAAGTGAATTTTCTCATAGAAGATTCCCTACTTTCGCGCCAAAAAAGCATTTCCCTCTCATAAGTCCAGTGCTCCACTTACTTGCATAAGAGCAACACTAGACTGGGGGTACTTGAAGGGGTAAGGTCCCAAAAACCTTGTAACAAGTACTTAGGGCCATACCACAACTTCGTCTTTCAACCCTTTTTGACCTTGCGCGGCCGCGCACTGGTCTTACAAAGGAGGCTTAAGAGACAGATAACAGATAATACTTGTGCGCCAAAAGGAAATCATAAATCCTTGCGCTCTCCTCCATAAACAAAGGATGAAAATCCTAAGTTAAATACTTCCGCCTAATAATATCCAGACTTGGATATTATTTACCCAATTGGTGCCACACGATAAGGAGTCACACAGGATTATGGCAATAACCTTCTAGAAGGACCCAATCGTGCACCACTAAACGGTTACAATCGTCTGGACACGTCTCATCACCTCAGACATCCCTGAAATCACGATGATGGCATGTAATTGTTGAGAAACCTCCACTTGATCATTTTCCATGTGGCAAACCCCCAGCCATAGATCCAAACAGCGATCCGTGTGCACTCACGTCGGATCGAGGAGCTTAACGGAAGGAAATGTAACCGCTCACGGGGTTAGCATCTTCCGTCAACATTTCACCAACGAGTTTTCCAGCCCAAAACTCTCGGCTATAAATATGAGAACAATTCAGGTATGAAATTCAAGTTACACACACTTCGTCAATACTTCTTCTTCTTCATAAACACATACTTATTCTCACGCCGGAGTCGGGTCAAGGAGAGAACCCCTCTTCTCCCCTTGACGAGGCTAACGGTGCTTTGTTTTGAAGAGTTTACCGGAGAAGAAGGTCAGTAGCATCGAGTCAAACGAGAGAGAACAACCCCCCTTTTATGCAGATCCAAACCCCCTAGATAATTTGATCCTGGTCAATTATCTAGTGTTTCTTCATAACTGTATGATCTATTGGGAGTGGAATTACTTGTATTACTGTTTGTGTATGCAAGGGTATAGAATATTGATTGCCATGACCACACATGAATATTATAGCCACATAATTCTTGCATGAATCAACCGTTTAAAAAGTGGGTCATTGTGATGTTGGGCCTTATAGAATGGTCTTGTAATGAATAACCCAAGTGGGCCGCACAATGGGTGGGCCGGACATTTAAGTGGGCTGTGCAAGCAGGTAAACACACGCATACTTCATGATATTTGGGCCTCTCTCGTATCCAAATCAGCCCATGTGTTATGTGTATAGAATTAGGGAAGTATTATGTTACATATAATCTGAAAATCAAGTAGCAAACCCTAGTCTCTGGTGAACGGAAACAGGAAGGAAAGGAGAACTAAATTCAGTCGCAAACCCCCCCCCCCCTGTGTGTTAACTAGCTACATCTTCTTGTTTCATTCGTCGGGGTAGTATATTTATTCTTGTTTCACTTATGTATACACATATGTGCCGTATGAAATAGATATATATATATATATATATATGAAATCAAGGTATAACCTTCTGGTTCGATGTGTGTTTTTGTTACTGTTAGTTGTTTGATTGTTATTGTTAATGCATGGGTAGGACCAAATACGAATAGGTTGCGTGATTCACATCCTTGAATGATCTTGATTATGTTAAATGTGATTAAGGAAGGTTCTATGATTCTGCGGAATGTTATTTGCTGGTATGATAAGAGTGCGATAGCATGATTGGATAATTAAACCGACGTGAAAAGATGTATGTTGTTAATCATTGTTAGTATTTTGAATGATGAAATATGGTGTAGGATCGTATTCGGACCTAAACGAGACTATTAGAAGAGCTTTTCTCGATTTGAACGGCGGAAACAGAAAAATCAAGTTCAATTCAGCAATTTTACACTTTAAACTGTCGATTTATATTGATAGAATGATGTTTACAACCTGATGACACTTCGGCAGCACTTCGTGGCTCACCGGAAGACAACACCTAGAACTATATTCTGATTTCGCCCCAAAAGTCCTATATATAGTAGTTCTAATTCCGCCCGAAATGACATCGACTATATGAGCGGAATCACCTTTTTAGATTCCGGGCGGAATCACCTAGAAATGCATGTTAGAGCGAAATCAACAATTTCGTAACATAAATGCTTTTGTCTCATATGTAGTGATGCAATGATGACTTCACTATTATGATGTCATCATCAAAGATGATGACATCATCCTCTTTCAGATCCGCAATGAGACTGAGACTCGACATAAGACGAAGACGACAGATGTATGCACCAACAGACTCCCCCTCAGATGTTGACGAGTCTTAAGAGTCTAGTCTTCTCAATCTTCAGTCTGAACGCTCTCTGAAATATCTCACAGTGTAAGCATCCTCAAACTTTATCTCCTTCTCCTCTTCAGCATCAACAAACTCCCCACGAACAATCTCTACTCAGATGTCTTCAGACTCCCCCTTTCGATATGCTGGGATCGCAGTCTTGCATGTTGAAATCACACAGTCATCAGGTATCGAAACCTGACTCTTCCTCAAACCTGTACATTCTCTACCACAAACATAAGTTTTCTAATATTACACTTCAACACACTCAGACACCACTTGTAAATATTACAAAAATGATCTAACATTTAGTCTCTGATGAACCTCTTGAAGGAATATCATTTTCAAAACTTCTGATTATCAATTGTAAGATAGACTTTAACTTCTTTCACACACAACACTTCCAAACCAGTTCGTCAAGTTTAGCACTTGGAATTTTGAAAATCAGCTCTTCAACACCAGTTGTCGAAAATCTTTTTGAATTATCAAAAATTTATTCTAAAAACACTGAAAATCGTTTTGGGATTTTTGAAATTAAATGAAATGCAAAGAAGAAATATTTACAGACACTATTTTTGTGAGTTTGCGTAAGAGGATCATATCAGTTTTTGAGATAAATCACCAACACCGTTAAGCTTTAACCATATTAAGTTCTAAACGATTCACTTAGATTGTCAGTATACTGATCCACTTAAATTTTCACACAAAGTTCAACTGCTTCGAGATACGATATTAATATCTTAAGCACTTAAACTTAATCGCGTGTCCCACCTCAGAATATACTCCCGTATCCAGATCCCAATATTCAGTCTTACAGGTGAGTATACCACAGATAATATCTGTAAGGGGTTATATTGCAAGGGCCGTGAGAGCTCAGGTCGATACTCCCGTATGCGCAGAGAGATGACGGCTTCGACTTTTGGTGTGTCCCCTTTAGAGGATCTTTTCTTCAACAGCAATGACTATCAATTTTATTGTTTCATCAATTGGCTGAGGGCGGCGCTATTTTTCAAGCATGTGGAAAGTATTCTCCGGGGACTAGGCCATTGCTTCCGCAAAATCAGAAGTCCCGGGATAATACCCCAGATATCACTGAGCATAAAGACCTAGTATCTCAGAAAGAGGGATCTTTCAAACAAGATTTCGGGGGTTACCCATATATCCGAGAGATGTTACCCACGATATAAGCAAGTTTGAAATTTAGGTTTATATCTCGTCACAATCTACTAAATGTGCAAAAATCTACTGGCACATCATCAGTGAGACCGTTTATCACATTTTAACTTTCCATTTCTTTAGCATGTTGTGAACGCCCACTGATGTACTATAATTTCCTCTTTTTCACAACAAAACTCATTTTCATTTTATCATGTTTTTTACTTTTTCAAAATTTCAAATGTTTTTGGATTTTCTGAAAAATTTACTCCCCCTAAAATGCAAACACATTTTAGGAAATTTGAAAATAAACTGTGCAATAAAGTGACAACTGATATCGAATTGCTTCAAATCGCCATTCTCTTAGCATACACAATCAGAACTCCCCCTTTCAACAAACTATTTTCTCATTTAGATTTCAAAACACTTAATTTTGTTTTAATCAAAATGATTTTTCCGGAAAATAAGTTTGTTTTTACCACTTATAGGGGCATGGTTCATCATCTTGCTTCTCAATCAATCACATGAATGTAAAGTCCAATCAAGTTCAAACTAATGACCTTGATTAATCACTTGTAGGAAAATGCAAGTACAACTTAATGTCCTTGATTTTACCACTTGTAAGTGTAAATCTTCTTCAACCACTTATAGGTTTTCCTCATCAACCACTTGTAGAAAACTAACAATTTAAATGATATCACCTTAACTTTACCAATTGTACCACTTGTATGATTACCAACCAAGAAAGATAGATGCCGATTCCTGTTCCACTCTTACCAACCTGGGAGCTCTGGCAAGTCCACAGACTTACTGTTCATAATATGTACCATCCCAGTCACAAACCAGGGATGGTTCAACTTTATCTTTCTTCGTCTTCTTCTCATAATACTCTTTAACCCCTTTGACTTTTCGATCCATCATTTTTCCAAAAATATGTTTCACTGTGGAGTTAAAAGCTTTTTCAACATCAAAAACCTTTTTATCATCATAAAATTGATTTGATATCTCAACTTTACCAATTTTCTTTTTAAAATTTTCAGCCTGAAGTGGTGGAAAATTATCATCATCCACAGTCAGAACTGATTTTTCTCCTTTTGAAACAACCTGTGGCTCATCTGATTTTGTGGAATCAGATTCATCGCCAGAATATAGCTCCTCTGATTTCGACCTATCAGAATCATCGCTAGAACTATCAACAGACTTCTTAACAACCCATTTCTGGTTGTCAGATTTAGCTCTTTTGTTGTAAAACTTGTTTGAACATTCACCAATTTCAAATTTTGAATTTTTGAATAATTTAGTTCGGTCAATTGGTAGTTCAAACTCAATCACTTTCTCTTTCTGTTTACGAGAAACTCCCTGTTTTGATGGTATTGCCTTAGAACAATCTCTGGCAATATGTCCAACAGTGTTGCATTGAAAACAGGTTCTCGTATCTTTTCTCTGTTCAGCCATCTTCTTCATGTCATCTTGCTTCTTTGCAAGGAACTCACTGTTCGATTGTCTCCATAATTCTTTCTTTTCTTCCCCTTCAGAACTAGTTCCTGAAACAAATGTGATTTTTGCTTTAAAATCACGAACATATTTTTCATTTTTCTGTTTTTCTGTTGGAGTAAATCCAAGACCTTTCCTTTTGAAATTACCATGGTTAGGTTTCTTTTGAAAACCAGAACTATAACCTTTTTTCTTATTTAATCTTTGTTGTACTCTTGAGGTGTAAGGTTTAGGTTTACCAATAAGATTTAAATCTTTTATTTCAGAAATATTAATTTCTGTTTGTTTGAAAACCTTTTTGATCAATTCAGTTTTGACACCTCTTATTGGAAATTCCACATCAGAATATAATTTGTCGGAATCATTCAATGTATATGCAACTTTGAATGTTTCGTCACTCAAATTAGATTTTGATAACATGAATTCTTTGTTGTAAACCCTTTTGCCCTGTTTGTCGGATTGACTCGGATTGCTGGACTCGGACTTTGACTCCGACATAGACTCTGACTTTGACTCCTCTGTTTCATCTTTATCCAACACCTGATCGACCACCTTTTTTATTAACTCGGACTCATGATCATTGTCAGATGATGCAAACGTCACATCAATATTTTCTGGCAAGTTAACTGACGACTCCGACTCCGACTCCGACTCCCACTGTAAATTTGTTGCCTTTCGACTCTTTTTGAATTTGGATTTCTTGGAGAATATCCATTTTCAAGCGGGGGTGGACACTTGTTGTAACCGAAACTTTGTTTCTTACCAGAATTATTCAATTTAGTATCGTTCTTCTTTGCTTTCTTCTTTTCAGGGGTCTTTGCTACAGAAATTTTCTGCTCTTCAGACTGCTTTGCCTCAGAAATCTCCTCTTCCTCAAACGCCTTCATGCCTTCTACTGTTGGATAGATCCTGTCAATAACATAAGAAGTACATGAGTAACTTTTCAACAAACGATTAACCCTTTCTGTCTCAATCCTTTGTAACTCCAGCTTCTGTTCAAGAGCAGCACACTTCTCAATGTAGTTGTTCACCACTTTTTGCTTTATCATGAAAGCTCCTTGAAGTGTTTTCATCGCTGTTGCTTGTTCTTCACTTGTTTGATTATACTGGTTCATAGCTTTGTTCAACACATCATAAGATTCCTTCAAACTGTTCAAGTTATAGATCAATGTGATGTTCTGTTTTTTTATTGCTTCACAGTTTTCACATTTCACCGGAATATTTTTAGCATCCACATCTTCACCAACTTTGAACTTTGGTACTTCTTTTTTCTTTTGTCTTATCACTAGAACAGCTTCATCATCACTGCTGACTGGAGTCTTGACCTTTTTCTTTTCCTTTTTAGCTTTCTCATCTTCACTATCACTCTCTGCCATCGTTTTGAAATGAGCTGCCAAACTTCTTGACCAATATTCACTATCATCATCACTATCCTCTTCAACTCGAGCAACAAAAGCTTTGTGAGCTATAGCTTGATCAGGAACATAATTATCCCATGTGAAATTTTCCCAGCTAAACCCTTCAGGTAACTTTTCGTCATCTTGATCTATTATCAAGGCACTACCATCAACTCTCTTTCCAGAGTCTTCAATCACATTCCTTCCATGTGCAGTTTATGCTTGATGTTGATGTTGTTGAGATGGTTGCTGAGCAACTTGATGGTAGATGGCTTTTCGGTAGTAATCATTGTTGTTGTTAAAAGGATTCTGAGCCCCACTTGCTTTGCGATTGGTGCACTCCCTCTTGAAGTGACCCTTCTTCCTGCAACGAAAACAAGTGACTTTAGATTTGTCAAAACCTAAAGTAGAAACACCAGCCTCACGAAGATCATCTCTTCCAGTGATTTACTTGAATTTCTCAGCTCTCCTCAACACGCTGGCCAAGCACCATTTTATGTCCATCAGTTCCATCTCTTCAGCATCGATCTGGTCGTAATCTTCCTTTGTCAACATTGGATTCCCGATTCGACCTGCAACAAAACTACCATAAGATTCAAGAACAGTTCCCAATAAAGACATATGGCTTTTTGCTAACTCTTCAGAATATTCCTGATCATTTTCAATGTTCAATACAATGTTGCATTGAAGCTTTTTTCCATTTCTTGTTGTTGAAACGTTCGGATCAAAAGATGGATATGATGAAAAACTTGTGTTGCTGTTTGATCCTTTGGAAGAACTTTCAGATGGACTCTTTGCATTGAATGCTGTTTGAACTTCCGGTGACAAGTTGGTGGATTTATCACTAACACCACCTTTGTAATAAAGACTGATGTCTTGTTCACCGTCGAAATCTTTCATTCTTGAAACCTTTCTCTGTTCCATCTCCTGAGCTTCAATCTTTTCAATGAATTTGCTGAGTGTTAGATTGCTAAAACCTTTCTTGTTTCTAAGCATCATGAGATATGTGCCCCAAGTCTCGTGTGGCAAAGCATCAGCAAGCTTCTCGATCAACTCTTCATTATCTTTCTTAATGCTCAATCTCTTCATGTTAGCTAGCAAATTGCAGTATCTTTCAATTATCTGCCTTGTGCTTTCATTTTTTAACCCACGAAACAGATCGAACTCTTTCTTCAAAAGTGATTTCTTGTTTTTGACCATCTCTTGACTCCCATGAAACTTCGATCTTAATTCTTTCCAGATTGAATAAGAAGTTCCATTATGTTGCAATAACACCAAGATGTCTTCTTTCACAGCTTGTTGCAATAAACTCAGCATCATTTTCTCATCTTTGTATTTCTTTCTAGCATCGGCACTAAGATCTTTTATTGGAACAACCTCTTCATCATCATTCATCGGTCGAATGTATTTCGTCTCGATACATTCCCAAGCATCTAAGTAATTTGCTTGTACCCAGTTTTCGAACTTTTATTCCCAACTTTTGTACTCTTCGATGTTCATGAGTTTAGGCGGCTTTTGCATCGTGCCCGTTTCATTTTCCAACATCGTGTTCTGTGCAATACTCATCGGGGTAACCGGTGTAGCGAATGCATTGTAAAAATCTTCGTCCATGTTTCGGATTTTCAATTGAGCTGTATCACCTTGTAAATCACATGTTGAACAAACAAACAAACAAACGATCAGTTTAAACAGACTTAATATGTAAAAAAAAATTTGGGCTCGTGTCGAAGATGTTTGGACTCGTTTCAAAGTTGTTGAAGTGAAATCGCTGAATAAATGGGTTTGCCCAAAAGATATGGATTCAAAAGAACCGATTAAACTTGATATTGAACAAATTCTGATTGGGTCAATTTGATGTTGAGACTTGGGCCATTAATAAATTCACCAACTATTCAAACCGGCTATTGGACCAAGACACTTTAAGATAATCAAACCGATTGGGCCGATCACTCTATATACTCTGATTAGACCTCAAATGATGTCTGATCACATGCAATATCACATGGGCGACAGAAATGACTTTCAAACTAATTATGATTGAGCCAATCTGTAAAGTGGGACTGACACAATGCAGATCACATGCAACTTTTTGATGAACCGACAACAATTAATACATCATCACATGCAATCTAATATCCGACAAAAACTTCTCAAAGGCCGACAACTATAATGAAGATTACTTAATTCCCATACTATTCTTGAACCAAGCATTCACGTGACCTCATGATACACTTTAAAACTTTCACATGCAAATCTTTAATATTCCAATAAAACTCTATTATCCAACTTAATTTGATTGGACCAAGGACTTCACATGATTACTTTTGGGCCAGACAATATGTTGTGTTGACAACTTTTATGATAATAAAATGTGTTCACTTGGGCTGATGACAAACCAATATCACATGTAAACCTTGAATAAAACAATCTGACACACTTTTGGAGCTAAATCACACTAGTTTTTAGGAGCGGAATCACGACAATACTTAGGAGCGGAATCACGACAACACCTAGGAGCGGAATTAGATTTAACTCAGGAGTGAAATCAAACTTTTAAACTTGGAGCGGAATTAAACAATTTTCTGGAGCGAAATCAGAAACATTCTTTGGAGCGGAATCAGGCCAATGAAACTAATCAGGAGCGGAATCAAGACCTATTTTCGAGCGGAATCAACTGTGACGTCATATTTCTCTCGAACATTTTCGAGCTGAATCACAAAAATGACCAGTTTTACTTCGAATTTGGACATGAAACTTTCAAGGCTTTGTTAATATGTAATTCCGAGCACACTGTGAAAAATTGAACCAATTTTAACCGTGAAAAGTTTTGATTTTCGAAAAAGAATGGTGTAGAAACAGAAATCGCAGCTGAATTGTATAGAACTCTTCTTCCTGAGCTCTGATACCACTTGTAGGATCGTATTCGGACCTGAACGAGTCTATCAGAAGAGCTTTTCTCGATTTGAACGGCGAAAACAGACAAATCAAGTTCAATTCAGTAATTTTACACTTTAAACTGTCGATTTATATTGATAGAATGATGTTTACAACCTGATGACACTTCGGCAGCACTTCGTGGCTCACCGGAAGACAACACCTAGAACTATATTCTGATTTTGCCCCAAAAGTCCTATATATAGTAGTTCTAATTCCACCCGAAATGACATCGACTATAGGAGCGGAATCACCTTTTTAGATTTCGGGCGGAATCACCTAGAAATGTATGTTTAGAGCGAAATCAACAATTTCGTAACATAAATGCTTTTGTCTCATATGTAGTGATGCAATGATGACTTCACTATTATGATGTCATCATCAAAGATGATGACATCATCCTCTTTCAGATCCGCAATGAGACTGAGACTCGACATAAGACGAAGACGACAGATGTATGCACCAACATCTGCACTGTTTCAGAACTTGTAAATCGGAAGGATATATGACGATGTTTAGTGGCCGCACATGTTATAGGGGCCCCAATATAACCGGCAGTGGCATGTCGGAAGTTATTGTGTGATTTGGATTTAATAAATTAATGCATATGAAGTTGACGATTAATGATTTGATCATGTGACCTCTAAGTGGGCGGTGCACATGTTATAGGGGATCCCACATGCTTTATGTTATACAGCCACAAAAATGTAAGTCTATTATATGCATGAACTAATTGAGAATAAATGGAATGGGTTGTGAACCAAGTCTATTGTATGCTTTCTGTTATACAAAGGTTTGGTGTGGCACATTTACTTGGGCTGTACATGATAACTGGGCCGCATATGGGTAGGATAAATGGAATGGGTTGTGAAATTTTTATGTGATATATTGACCGATGTTAGGAATAGTGTGTGGCTCAGACGTTTACTATGTGTTACATGATCTCTTGTTGCAACTTGCATATTGGTATGTGTATAACGGGTACGCTACATGTGTAACATGCTTAAAGACTATGTGATTACGTATATACAAGCTAATTATTTTTGGTAACCACGGTAGGGCTTGGTTGACCAACTTGGAACGGGCAAATTAACATAACATAACATACCGAGCAAACCAAAGGTGAGTTCATTCCTTTTGAGCATGCGTCCCGGTGGTTGGGACAGTCTTTGGGTATCCCTGAGAGGGATTAGTTTTGGGTAAATCATGGGTATTCCTGAGAGGAATATGTCTTTTGGGTAAATCTGGAATGTTGGATAATATACTCATCCTATCACCATTAAAGTCCCTCCATGTTGTTTGGTTACCTGAGAGGTAACAAGGTATTAATTGGTAGCGCTACTTAGGTTTGGCACCCTCACCCCGTACCTGAGAGGACGGGTGTGAACTAATGACCTAGTCATGACCAATGCTTTGATAGGAGCATTGGAAAAAGGGCAATGTAAATCAGGAGCCGTCTTGTATTCGGGATATTATCAACATTAAATTCAATGGATTAACTAAACACTTAGTAACCAACATTTTCGTAAAACTATGAACTCACCAGCGTTGTCTGATACACTTGTTGCATGCTCGCAGGTCGTTAGATGTCTTGGATTTGGAACTTGCTGTCTGGAGTAGCTGGAGTGGTCATGGGTCGACTGGAGGGATTCATGTGATTGACTTATTGATTTTATACATTGGTTTTGAAACAGTTTAACTTTGGTTTACTATTTGCTTCAGCTGAACATGTTGGTTTTCATTTAAACTCGTTGATGGTATTAGTCATTAATAATGGAGGATTTTATTTTGAAACTTGTACGGGTTCAATGTAATTAGTGGCTCGTTGTTCGTACGTCACATGCCTAACAGGGACATTCCCTAGGTGGTATTTTGGGGGTGTGACAGTTTGGTATCAGAGCCTCTGGTTATAGTGAACTGGGTTTTAAAACGTTTTGTAAAACTAGACTATAACCGAACAGTTCTGAATACGTGAATACGACCATGATACTCAGCTCCAGATTGCAAGGTTTGTCTTTCTCACTCGTTGCATACATTACATGACTAGTACACGTTTGTTTATGATTTAACATGCGAACACACACCCGTCACTATAGCATGATTGCGTGAATTGCTTAATTACGCGTTTTGAAAACCGTGAGGGGCGGACGCCGAGGGCATGTTGGCCGCCAAAGCAGATAATATCATGGTACAGTTACGCAGGGCTGTCATAGTCTTTGGATTTCTGTGATTTTATTACCTTGGCAACCTTTGTTTGACATTTGAGTTTGAGGAACCATTTGACATGAGTTAGGAGGAACTGAGATGAGCATGCAAATCACAATATTATTGTGGGTGCACACATAATAATAATGTGGGGTGCATGCGAGTCCTAGTGAGTCTTAATAAGTGGTAAAGGGCTTCTGCTCTGTTAATTCGATCATGAGAAACGTAATAAATCCATAGGAGACACAGCAGTGGTTGTCTCCTACTTGAACGTGATCTTTCACTCCTTTCTGAATCCTTACGAACCTCGATGCTATCAAGTATTACCAGAACACCCATCTGAACGCCTAGCAAACCGGGTAAAATATTAGGTGCTTGTACGAGCATCCCTGAGTTGGATGTCGCAGCGTCGAATGATTTGTTTATACCTTTCTCACTTATCTTCGTTTACTGGAACTCAATGTATTGACGTCTTAGATCCCAAAGTGCGATCACTTCTGCAACACTCTGGAAACATACAGTGTATTACTCAGTCAACTTGCCAGAACGATGGACAAGAGGATGAGCGTAGTGCCTTACCAAACCCAGTATTAGAACGACCCTGATTACCCGGCAACGAAGACCAGCGAATTGACTTCAATCGAATCCTTAACACTAGTCAGCGACTTATGGGAGTCAACTCTTACAAATCAATCGGGGCATAAGAGATGGCAAATGACTATAGTGTGGAATGTGTAGCTGCCAGCCCAGTGAGTAGCGCTTTAAGACGTGGCACAGAATGTGAAAGGATGGACCATGTTGGTGAAAGATCGTAGGGCTCTGTTTTAAGCAACGACAGTAGAGGCAACAGTCACGGAAACATCAAGGAACTCGTGATCGTAGTTTACAGTATGGAAACAAAGGTGACCTCGACAAGGATTGACTATGTTAAGTCGAAGTGTCAACACCCAAGGGAACAAAGACAGTACTAGGAGTTCTCGCAACGAAAACAATAACACTGGAAATGATGCTTACAGAAGGGTATTTAGGATTGGCATGGACGACGCCAGAAATAAAACAACATAGTGGTACGCGCGTTCTTGGTAACTAATCGCTTCGTCCCAATTCTGATTAACGTTGATGCTTTTGGAAACCAATCCTGTTGTGGAACCGACTGATATCAAAACAATTGAACCCTCATATGTGCGTTGGATGCAAACTCGACCTTTTGGGACAAGAGTTCGACATCTACCCTTGATAGTCCCCTTATAGTAGTTAGTGTGGATTGGATACCCAGATATCACGCAGATATTCCTTGTGAGGAGAAAACTTTGAGTATCCCTCTCCCTAGTGGCAAATCGTCGTCTGTCCTAAAGCATCAGAGTAGAGTGGTGTAAAGGCTAGTATCATTTTAGCAATGAAAGTCAGAAGCGTCTACGAAGGGATTACCCCACTATGTTGGCAACCGTTACTAATGATAAGGCTAAGGAAAAAGGATCGAAGATCCACAAATTGTTTGTGATTCCTCTCAGTGTGCTACTCGAGGAACTTCCAGGTTTACTTCCACGACTGATTAGGTAGAATCTTAGTTTGATCTCACAACCAGTGGCAGCCTTGATTCCTCGTACTCCTTATCGTCTGGCGCCTGGAAGGTTGCAAGAATTGTCCAACCAACTTCAGGAAACTATAGGATGGGAGTTTTATTGATCTAGCTCTTCGTTTTGGGGAGACACGCTCTATTATGGAAACGAAGGACGAGTCCTTTTGTATGTGTACAGACAATCACAAGGTGGCTATCATAGACCGTCACCCCCTTGTCTCGCATAGACAACCTGCTTGACCCGTTGCAATAATCAAGAATCTATCCGGAAACTGACTTAAGACCGGACTGTCATCTGATGGAAGACCATGGGGAGGATGATTCCTAACATGGCGTTACAAATCCAGTATGGCCACTATGACTTCCTGTTTAAGTTATTTAAGATATCCAACACACCAGCAGCCTCAGGAATCACATGAGTAGTATGCGTCAACCTCGTTTCGTTAGATTCGTCGATTGCGTTTAACTGTGATGGTTAGAATCGCTACCAGGGGGAAAGGAACACCATAAACGGCACCTGTATTTGGTCCTAGAACTCCTAGGGGAGGAGCAACTCCACGCGAAATCTACCTAAGTGTGACTTCAGGAATAGGAAGGTACACTTTCTTGGTCACGCTGTCAATGAAGTGGGGATACATACAGATCTCGCTGAAGATCCATTTCATTAGTTATTGATCGGAAACAAATAGTCCATCGGAGATACAGTAATTTCTTGGTCCAGCTAGATACTATCGTAAATTCATCAAAGGATTTTCGAGGATTTCGCAACTTTAATCTATTTTGCACGGCAGGGTGCTGTGAACTCTTGGGAGACGTAGCAGGAGAACGTCTTTTCAGCTTCTGAATTTTAAACTTTACAATGCACTGAGCATCGTCTTTACCTGAGGGTACGGGTGATCTAGTGGTATACCTTAAGGGTTCGAATCAGAGTCCCAGTTACACATCGATGCAGCACGAGAAAGTGATGGTTTACGTAGTGGATTTACAGGAAGAATTGCACGAGTCATAACCTGCGGTAGAAGCCATGGTCCTTGGAATTAAGATGGAGGCATTACTTGGACGGTACCAATTGCACCATTTAGACCGATCACAAGGGCCTCCTGTGTACCTTTGTTTTGAGAGCGCTAATTATGTGATGGCATCGCTGGACGGAACCTTTGAATGTTTACAACTGTGAAACTTGAACGTGCACGAGCTTTGCAGGCCACTATCAATTCTAATCTACCTAATTAGACTCGCCATATTCAAACTGGAGAACTGAAGGAAGAGAATTTTCAAGTCAAACCAATGCGGGGTATGGGGCAAGCAACCTTTGGCAGGTCAGACGATATTTGCTATCTCATGGAACGATTGTGGATCTCATTATACAGCAACTATAGGGAACTTGTGTTGACCAAGCACACCGGCCTCGATATTCCAGTCGTCTGAGTTTCGATAGGAGATATTAGGATCTATAAATCTTGTACTGGTGGTCGGGCATGAAGGCCCACCCAGCAATGGATGTGAATGACGTTTGACTTGTGGGAGGTGGAGTATCAGCAACCGGCAACATTTATATGGAAAATGAGAACAGAATGCCATGGATTTTGTCGCTAGTCTACCTAAAACTCGAAACAGATACATTATCGTTATCACCTGGGTGATCGTCGATTGTCTCACGTAACCAGCACACTTTCTTGCAATCAAGGAAACTGACGAGTCTTCACAGCTTGTGAATATCCCTCTGAGAGAGGCGGTTTTAGGCACGAGGTGCCAACTTCTGTTACCTTTGATTTTGAGCTATACCTGATTTATGACAGACACTACGCAACACTCTTGGCTCATGTCTAGGCAGGAGCAATACTTATCACCATAGGACAAATGGTCAGAGTAAACGGAACCCCCTGACACTCGAAGACATGCTGCGAGAATGTGTGTGACTGATTTAGTGAAATTGGAAGGACACCTTTTCCCTTGGCTGGGTTCTACTGTAGCAGATATTATTCTAGTATTCAGACAGCTCGGTTTGGGGCATTGTATAGATGATAATGTCAATCTTCTTGTTGGGCTAATGTGAGTGACAACCTAACCACAAGTCCATGACTTGTACTTGAAACTCTTGGGAGGATTGTTCAGATCAGAAATCATTTGGTGGCAACGCGTGACCGTCAAAAAAGCTGATAAGCTTAGGAAACGTTGGGAGTTCGCTGCAGGCGAACGTAGCATAATCGAAAGTCTCACCCTGGGAGGGTGTGGTATGCTATGGAAAACGTGACAAGCTTAGTTTGCGATACGTTGGGACATTCGAAATTCTGGAAAGAATCGGTCACGTGGCTTACAAACTCAGGTTACATGACGAATTTGGTAATATACGCGGTGTTATTTATGTCTATAACCTAAGGCAGTGTGCCTGATAAAACACTTGTGATACCTTACTAGAATCCAAGACTAACGACAAGTTGCAGGTGTCAGGAAATCTATCAAAACATGGACCAGGAAGTCAAGGTTCGTTGATTTAGTCGAATTTCGGTCGTTAGAGTTCGTTGGAACTCAGGACGTGGACCGGACTTCACGTGGGAGCGCGAGCATCAGATGAAGCTCAAATATCCTCAACTATTTCCTGTTGACCAACCTAATGCTGATATCACGGGTGAATTTCGGGACGAAATTCCTCTTCAAGTTGGGGATGATGTGGCACCTGAGGAAAAATCTGCAGCAATCTTGATTCATCACCTCACTTCTCGGTGCTTGCTTGTCAAATTTCGGGACAAAAGTTTATGTCAGCTTTCCTCTTCAAGTTGGGGATGATGTGACAACCCGAATAATTGAGGTCAGCGCTACTTGAAATCCCACAATCTTTGACGTGTGTCTTTACGTGTGTATCACTAAAAGTTTATGTCAGTTTTCCTCATGATAATATCAATAAGTTAGGGTTCGATCACATCATGTCTTATTAATAGAACAAGTGCTTATAAATTATTGATTGATGCATGAAAGTGGATTTTATGATAGATGGTGTAGTAACTGTATGATCTATTGGGAGTAGAATTACTTGTATTACTGTTTGTGTATGCAAGGGTATAGAATATTGATTGCCATGACCACACATGAATATTATAGCCACATAATTCTTGCATGAATCAACCGTTTGAAAAGTGGGTCATTGTGATGTTGGGCCGAATAGAATTATCTTGTAATGAATAACCTTAGTGGGCCGCAGAATGGGTGGGCCGGACATTTAAGTGGGTTGTGCAAGCAGGTAAACACACGTATACTTCATGACATTTGGGCCTCTCTCGTATCCAAATCATCCCATGTGTTATGTGTAATCAGCCCATGTGTTATGTGTATAGAATTAGGGAAGTATTATGTTACGTATAATCTGAAAATCAAGTAGCAAACCATAGTCTCTGGTGAACGGCAACAGGAAGGAAAGGAGAACTAAATTCAGTCGCAACCCCCCCCCCCCCCCCCCCGTGTGTTAACTAGCTACATCTTCTTGTTTCGTTCGTCGGGTTAGTATATTTTTCTTGTTTCACTTATGTACACACATGTGTCGTATGATATAGATATATATATGAAATCAAGGTGTAACCTTCTGGTTCGATGTGTGTTTTTGTTACTGTTAGTTGTTTGATTGTTATTGTTAATGCATGGGTAGGACCAAATACAAATAGGTTGCGTGATTCACATCCTTGAATGAACTTGATTATGTGTTATATGTAATTATGGAAAGTTCTATGATTCTGCGGAATGTTATTTGCTGGTATGATAAGAGTGCGATAGCATGATTGGATAATTAAACTGACGTGAATAGATGTATGTTGTTAATCATTGTTAGTATTTTGAATGATGAAATCTACACTGTTTCAAAACTTGTAAATCGAAAGGATATATGATGGTGTTTAGTGGCCGCACATGTTATAGGGCCCCAATATAACCGGCAGTTGCATGTCGGAAGTTATTGTGTGATTTGGATTTAATAAATTAATGCATATGAAGTTGATGATCAATGATTTAATCATGTGACCTCTAAGTGGGCGGTGCACATGTTATAGGGGATCCCACATGCTTTCTGTTATACAGCCACAAACATGTAAGTCTATTATATGCATGAACTAATTGAGAATAAATGGAATGGGTTATGAACCAAGTCTATTGTATGCTTTCTGTTATATAAAGGTTTGGTGTGGCACAATTACTTGGGCTGTACATGATAACTGGGCCGCATATCGGTAGGATAAATGGAATGGGTTGTGAAATTATTATGTGATATATTGACCGATGTTAGGAATAGTGTGTGGCTCAGACGTTTACTATGTGTTACATGATCTCTTGTTGCAACTTGCATTTTGGTATGTGTATTACGGGTACGCTACATGTGTAACGTGCTTAAAGACTATGTGATTACGTGTATACAAGCTAATTATTTTTGGTAACCACGGTAGGGCTTGGTTGACCAACTTGGAACGGGTAAATTAACATAACATACCGAGCAAACCAAAGGTGAGTTAATTCCTTTTGAGCATGCGTCCCGGTGGTTGGGACAGTCTTTGGGTATTCCTGAGAGGGATTAGTTTCGGGTAAATCACGGGTATTCCTGAGAGGAATATGTCTTTTGGGTAAATCTGGAATGTTGGATAATATACTAATCCTATCACCATTAAAGTCCCTCCGTGTTATTTGGTTACCTGAGAGTTAACAAGGTATTAGTTGGTAGCGCTAGTTAGGTTTGGCACCCTCACCCCGTACCTGAGAGGACGGGTGTGAACTAATGACCTAGTCATAACCAATGCTTTGATAGGAGCATTGGAGAAAGGGCAATGTAAATCAGGAGCCGTCTTGTATTCGAGATATTATCAACATTAAATTCAATGGATTAACTAAACACTTGGTAACCAACGTTTTCGTAAAACTATGAACTCACCAGCGTTGTCTGATACACTTGTTGCATGCTCGCAGGTCGTTAGATGTCTTGGATTTGGAACTTGCTGTCTGGAGTAGCTGGAGTGGTCATGGGTCGACTGGAGGGATTCATGTGATTGACTTATTGATTTTATACATTGGTTTTGAAACAGTTTAACTTTGGTTTACTATTTGCTTCCGCTGAACATGTTGGTTTTCATTAAAACTCGTTGATGGTATTTTTCATTAATAATGGCGGATTTTATTTTGAAACTTGTATGGGTTCAATGTAATTAGTGGCTCGTTGTTGGTACGTCACATGCCTAACAGGGACATTCCCTAGGTGGTATTTTGGGGGTGTGACAGTTTGGTATCAGAGCCACTGGTTAGAGTGAACTTGATTTTAAAACGTTTTGTAAAACCAGACTATAACCGAACAGTTCTGAATACGTGAATACGACCATGACACTCAGCTCCAGATTGCAAGGTTCATCTTTCTCACTCGTTGCATACATTACATGACTAGTACACGTTTGTTTATAATGTAACATGCGAACACACACCCGTCACTATAGCATGATTATGTGAATTGCTTACTTACATTATGACGCGTTTTGAAAACCTTGAGCCGAGGGCGTGCTGGCCGCCAAAGCAGAAAATATAATGGTACAGTTATGCTGGGCTGTCATAGTCTTTGGATTTCTATGATTTTATTACCTTGACAACCCTTGTTTGACATTTGAGTTTGAGGAACCATTTGACATGAGTTAGGACGAACTGAGATGAGCATGCAAATCACAATATTATTGTGGGTGCACACATAATAATAATGTGGGGTGCATGCGAGTCCCAGTGAGCCTTAACAAGTGGTAAAAGGGGTTCTGCTCTGTTAATTAGATCATGAGAAACATAACAAATCCATAGGAGACACAGCAGTGGTTGTCTCCTACTTGAACGTGATCTTTCACTCCTTTCTGAATCCTTACGAACCTCGATGCTATCAAGTATTACCTGAACACCCATCTGAACGCCTAGCAAACCAGGTAGAATGTTAGGTGCTTGTACGAGCGTCCCTGAGTTGGATGTCGCAGCGTCGAATGATTGGTTTATAACTTTCTCACTTATCTTCGTTTGCTGGAACTCAATGTATTGACGTCTTAGATCCCGAAGTGCGATCACTTCTGCAACACTCTTGAAACATACCGTGTATTACTCAGTCAACTTGCCAAAACGATGGACAAGAGGATTAGCGTAGTGTCTTACCAACCTCAGTATTAAAACGACCCTGATTACCGGCAACGAACACCAGCGAATTGACTTCAATCGAATCCTTATCACTAGTCAGCGACTTATGGGAGTCAACTCTTACAAATCAATCAGGGCATAAGCGATGACAAATGACTATAGTGTGGAATGTGTAGCTGCCAGCCCAGTGAGTAGCGCTTTAGGACGTGGCACAGAATGTGAAAGGATGGACCCTGTTGGTGAAAGATCGTATGGCTCCGTTTTAAGCAACGACAGTAGAGGCAACAGTCACGGCAACATCAAGGAACTCGTGATCGTAGTTTACAGTATGGAAACAAAGGTGACCTCGACAAGGATTGACTGTGTTAACTTGAAGTGTCAACACCCAACGGAACAAAGACGGTACTAGGAATTCTTGCAACTAAAACAACAATACTGGAAATGATGCTTACGGAAGGGTATTTAGGTTTGGCATGGACGACGCCAGAAATACAACAACATAGTGGTCTGCGCATTCTTTGTAACTAATCGCTTCGTCTTTATTCTGATTAGCGTTGATGCTTTTGGAAACCAAACCTGTTGTGGAACCGACTGATAGTAAAACAATTGAACCCTCATATGTGCGTTGGACGCAAACTTGACCTTTTGGGACAAGTGTTCGACTTCTACCCTTGATAGTCCCGTTATAGTAGTTAGTGTGGATTGGTTATCCAGATATCGCGCAGATATACCTTGTGAGGAGAAAACTTTGAGTATCCCTCTCCCTAGTGGCAAATCGTCGTCTGTCCTAAAGCATCAGAGTAGAGTGGTGTAAAGGTTAGTATCATTTTAGCAATGAAAGTCAAGAGCGTCTACGAAGGGATTACCCCACTATGTTGGCAACAGTTACTAATGATAAGGATAAGGAAAAAGGATCGAAGATCCACAAATTGTTTGTGATTCCTCTCAGTGTGCTACTCGAGGAACTTTCAGGTTTACTTCCACGACTGATTAGGTAGAATCTCAGTTTGATCTCACGACCAGTGGCAGCCTTGATTTCTCGTACTCCTTATCGTCTGGCACCTGGAAGGTTGCAAGAACTGTCCAACCAACTTCAGGAAACTATGGGATGGGAGTTTTATTGATCTAGTTCCTTGTTTTGGGGAGACACGCTCTATTGTGGAAACGAAGGACGAGTCCTTTTATATGTGTACAGACTATCACAAGGTGGCTATCATAGACCGTCACCCCCCTTGTCTCGCATCGACAACCTGCTTGACCCGTCGTAATAATCAAGAATCTATCCGGAAATTTACTTAAGACCGGACTGTCATCTGATGGAAGACCATGGGGAGGATGATTCCTAACACGGCGTTACAAATCCAGTATGGCCACTACGACTTCCTGTTTAAGTTATTTAAGATATCCAACACACCAGCAGCCTCAGGAAA
The DNA here is from genome assembly GCA_030545235.1 of Helianthus tuberosus. Taxonomy (NCBI): domain Eukaryota; kingdom Viridiplantae; phylum Streptophyta; class Magnoliopsida; order Asterales; family Asteraceae; genus Helianthus; species Helianthus tuberosus. The sequence goes on from CM060352.1 coordinate 123,378,406, forward strand.
CACATGAGTAGTATGCGTCAACCTCGTTTCGTTAGATTCGTCGATCGCATTTAACTGTGATGGTTAGAATCGCTACCAGGGGGAAAGGAACACCATAAACGACACATGTATTTGGTCCTAGAACTCCTAGGGGAGGAGCAACTCCACGCGAAATCTACCTAAGTGTGACTTCAGGAATAGGAAGGTACACTTTCTTGGTCACGTTGTCAATGAAGTGGGGATACATGCAGATCTCGCTGAAGATCCATTTCATTAGTTATTGATCGGTAACAAATAGTCCATCGGAGATACAGTAATTTCTTGGTCCAGCTAGATACTATCGTAAATTCATCAAAGGATTTTCGAGGATTTCACAACTTTAATCTCTTTAGCACAGCAGGGTGTTGTGAACTCTTGGGAGACGTAGCAGGAGAACGTCATTTCAGCTTCTTAATTTTAAACTTTACAATATACTGAGCATCGTCTTTACCTGAGGGTACGGGTGATCTTGTGGTATACCTTAAGGGTTCGAATCAGAGTCCCAGTTACACATCAATGCAGCACGAGAAAGTGATGGTTTACGTAGTGGATTTACAGGAAGAATTGCACGAGTCATAACCTGCGGTAGAAGCCATGGTCCTTGGAATTAAGATGGAGGCATTACTTGGACGGTACCAATTGCACCATTTAGACCGATCACAAGGGCCTCCTGTGTACCTTTGTTTTGAGAGCGCTAATTATGTGATGGCATCGCTGGACGGAACCTTTGAATGTTTACGACTGTGAAACCTGAACGTGCACGAGCTTTGCAGCCCACTATCAATTCTAATCTACCTGATTAGACTCGCCATGTTCAAACTGGAGAACTGAAGGAAGAGAATTTTCAAGTCAAACCAATGCGGTGTATGGGGCAAGCAACCTTTGGCAGGTCAGACGATATTCGCTATCTCATGGAACGAATGTGGATCTCATTATACGGAAACTATAGGGAACTTGTGTTGACCAAGCACACCGGCCTCGATATTCCAGTCGTTTGAGTTTCGATAGGAGATATTAGGATCTATAAATCTTGTACTGGTAGTCGGGCATGAAGGCCCACCCGGCAATGGATGTGAATGACGTTTGACTTGTGGGAGGTGGAGTATCAGCAACCGGTAACATCTATATGGAAAATGAGAACAGACTGCCATGGATTTTGTCGCTAGTCTACCTAAAACTCGAAACGGAAACATTATCATTATCACCTGGGTGATCGTCGATTGTCTCACGTAACCAGCACACTTTCTTGCAATCAAGGAAACTGACGAGTCTTCACAGCTTGTGAATATCCCTCTGAGAGAGGCGGTTTTAGGCACGAGGTGCCAACTTCTGTAACCTTTGATTTTGAGCTATACCTGATTTATGACAGACACTACGCAACACTCTTGGCTCATATCTAGGCAGGAGCAATACTTATCACCATAGGACAAATGGTCAGAGTAAACGGAACCCCCTGACACTCGAAGATATGCTGCGAGCATTTGTGAGACACATTTAGTGAAATTGGAAGGACACCTATGCCCTTGGCTGGGTTCTACTGTAACAGATATTATTCTAGTATTCAGACAGCTCTGTTTGGGCATTGTATAGATGATAATGTCAATCTTCTTGTTGGGCTAATGTGAGTGACAACCTAACCCAAGTCCAGGACTTGTACTTGAAACTCTTGGGAGGATTGTTCAGATCAGAAATCATTTGGCGGTAACGCGTGACCGTCAAGAAAGCTGATAAGCTTAGGAAACGTTGGGAGTTCGCTGCAGGCGAACGTAGCATAATCGAAAGTCTCACCCTGGGAGTGTGTGGTACGATATGGAAAATGTGGCAAGCTTAGTTTGCGATACATTGGGACATTCGAAATTCTGGAAAGAATCGGTCACGTGGCTTACAAACTCAGGTTACCTGACGAATTTGGTAATATACGTGGTGTTATTTATGTCTAGAACCTAAGGCAGTGTGCCTGATAAAACACTTGTGATACCTTACTAGAATCCAAGACTAACGACAAGTTGCAGTTGTCAGGAAATCTATCAAAACATGGACCAGGAAGTCAAGGTTCGTTGATTTATTCGAATTTCGGTCATTAGAGTTCGTTGGAACTCAGGACGTGGACCGGAATTCACGTGGGAGCGCGAGGATCAGATGAAGCTCAAATATCCTCAACTATTTCCTGTTGACCAACCTAATGCTGATATCACGGGTGAATTTTGGGACAAAATTCCTCTTCAAGTTGGGGATGATGTGGCACCTGAGGAAAAATCTGCAGCAATCTTGATTCATCACCTCACTTCTCGGTGCTTTCTTGTCAAATTTCGGGACGAAATTACTTTCAAGTTGGGGATGATTTGACAACCCGAATAATTGATGTAAGCGCTACTAGAAATCCCACAATCTTTGACGTGTGTCTTTACGTGTGTATCACTAAAAGTTTATGTCAGTTTTCCTCATGATAATATCAATAAGTTAGGGTTCGATCACATCATGTCTTATTAATAGAACAAGTGCTTATAACTTATTGATTGATGCATGAAAGTGGATTTTATGATAGATAGTGTAGTAACTGTATGATCTATTGGGAGTGGAATTACTTGTATTACTGTTTGTGTATGCAAGGGTATAGAATATTGATTGCCGTGACCACACATGAATATTATAGCCACATAATTCTTGCATGAATCAACCATTTGAAAAGTGGGTCATTGTGATGTTGGGCTGGATAGAATTGTCTTGTAATGAATAACCTAAGTGGGCCGCACAATGGGTGGGCCGGACATTTAAGTGGGCTTTGCAAGCAGGTAAACACACGCATACTTCATGACATTTGGGCCTCTCTCGTATCCAAATCAGCCTATGTGTTATGTGTAATCAGCCCATGTGTTATGTGTATAGAATTAGGGAAGTATTATGTTACGTATAATCTGAAAATCAAGTAGCAAACCCTAGTCTCTGGTGAACGGCAACAGGAAGGAAAGGAGAACTAAATTCAGTCCCACCCCCCCCCCCTGTGTGTTAACTAGCTACATCTTCTTGTTTCGTTCGTCGGGTTAGTATATTTATTCTTGTTTCACTTATGTATACACATATGTGTCGTATGATATAGATATATATATGAAATCAAGGTGTAACCTTCTGGTTCGATGTGTGTTTTTGTTACTGTTAGTTGTTTGATAGTTATTGTTAATGCATGGGTAGGACCAAACACGAATAGGTTGCGTGATTCACATCCTTGAATGATCTTGATTATGTGTTATATGTAATTAAGGAAGGTTCTATGATTCTGCGGAATGTTATTTGATGGTATGATAAGAGTGCGATAGCATGATTGGATAATTAAACCGACGTGAATAGATGTATGTTGTTAATCATTGTTAGTATTTTGAATGATGAAATCTACACTGTTTCAAAACTTGTAAATCGAAAGGATATATGATGGTGTTTAGTGGCCGCACATGTTATAGGGCCCCAATATAACCGGCAGTTGCATGTCGGAAGTTATTGTGTGATTTAGATTTAATAAATTAATGCATATGAAGTTGATGATCAATGATTTGATCATGTGACCTCTAAGTGGGCGGTGCACATGTTATAGGGGATCCCACATGCTTTCTGTTATACAGCCACAAACATGTAAGTCTATTATATGCATGAACTAATTGAGAATAAATGGAATTGGTTGTGAACCAAGTCTATTGTATGCTTTCTGTTATACAAAGGTTTGGTGTGGCACAATTACTTGGGCTGTACATGATAACTGGGCCGCATATCGGTAGGATAAATGGAATGGGTTGTGAAATTGTTATGTGATATATTGACCGATGTTAGGAATAGTGTGTGGCTCAGACGTTTACTATGTGTTACATGATCTCTTGTTGCAACTTGCATTTTGGTATGTGTATTACGGGTACGCTACATGTGTAACGTGCTTAAAGACTATGTGATTACGTGTATACAAGCTAATTATTTTTGGTAACCACGGTAGGGCTTGGTTGACCAACTTGGAATGAGTAAATTAACATAACATACCGAGCAGACCAAAAGTGAGTTCATTCCTTTTAAGCATGTGTCCCGGTGGTTGGGACAGTCTTTGGGTATCCCTGAGAGGGATTAGTTTTGGGTAAATCATGGGTATTCCTAAGAGCAATGTCTTTTGGGTAAATCTGGAATGTTGGATAATATACTCATCCTATCACCATTAAAGTCCCTCCGTGTTGTTTGGTTACCTGAGAGGTAACAAGGTATTAGTCGGTTGCGCTACTTAGGTTTGGCACCCTCACCCCGTACCTGAGAGGACGGGTGTGAACTAATGACCTAGTCATGACCAATGCTTTGATAGGAGCATTGGAGAAAGGGCAATGTAAATCAGGAGCCGTCTTGTATTCGGGATATTATCAACCTTAAATTCATTGGATTAACTAAACACTTGGTAACCAACATTTTCGTAAAACTATGAACTCACCAGCATTGTCTGATACACTTGTTGCATGCTCGCATGTCGTTAGATGTCTTGGATTTGGAACTTGTTGTCTGGAGTAGCTGGAGTGGTCATGGGTCGACTGGAGGGATTCATGTGATTGACTTATTGATTTTATACATTGGTTTTAAAACAGTTTAACTTTGGTTTACTATTTGCTTCCGCTGAACATGTTGGTTTTCATTTAAACTCGTTGATGGTAGTTTTCATTAATAATGGAGGATTTTATTTTGAAACTTGTATGGGTTCAATGTAATTAGTGGCTCGTTGTTGGTACGTCACACGCCTAACAGGGACATTCCCTAGGTGGTATTTTGGGGGTGTGACATACGAAGTCTAGGCCATTGCTTCCGCATTATCAGAAGACCAGGTAGAATACCCTAGATATCATTAACTATAAAGACCTAGTATCTAAGAATTAGGCAATCTTTCAAATAAGATTTTAGGGGTTACCCATATATCCGAGAGATGTTCCCCGCGAGATAAGCAAGAAAAAGTTTTATAACAAACCTAGTTACAAGAAGAAAACGTGAGAGCTGGGTTGGGTTATAAGCAAGAAAAAGTTTTATAACAAACCTAGTTGTTGTCGCACCCCGACCGCGTAAAACAACAAACCGCAGCGGAATCGTCGGGGAGTGTCGTAACAGAATTATTGTTTCACAACACATGGTAATTGAAATTTTGTTTTATTAAATTTCAAGAGGTTACAATGTCTTAAAAACAAAGAAACATAACATAATTAACTAGTCTTCCATCTTTTATTGTCACTAAGGCCTTCGTCCAATCCTATGTTTGCATCATAATCATCTAACAACAGCACCTAAAACACATGTGAAAATAGGTACGTCAGCATAAAAATGCCTGTGAGATACATAGGTTTAATAAAAATAGGATTCATGACTTGTAAGTTTAAAGAATATGATTAACAAAAGTTAGTCATGAACCTTGTAAAATGTTTTCTTTTATAAATCATACAAAAATCGATAAGTAAACAGATGATATAAAAGAATGATGCACGGTTAAATAAATAACCAAGTAAAAATGAGTTTGTACAAAAATATGTTGTTTGTAAAACAATGTTTTGTAAAGATATGTTAATTGTGTAAAATGTAATATGTCTAAACTGAAATGGTTTAAATAACGCTACAATATGTAATATCATAAAAGCACTTATATATAGGAAGTACCAGCGGCGTATCCACCATGCTTTTATCATATTACACACGCCTCGTTATTTAAATCACATACCCAAACAAACCACCAAAATGTCTTGTTTAAACAAATATCAAAATGTTTATGTGTAAACAATGTCTATTGTCAAATGTAAATCATGTTTATGTATAATCAAATGTCATGTATGGTAAAATAAATAAAAGTATCTATTCTAACCATATGTAAAATGTACAAAACAATGTATTTGAATAAATTATAGATTAAATCAAAAGTTATGTTTTGTAAAATAAATGCATGCTTTACTGATACAAACATCTATGCGGTAATGTTAAACGCCTACATTCAAGCCTTGCGATTGAGGAGACAAACCCTTAACAAGTTAAAGGTTTATCAAACTTATGAATATCGAATTCGGTCATTCCTTCCATCCAAACAAACCTAGGATTTCAGGAATGGGAGTTGTCAATTCCTATGGTACCACTACCTACTAACGAACGGCATGATCGGTGTTAATGAATGTATTTATGACCCGTTAAACAAACCAAATGTCATACCAAATGTAAGCATGTTATATGAAAATAATGTACTTAAATATGATAAATGACATACAAAGTAGAAATGTTTAATGTAAACCAATGTGTATATATGTTGAAATAAACATATGAAACAAAATGCAATATATGAAATCAATGTGTTAGCATGTTAATAAAACATACATAGCAAAAACATGGAAGAAATCATGTACTATATGTGTACTAATGAACATAGTAAGTATATGTTATAAAAGCATGAAAAACACTAAAGTAACAAGTAGGCACATGTGAATCACCCCAAAACATTTGAAAACGTAAAAGAGGGGACTATGTACTCACTTGAGAGCGCTTAGAAGTCTTGAATAACAACCAAGCACAGCTGGAGGGATCACGGAATCAAACGGCACCTAATATAAGTAACTATGTTAATAAACCGGACCTAAATCGGAAGATCGGATATAATGAAGTTTTGTAAACCAAATGAGTATTGGACCTCATATGATATGGTTTAACAAAGCCTACATACTAAATCAAAACCTAACCTAAGTGCTTACGACCCATTACGACCCGTTTAGGTGGCTTACGCTACTTTAACGCGTCGTTTGCGTAAAAGGCGTTCGGACCGCATTACTAGTCCTATGACAAGTATTATATGCCTTAACATGTCTAATAATGTTACCTAATCAGTTTAGATGTCAAAATTTAGGTTACATATGCTTAAAATGAAATTATGCGTAAAAAGGGCATTTTGGTCATTTTCCTAAGGCATATAAATTACCTATCATACAACTAACTAAACGAAGTGACCATAAGGTATAACCCCGAAAGGTTATTCCCTATACAACTATGGTTACAAAATATGTTTGGTCGGATCCTAACGATCGACCAAACTGGTCGGGTTCAAAAGTATAAGCGGTTGTTTAGACCGCTTATCTTACGACCCTATATAAGCACTAAACTAAAAGTGACGAGTTAAACATGTTAAAACATGTTTAACTAAGTTAGAAAACAAGTTTGATATCAAAAAAAAAGGTTTTGATACCCAAGAATAGTTTGGTTGCAAAATACGCATAAACGCGTATTTTGACCGAAACTATGACTCGTCACTATGCCTAAATAACGTGGTAATCAGTAGGTATAGTCACAAAGGAGTATGACCATCGTGATTACGCTCACGTTGCGAAGTTCAAACGAACTTCATGTTGACCATTGACTGGTCAAAGCAGAAAGTCAAACACCGTTTGACTTTCGTGCTTAAAACGCATAAAAGATGGAAGAATACTTACAAAAGGTCCAAGCTTGAAGATTTGAACTCAATCTGCTCAGGTATGAAGCTTGAGAGCTTCAACTTAGAGCAAGAATGAGAACAAATGTGAGGATTGCAAATGGGGAAAGTGGGTATTTATAGAAATTAGACAACCGTTAGGATCATTCCTCGATAATTGAGCTTTGATCTCAACCATCCAAGTGTTACCCACTGAAATACAATACTATGGGTGCCCAAAACAAGCCCATAGAGTTGAAAAACCAAGTGCAAAAGCCTGAAAACCAGCTGTTGATTGAATAAACTGATTTTTGAAGATCTGGGCATTCTACGCAGGCCGCGTAGACATAAGGGGTGGGCTACGCGCCCCTCCTAGCATCTCAGTTCAGCAACTTTTCAATATTTACAGAAACAGTCCCTACATGCATATACGGCCCTTTTTGACACGTTTAAGGCCCGTTAACCTCATTTCAAGGCTCCAAAATGAATTTAAAGCACAGGGAACATGAAATATGCTCAAAAACATCTCGGATGTCGGTTTGTTTGGTCGTACTGTTGCGTTGTTCGGTTAAATACGACGAAACTCGAACGGACCCGAAAAACGATCCAAATTGCGCGACGAATGGAAATTGAGCATTCCAATCACTAACATAAAATATTCTATTGATTACAAAAATTTTTGGATGTCCGGATCTATTAAGAACGTAAGATATGCGCGAAAATGCAAACTTATGCACTTTTTTACGCTTTTAGTCCCTGATTGACCAAATAAGTTTATTTTTGCACACCAAACCCCTCAAAGCCTATTTATAAGATATGTAAAGGATATTTATGTTATGTTTAACTTATGGTCAAGTTACAGAATGTTCGATACCATACGAATCAGCAGACTTTTGCAGTTTGACGCAAATAGTCCCTGCGATCGAATAAACTTGATTTCGACACACCAAACCATCCAAAACTTATTTCTAAGTTATGTAAAGGTTATTTAAGGTATGTTAAGCCTATGTCACTATTCCAGAGTGTTTGTTGCGTTAAACTGATTACGTTTACGCATTAGTTCGCGTATAACTTTCTAGAAAGCGATTTAGAGCTCGAAATCGAACAAGAATTGATATGTGCAAATGATACACATATTTATACAAATACCAAGTATGAAACACAATATTTCATTGATTTGGTATTTGTTTGATGGTCGTAGAGACACAGATGTCACAGTTGCATTGGGTTGTCAAATTTTCTATAAATGTTTTGAATTGTAGGGGGAGTAAGAAATTTTAGAAAATATAAAAACATTTGAAAAAGCCAAAAACAATAGAAAACTCAAAAAGAGTTTTCTGTAAAAAGAGGAAATGATAGTACATCAGTAAGACAATCACAGTACGCTAAAGAAATGGAAGGTAAAATGTGATAAACGGTCTCACTGATGATATGCCAATAGGTTTTTACATGCTTAGTAGATTGATTTCTAGATATAAACCTAAATTTCATTAGCTTGCTTATCTCGTGGGGAAAATCTCTCGGATATATTGGTAACCCCCGAAATCTTGTTTGAGAGATTGCCTGATTCTGAGATACTAGGTTTTTATACTGTTTGATGTCTGGGGTATTATATCTGGTCTTCTGATTTTACGTTAGCAATGGCCTAGACCTCGTATAATACTTTATGTGCTTAAAGCTAACCCTCTGCATAAAAATTGAAAAATATCGAAAGATATGAATTAATTGCAGTTGTAAAGAAGATCCCTAAGTGGGACATGCCTAAAGTCGAGCCTTTATCTCTTTGACTGAACGGTAGTTCATACCTGAGCTCTCAAGGTCTCGCACTAACCAAGAGTACAGATATCAATATAGTATATTCAACTGTAAGACTGAATCAAGGTAATTTTGATACAGGAATATATTCTAAGGTGGGACACGCGAATAAGTTAAGTTCTTAAGACACTAATCTCGTATGTCGAATCAGTTGAACTTTGTGTGAAAATTTAAGTGGATCAGTATACTGACAATCTAAGTGAATCGTTTAGAACTTAAAATGTTTATACATCAACGGCGCTAGTGATTTGTCAAAAACTGATATGATCCTCTGACACAAACTCAAACAAAAATATTGTCTATAAATATTTCTTTACTGCTTCGTGTTTCAGAAAATATAAAAAGATTTTGTTTCTACTTTATTTTCGACAACCGATGTCTGAGAGCTGAGTTTCAAAATCTGAGTATGCTGAACGTGTTTCTAAGTATAAACAAGTTCATTAATTTGAAACTTGAGGTTTGTTTAAAAATTTCTAAAACAATTTGTGAAAATTTCCAAGGTCATTAAATTGGACTTGGATGATAATCGTGAGGATTTTGGATACTTAAACTGTTATATATAAAAAGTCATTTGATAGAGAGAAAAAGTCAGAAAATCCTAGAAAATAACATATTGTTACTTAGAGCCAGGTTACTGATTCTGAATATGTGGGTTAAAGGGCTAGGTAATCGTTTGTGAGAAATTCTAAATAGACTTAAAATTGTTAAATGTGAGCCAGGTTTTCGATCTTAGAATACTTTGAGCCTGGTCACAAATTTTTGTGAACAAACGATGTCCTGTGCTGTCACATATTTGAAATGCTCCAGCTTATTTTTGTTATATGTTTAGAGCTAGGATTTTGAACCTTAAATTGTTAAGTATCTTACAAATGTTTGAGATATGCAGATGAAAGAGCCAGACTACGATCCTAATAGCTGAGTTTAAGTGGGAGTCTGAAGACGAGCTTATCGCAAGGGGGAGTTTGTACTCAAAGAGCCTGATATCTATTCTGGAGGAGCTTGTAGAACCAGGTGTCGATCCTAAAGCACGGAAGCTTAATGAAAGGGGGAGCCTAAAGAAAGGAATCAAACGATAGGAAGAGCTAAAGCTGAAGTCAAAAGCAGATCCGTGTGGATCCTGTTAGAGTTTGGGGAGTCTTGGTTGCTGACAATGTCAACATTGCTAAAAGACTCAGAGAGAGAGAGAAAGCTACGAGATTGAATGCAGCAATATCCAAGGGGGAGTCTCTGAGTGCATATGTCTATCGCTTAGAAAAAAACCCTATTCTTTAAAGTGCGTAAAAATAAAATAAGAAAATATATTGCTTAAAAGCACTTAGTTCATAAAGTCACAAAATAAAATTTTTAAAAGAAACCAACTTTTTATGCTTTTAGCCACTTTAAATAAAACCTACTCTACCCATAACCAACAACCTACCCTTTCAAAGTCTTCTTGATATTTGCAAAGATTAAGTAAAAAACGGAGCAGGTTTGATTGATTGTCAAGCTTATGGTAGGAGTAAGTTCCATACCGGGACCGAGCGTTTCACTTATACATTTCGGCCGAGTATTGAGTGACCACTTGTGAGGTATGTGAATGTATATATAGCTTAATGAAATTTTAAATTTATGTTATGCTCAAAAATATTTATTTTTCTTTAAAAAGTTCTAAAAAAACCATGTCGAATAGGATTGTAAATAAAATAAAAACAAGAATAAATAAACTTGGATTCCCGACACTCTATACACAAGACCCAAAAACTTCTCTTCTACCCATTCCATTTGGGAGTGTAAGCAAAAATATAAAGAGTTTCGCTACCAATTGTAGGTCCCCTTGTTGTATGGATCTTCACAGAATTGTCAATCCAATCAAGAGTGCGGAATCCTCTTGATCAGAATATCACAGAAACAAGTAGTAATCAGCAATTCACAATCAAACCGGGTTTCTATTGATTATCAATTACAAGAATTACAATCAATCAAACCCTAACACACACTCAAATTCGTCCAAGACTAGTATCTCTCACGAATTCTCTCTCAAACTCTATTTTGGCTGATTAACCTGAACCCTAATGCAAAGCCTTGTTTATATAACACAAGGTTTGCTACTTGGGCTAGGGATTCCTACATGGGCAAGCCCAAATCGTCCCCCTATGACACAACTGGGTTTTGTTTAGCCCAAACTCTATTATTTCACTAATACAAAGCTAAACCCACTAACCGTTTATCGTTTTACTAATTACAAGATATCCACAGACCAAATCTAAGCTGTTGTCACAAATATGCACCAACAAACTCCCCCTTGACAATAGCTTCATAAAATAACTTTGTCTTCAGTCATCTTGCAATCTTCATGTAGTCTTGCAATATCTTTGGTCTTTGGATAGCTTCAGCTTTAATAGCTTCTGTCAGTAACAGACTCCCCTAAGCTGATGCTTCCAATCACCAAATCTTCAAAACGTTAGCATTTGAGTTAACTCTAGTTTAGCATTTGCAAAGAAATCTTCAAACTCTTCACTTTGTCTGCAATGTAGAAAGGAGGTTCTACTATGCATCCAATCAAACTCTCATCTTCTCAACACAGCAACTTCTCAGCAACATATTGCTTCAATCTGTATACTATAAAACAAACATCTCGAGAAACCATAAGAATTTTTCAACAAAGTTAAATAAATTTTTATTATTCAAGAGATAGTTAAACTGGATTACAAATTAAGCATTTTCAACTTATCACCAACACGCAAAACTTTTGTCCAACACACAAGAACTTCATGATTTTAAAATTTTGAACTCACTTTTTAACACCGTCTCCCCCTATCAGTAACAATTCCTCCAAGAATAACAGTTTTCCGTACGTTAAGAATTTTTAACAGAAAAGACACTATTTTTGGATTTTTATATTTTCTGAAAGCAAGAAAATAACAAAAGCAATAAACACTCTGTTTTTGTGAGAATCACTGGTAAGAAGATCATATCAACAAAATCAAACTGTTTTCACACTATTCTATAATTCTTTATTTAATTTTCATGAAAAGCAGTCCAGGACGATTACCAGTATGTTTGTCCACTTAAACAAAATGCATGAACATTTCAAGTACCATTACCGTATGATACGTTAAGGTAATATTATTACTGATATACTAGTGTGTCCCACTTCAGGATATACCCCCGCGATCAAGGTATGCACAAAGATTCATTGTAGTAGGTGAGTATACTGAATTCATCCGTTTTGTTTTACAACGTTTAGATAATTGGTGATCAGGTTAGTACTTCCGTACAGCAAAGAGACCAAAATATCTAACGAGGGCTAAGACAAATACCATTTTTGGTACGATTTATGCATTTTGCACTTTGTGAATGAGTCTCTAGGAGAGCTTCTTCATTTATGGGATTTGGCTTTTTTTTTTTTTTTTGCTCTTTTAAGATATCCTGGTTGTGCCTAGGTCAGCATGTATCTGGATGCAGCAGAAGGACAACCCTGATATCCCCAGATGAAATAACAGTATAAAGACCCAATACCTCAGATTTTGGCAATCTATCTACGCAAGATTTAAGATCATTAAACCATACACCACTGATGTGTTCCCCACTCATACACAGTTCATTTAAGTTTATATCACATTGGTAAGTTGATTATTTCATGCTTTTTGCCTACTGGTACATCATATGATGAAGCTGCTATCACACTTATGCAATTCAGTTTCAATTTCAGTGTGACAGTCTAACTTGCTGATGTACTATCATTTCTTCTCTTTCACACAATGATAACCCATTTCTGAATTTCTATTTTTTTTATGTTTTTGATTTTTTCAATGTTTTTGAATTTTTGATTTTTAAGAAAGCAGTAAACTATTTACAAAAATTCTTATGAAAAACCAGTTATTCAGGATTCCTCATCCCATTGAGTTCGACTAAATGTTCAAAGCGAGCCCTGTCAAAAGCTTTAATATAAAGATCTGCCAGGTTATCTAGTGTGTCGACTCGATGAAGTTCAATTAGTTTCTTTTCAGCACTTTGAACTTCATTTTAAAACATTTAATATTCACATGTCCATCATCATAATTTTTAAAACCCTGTCAACAAACTCACATCCCCCATTATATGCCTAGAGCAGCCACTATCAACATACCATAAGTTGATAATCCCCCTTAGCAGCTCCTGCACACACCAACTAAGAAATTAGTTAGATTGGGGGACCCAAGCCTTAATGGTCTTGGGTCGTCCAAATTCACCAACTACTGGAACATCCATCCAATATCCATTACTCCTAACAGGAGTCTTGAATCTTAGACCTGTTGATGGAATTTGATTTTGATTTCCACTAGGTCTATGGTCCTGAGGGTTCCTATATGTGTTTGGACTATTTGACCTTTGAAAATTTTGATTTTGGTACCTTGAGTTTTGATTCCAAGAAGCTTGAATGTTATAATTTCTAAAGCCATTGTTATAAAAAGTTCGACCACCATTATTCTGGTATCGATTTTGATATTGACCTTGACTTTTAAAATTATTTGAATTATAATTGTTCATTCTAGGTGAACTGCTTCTAGGTCTCTCATATCTGCCTGATGTAGATTCAGGCTGAAATCTTGGTTGATTTCTTTGAAAACGAGGAACTTGTGGAATTCCTTTTTCAGCCTTATCTACACCAACAGCAACATTCTCTAGTTGCTTAGGAGCAGATTTCTTTGGAGAATTTGCAACCTTCTCCTCATTATCACCTTTCTTCTCATGTGATTTCCCTCTCTGTTTCTCACTCACTTGTGCTTCAGTCTTTTTGTTAGGACAACAACTAGCTACATGTCCCTTTGTGTGACACCTAAAGCACGATCTCCTTTTCGAAGACTTCTTATCTGAAGCCTCTGAACTAGATGCCTTAGAAGGATTTGGTTCAGTTTGCTTAGTTTCAGAATTTTCTTTGTTTTTGTTTTTATCAAACTCTACATTTGATTCGTTTTCAATAACAGCTGTTTCGTTTTTCATGTCACTTCCTTGAACAAAATTAACCCTTTTAACAAAAGCTGGATTTTTATTCTTAGGATGTGATGTTTTCTTTTTCAAAACAGGTTTGCTGTTATTATCCTTCTCAGCATCAGCACTCTCAGACACATTTCCTTGACTTGATGTAGAAATACTTGGTGATGTTAACACAAAGTCCATGAGCTCATCTTCATCAGGCAAGAAAGAATAGTCATGACTAACAGGAGGTGGAACTCCATTGAAACCATGGAATCCCACACTGGTTTTGTCATTATTTTTCTTCAAGCCACCCATCATATGTTTCATTACAAAAGTAGAGTCCCTGAATTGACCTAATTTCTTTTCAAGTTTAATAATTTTGAGTTGTGCATTTGACAACTCTTTGCATTTTTCAGAAATCTCTTTTGTTTTCTCAGCCATCATTTCATGAGCTAAGTCTATGACTTGAAGTTTTTCATTTAATTTGCAGGTTACAGCTTCAATTTCACTTTCAAAACCTTTTATTTTCTTCAAGTATAGAGATTCATTTCTTTTAGCAAAAAAGTTTGATTCTTTAATGTCAGACATCTCGCCCACCAGACTTTGGTTTTGTGTTGACAACCTGTCTACCTCACCCTGTAGTTCACAACATTTTAAACAAACAGAGTTAGACTGTACCTCTCCTGTTTGTTTGTCAAGATTGGCCATTAGCGCTGCAAGCTGAGCTTCCATTCTTTTGTATTTAGTATCCTTTTCTTCAGCTTCCTTTTCATGGTCAGACTTTTGCTTTTCTTCTTCAGCATCTGTTGTCTGATCAGCTTTATCTACCTCAGCTTCACTTTTCTTCTCAACTTTAGCTTCACTTTCATCAACTGGTACAATTTCTACCATGAATGCCTGAGTGACATTGTCATCATTTTCCAAGTGAACACTCCATTCATATGAACCTTCTCTAGCTGTAGAGATCAGCGCTCTCGAGTTAGAGTTGTTTGATGCATTCCTATTGTTTGAAATCTGACTCGAAGTCTCCTGCTTTTGTTTTTGACATTCCCTAGCGAAATGCCCATAACTTTGACAGTTGAAGCATCTCACTTTGGTCTTATCGAAACCAGCAGTCTTTCCTATAAACTTCATTCCTGTTCGGTTCATAAATCTCTTCACTCATCTAATAATCATGGCCATTTGCCATTGCAAATCCATATCTTCAAGATCATCAGGGTCAATCTGATCGTAATCTTCATCTAAAGTGGCAGGATCGGATATCTTCCCTTGAATGTAATTCTCATAAGAAGCAACGAATGAAGCAAGTAGAGCAAGATGCTCTTCTGCATACTTAACACTCATAGGCATCGACTTAACACCACTACTCTGCTTAGAAGCTGATGTTCTCTTGGCTCCTGTTGATCCTCCTGAAGCAGCTACAAAACACACATCACCATCCTCATTCACTGTGACCTGCTCATTCTCACACGATAGAAACGCAGTAGCAGAGTCGCAAGAAGCGTTGTGAGATGAAGAAGATGTAAGCCCATTGTAAATCCCTGGATCTTGAACCTGATCATATCAAGTGTCTTTCTTCTTCATACTGAGCTCATAAGCTCTCAGCTTTCCTACCACTTCTGCAAGCTCTTTTGTCTCATAATCTGCTTCTCTCTTGATCATGAGAGTGTAGATATCCCATTTAGTAGGTAAGGCATCGAGCAGCTTGTCATTCTTTTCTACGTCAGTATAGCACTCTATCTCATAATTTTCCATTTCCGACATCAGATGGTAGTATCGAGTGATGATGTCCTCAAGTGACTCATGTTTCATGTACTTGAAAACAACGAACTGCTTCTTCAGTAGATCAACTTTATTCTTCTTGACATCTGCATTTCCCACGTATCTTTTCTCTAATGCATCCCACATATCCTTTGAATTTGTGTACTTCTTGAAGGTATGCTTGATGCTATCAGGTAAGGACATTTTGATTGCAGCCAAGGCTCTCTTTTTAGCCACATACATCTTTTTATCAGACTCTTCCATGTTCACATAGGCAGTTCTACGTGGTCTACCCTCAAAGTCGTGTGTTGGGTTTGTGTACTCATCTTCAATACATATCCACATGCGAGTGTCCTGATATTCAATGAAGGATTGAAAACGATCCTTCCATGTCAAATAATTTTCCACCTTCATTATCTTAGGCGGTTTGTTGGTAGTGCCAACCTCATGCTCCATTCTCAAAAGCTCATTCAAACTTGACATGTTCGACATTTTAACGTAACAGACTGATAAAACCGTACAAAATTTCTCCGAAAACAGTGGTTACCAAATTACACCGTTAGAATCGTCTCGAAAAGACGAATCCAATGATATCTAATGTCGAAAACCGAATTCGAGATTTTCCAAAGCTTTTTTTTTTAACGGTGCAGACGGTTTTGTCAAACGAGTTACGGATCAATTTCTATTTGCAAAACAGTGAATTTTTTCTTACGCTTGCCAGAAAATATTCCACCACCTTAATTATGTTGTTTTTAATTCCTCTGTTAATTTCGCTGGGTCAGTAATTAATTTCGCAGGCCTCTTATTTGTACAATTTTGCTGATCAAAGCTCGTTGAAAGGTCAATTTCGTTATTTAGTTCACTGGTCAAATTCGCCCCAAATTCGCTGCTTAATTTCGCTATTACGACGACCAATAAAGTCGCCGAATACCGTGATAATTTCGCTGTGGAAAATTATACGGTTACCAAAGTCGCCTTTGGATTTAATTTCGCCGATAAAATCGCTGGTCAGTTAATTTCGCAGGTCACACAAATTCGCTGATCCAGTAAATTCAGAAACTTAATCTCTTCGAAATTCTGAAGATTTTAATTCCTCTCCAACACAAATCTGCAAAATCAGACAACCTAATCAGCTCAAAATTTTCGAAAAATATGAAGAACAGATGGAAAACCGCGAAGAACAGTCTTCGAATCTTCAAGTCTTTCAGCCAAAATTCTTCAAAATAATCAACCAGAAACTGTCCTGGAAACCCTAAAACCTGGAAAATAGCAAACAAACAATGCAGAAGATCAAAACAGCCAAAAAATTTCGAAAATTTATATCAACCAACAAAAAAATTCGAAACCCTAATTTTTCAGGTTTCAAACTTTTCGAAAACTTCCTGTTTCTGCCAAGCACAACTATGAACCGAGCCTTCAAGAGCCTCATGCTCTGATACCAATTGTAGGTCCCCTTGGTATGGATATTCACATAATTGTCAATCCAATCAAGAGTGCGGAATCCTCTTGATCAGAATATCACAGAAACAAGTAGTAATCAGCAATTCACAATCAAACCGGGTTTCTATTGATTATCAATTACAAGAATTACAATCAATCAAACCCTAACACACACTCAAATTCGTCCAAGACTAGTATCTCTCACGAATTCTCTCTCAAACTCTGTTTTGGCTGATTAACCTGAACCCTAATGCAAAGCCTTGTTTATATAACACAAGGTTTGCTACTTGGGCTAGGGATTCCTACATGGGCAAGCCCAAATCGTCCCCCTATGACCCAACTGGGTTTTTTTTAGCCCAAACTCTATTATTTCACTAATACAAAGCTAAACCCGCTAATCGTTTATCGTTTTACTAATTACAAGATATCCAAAGACCAAATCTAAGTTGTTGTCACAAATATGCACCAACATGAGGACAAGCAAAGATTCAAGTGTGGGGGTCTTTGATATGCACAAAAAGTAACATATAAATTGTATCAAATACGGTATAAAAACAACCCTTTTCAGTACTAATGTTGGAAAATGTACATTTCTTGGTTTACTTTAGATTTTCAGGATAAATAAGCTCAAATAAACAAAAGGACAAATTAACGACAAAAACCGACATAAAAGACGAAGAAAGGAATTTGACACATTATATTGCCCCACCAAGCTTCACCCTAAGAATAAAAGCAACAAGTCAGAAGCCCAACATGGGGTCATGCCCCAGCCAAGATTCCTTAGAGAATAAAGAAAAATAGAAAACGACAAAGGTCACGGGACGTGTCACCTAATCACGGGTCGTGGTTAACTCTCATATTTGCAAATCTAGGTTCGTACAACAAGTACATGAGACACGGGGCCATGTCGTTGACACATGGGGTCGTGTGTGCAGAAGAGCTGACAGAGCATTTAATGAAGACAAAAAAATGAAGGATACGGGGCCGTGCCCACCAGGAACGGGGCCGTGTGAGTCTCCTGTTTCCAACTATAAATAGAGGTGGTTGGCTCACTTACAAACCATCCCTTGGCAAACCATTTCTCACTTCCACCACCACAATACGATCATCTTCCACCATTGTAGTTAGAGTTAGAGTAGTCTCGGGATCCAAGATTGATAGTGAGAGCTTTTGTCAAACTATGGTCATGCTTAGCTAATCTCTTACATCACTTGGTGAAGACGAAATCTTTTGTGTATTACTTTAGATTTCCAACATTTGGTCACTTTTTAATTGGGTATGTATTAATGACTTTAATACCTAGTTTTTTATATTGAAGGTGAATATTTATTCTATCATTCTTCATGTTTTGTGATTCACTCATTCGTGTCTTTACAGTCTATATAAAGCGCGTTAACTGCCTGGAAGGGGGTTAGAATGGTAGTTTGGGTAAAGTTCTTGCCTCGTTCAGTGTATAGACCCTGCGAGGGCCTGATTCAAGCCTATTAGGACTTCCCTTGAAGCAGATAGCATCAAATCGGGGGATGTAAGAACGACTTGTAATCCCTTATAAACAAACAACTATTAAAACTTTAAACCAGCCTTGCGGGACTGTATCCCTGCTGACTCAGACCAATATGGCCGAGGGTAGCGTTGCCTCCAAAAGAGGGACATGCCACATTTTGAATTAATAACTTACTTAATTATCTTTCAATAATCCGGCCTTGCGGGACTGTATCCCTGCTAACTCAAACCAATATAGCCGAGGGTAGCGTTGCCTCCAAAAGAGGGACATGCTACATTTTGAATTAATAACTTGCTTAATTATCTTTCAATAATCCGGCCTTGCGGGACTGTATCCCTGCTAACTTAGACCAATATAGCTAAGGGTAGCGTTGCCTACAAAAGAGTGACATGCCACTATAACTAAGATAATCTCTTAAAAAACCCAAAGTGCAGAAATCATCAAAGGACACATAAAAGATAAGTTGGAACCAAGTGATTCTTTCTTGTTATTTGTTTCTTTTACTTATTGTATTTTCTTTATTTCTTTTACATGTCTAATACTCTTTTTTCTCAAAATTTGGGTCGATTAGACGTTGATGATAAACCAGTATTAAAAGCTCTTGTGTCCTTGTACGACCTCAGTATCTTACCATCGCTATAATACTCCAACGATGGGTGCACTTGCCCTAGCGTGTTGTAGAGAGTGATAGTTTCATATCGTGTTTTATAAATTTAAAGTTTGATTAAAGAGTAAAAAGGTACTAAAATATGTACAATCCGACACACGTCACAGCGCTTCACTGTCTGAGTGTCAAAAGTTCTCAAATGCTAACACCCTCACACCTATTTATACGCAATCCCAGTTGTGCGAAGGGCTTTGGACGAATGGGTTAGTTCCCATTCGTGCAGAGAACATATCCTCTTCGTGCGAAGGACTCCTTCGTACGAAGAGGCTTTGACATTTCAAAAATGACTCTCTAACACTTTAACCTATTACATACATAGATGAATCGATACGCTGACATAGGCTGTAGACATTATGCACTAATAGAATGAAACAACTAGATCATGTGAGAATAAGGTGGAACTTAAGCACCATTAACCTTTTATAAGACAAAGGAACTAGAAGGGTAGATATATCGGGTACGGGCGAGCCCCACTCATGGGTCCTTGTGTGGCCGCATATAGTGCTTTTGTTGTCCCGGCCGAAGTGAATCGGTGCTAAATCGTCAAGGGTTGAGTGCTTCCTACGTCATCACACATATTAATGTCCTTCCAAAACATTAGTGATCAACAATTTAATAGACGCTTTACATACCACACTTTTACATATCGAACTTTGAAATGTTTTTAAGATTCATTTGATACGAACTGAAAACACATGAATTCACCAACTTTTGTTGACGTTTTTTTTTAAATTACATGCATTTCAGGGAATTAAGTGGACCTTGGCGCAATGGTTATCACGAAGGAAATGGTTGTAAAGAAAGTGATGTCATTCGTTTTGAAGGGTTTGAACCATATATCTCATCCTCAAGTGAGATATAGGATGCAAAGCCTTGGTATTTAAAAACTCTATTTTAGAACAAGTCTTTTGTAAAACAATATAACTTATGTTGTCCTTTACTTTTGAACAACTTATGACTTGTATCTTAATTTCATGGTTGAATGGATGAACATCGTGCTTTTTCATTCATGTAGTTTGTTTACTTATATCGTATGCAAGGAAAACCGATCAAGTTCACACCGTGCGCTTCCTCCTACGAGCTGGTGTGACATCTAAGATTTCAAATAGTTTTCAACAATTTATATGAAAGCTTTGTGATATCTAAAGTGTCAGAATGTTTGGTCTTCGAGAAAATGAGTTGTTTTTCGGACTAACACATCAGGGAATGAAGATGTTTGTTGACTATGTTCCTGTCAGGATTAACAGAGAAGGCTATATATTTGCTATCGTGGCTAAAGAGGAAGAATGTGAATTTGATTGTGGAAGAATTTTTCTTATATCAAAGTGTGTTACTTGATGATTTGTTATCTAATGAAGATTTGCTAATTGATGAGATTACCGTTTACACTGACCAGTATTTGAAGATTGGTTGTGCATAACGATGGTTATGGAAGATGGGATTTCAGATTTTCATGAGTATTCACTTATTTGGAAATAATTAGTGTGGTATTTGAAATTTCTATCAATTGTCGGTTGAGTTTTGAAGATCGGTGAATCAAGAAAGAGAGTTGCGTTAAACCAAACTTGGATATGCATAATGTTAAGATTGCCAGTTAGGTATTGAAGATTCGTGATCGAGCATGGGATTTGCGTTAAACTGAATACGGATGTGGTTAACGTTGAAATGGAGATGCTGCATTGATTAGTTTCATGTTGGTGAATGTTCGTGAAGATTGCATGTTTGTAAATCAGAGGATTGGCTCCGGAACCATGAAAACAAAGAACTAAAGTGTCATTCTAGGGGGAATAATTTCAGGGGGAATATACCATTGCAAATGCAAGCCCGAATCATCAATCAAGGGGGAATTTGTTGACGTGTTCTATGACATCAACAAATGCTGGATTGAAGTTGCAGGATATTCAAACACAACTTTCATATTTAAAGATCAAGATTTGATAGTGACGTACAAGGGGGAAAATGTTAGTGCATATTGTGTGTGTCCGTGATGTGCTAAAAGTGGTCTAATTAAATTAACTAAATTAAACCCTAAACTAGACTCTCTAAGTTTTAAATTTATAACTAAGACTCTCTAAACCTAGACCACACAACCGACAAGTGTATCGGTCAATGCAGCATAGCCTAAGTAAGTCCGAGTATCGAACCCACGAGACTCTCTAATTACGTTAAGACTTTATCTAGACTTAGACTAACACGGAATCTAACTGTTTTTATATTTGAGGGGGGGGGGGGGGGGTTTACTAAAAATCCTAAAATTGCACTTGAAATTAAACTAAATTAACTAGATTAATTAGACACGAATTTGGACGAAGGTTTTAATTCAGTGGTGACGAAGACTACCTAGGCTAGAATCCTATTTAACTAGGAATGGATTTCTATTCGTAATTAAAGTGGTATGGAACCGGGATCTTTATGTGCTAAACCCTAAGAAATCCCTACTAAGACCTCCCGACCCTTCTCAGGAAGAAACTTGTGAGACTCTACAGAGCTGTTTTGACTACCTGCTGGTTAAACTTCCTCTCAGTCCTCTAACTTCTTTAAAAGTGCCTTAATATGACAATCTACCTCTCAACGCGAAAGTCTAAGGCAACTATGGATTTTAACTTGGTTTAATAGACACGAATATGATTAGGGAACTAAGACCGATTTCTCTCAAAACCTAATCCTAGCTATATACCAAACCGAGACCTATTAATAACCTCGAGCCTCTCATCGACAAGATTAGCAGAATATCAAGTTCTAAATATATTTTATTTACCGTTTCTAGGGCTATTGGCTAATTCACCCAAAGATTACCCGAACCCGCAAAGACTCGAACAATCAACACAAACCTATCCTATGAAAGACATTCACCGAGGTTCATGTGAAACGAATAAACAATCAATAATCAAAACTATATACACATATGCACTAAGTTAAAGATTCCAAAGTTCTTTACTTTTTAAGAAAAAAACCATACACACGATAATAAACGAATAAAAATCCAAATTTTATTAAATATTCATCTTAACCTAGGTAGTTTGGGCGTTTAGCCAAAAATCATAACCAAGAACAAGAAACAAGTCTCAAATAAATAACAAATCATAGTATCAAGTTAAAAAAAAAAACACAAAGTCTTTAAAACTAAATACTAATAAATTGCAAACTCGGACTTAAATCTTAATAGTGGCTTGAACCTCAAACCAATCTCCTCTCCTTCTTGATCGCACCTGATGTTCTCTTTTTCTATTCCGTCCAAATTTTCGAACTCCTCCCAGCCGTGTATGATTTTTCGTCCAAAGTATATGTATTGTATGCGACTGATGATAATTATATAGTATCTGAATTATGGTTGAATCCTTGTCTGATGTGGACACCCAATAATAATAATAACTAGTTTTTGCCCCGCCCGCGTTGCGGGGCAATAAGACAAATATTTCTCTCTCATAACATGTATGTCTGTACAGAGGGCGAAATCATGATTTTAAACTGAGAGCAAAATCATAATTTTGAGCTAGGGGAAAACATAATTTTATTTTGAACTGTGGGAAAAAAACGTAATTTTGAGCTGAGGACAGAATCGTAATTTTGAGCTAGAGTAAGAAACAACATTTTATTTTTAACTGGGGGCAAAAACGTAATTTTAAACGGAGGGCGAAACCGTAATTTTAAACTGGGAACAAAATTAAAAAAGAGTTTTTGAACCGAGGGCAAAAGCGTATTTTGAGCTAGGGCAAAATTATAATTTTATTTTGAGCTGGTGCAAAAACATAATTTTAAACGAATGATGAAAGCGTAATTTTAAACTGGGAATAAAATTAAATAAAAAATGAGTTGGTCCAATAGGGAACTGACAGGCAGATAATAATTTTGAGCAAGGGGGAAACATAATTTTATTACTGGAGGCAAAAACGTAATTTTGAGCAGAGGGCAGAATCGTAATTTTGAGCTAGAGGGATAAAGAACATTTTATTTTGAACTGGGGGCAAAAGCGTAATTTTAAACGGAGGGCGAAACCGTAATTTTAAACTGGGAACAAAATTAAAAATGAGTTTTTGAATCGAGGGCAAAAGCGTAATTTTGAGCTAAGGGCAAAACTATAATTTTATTTTGAGCTGGGGGCGAAAACGTTATTTTTGCTAGAGGCAAAATTATAATTTTATTTTTTAGCTGGGGGCAAAACAGTAATTTTAAATGAAGGACGAAAGCGTAATTTTAAACTATGAATAAAATTAAATTAAAAATGGGTTGCATGCTTTTAACTTGGATAGGTAATTGGAAATGTATATGTAGGTAATTCGTAGCCGCCTTCCCAATTACTTGCTTATCCTCCAAAAATCAATATGTTTGAATGTGGCTCACATGGCCCAATAACTCCCTTCACGTAAACAATGCTAAATTCCCTGGCCATAAGACTTTCTTGGCCCATTCAACATAGGACTTTCATGGTCCAATAAATTGTATGCATTTATTTGTCCAGGAAGCTATATTCACGTCTCCATTAAGGTTGACATATGTATGATTAGATTTTAAGTATTAATCATCACATTATTTAAATAATTATTTCAAAGCGCAAAAATCCTTTATGTAATAGCTGGGCTGGAACACTTTTGGCGGCCCCTTTTTTATAACATAGAGATAGTGGGCTTGGCCCATTCGCAGAAAGTAGCGGCAATTTTAATTCAGTCACTGACGCCCAACTCTATCCAACTGGCTGGTTATTTCCATAGTACTCGTTTTTGCTCCATTTTCACCAGGAACTGGCCCAACACAAAATAATATAATATAATACTAAAACTAAAAAAAACAAATAAAAACTATACAAAAATTATACACTTTACACGGGACAAATATGTATATTTTACCGGCATGGAATGTAGATCTAGCTTGATCTTCTCTCTTTTCATCTTCGATGGCCACTGATGTTAAACGTCTAGGGTTTTCTTTTTTGCATGCTCTTTATAAACCGTAAATATTGAGTAAAATCAAATTCGTGATGATGACAATGATGTCATCTAAGCCTCACATCGATGATGAAAAACATAGATATCTTAGAGTGAGAGAAACATGGAAGGGTAGAGCAATTCGTGATCTTCCATTGCGGTCACTTCCCCTCAGCTTTGAATGTAGATCCGGCAAAGGGTCATTCTCTGTCTACAATATTCACTGTTTTCTACTTATCTGAGATGTGGAGTTGCTTCGATTTTGGGTTTAATGGTAGGACTAGGTTTTTTACCCGCCGCGCGTTGCGGCGGTGCCGACTCATTTTCGAACTAAATTTACGTTGAAGCTTAGAGCAATCCAAATTCATACCGTTGAATGAAAAATGTATTATATCTGACTCGACTTGTTTCCAAACAAAATTTACGACAAAACAAAGTGCAACTCAAAACGTACATAAAAAAAAACTTTATATTGTTCACTCGCCTTGTTTCCAAACAAAAATTACATTAAAGTGTATTTAACAAAAACCTTTTCGAGTATATCAGATTATGAAATAGATTTGAATAAGGATGAAAACAAAAAAAATAATAATAAATGAAATCACCAGAAACACACATGTGTCTTACGTTAGAAAAGAAAAGACAATTAAAAACCCAATTAAGTTTCAATTAATAGCATACACTAAACCAATTTGTCATATTATCACTTTCCCAAAAGTAAGACAAAAGAAATTAATAGCATATAAAACAAAAGAAAACGAGAGTAGGGTTGGTGGCATGTGGCCACCGACCTTTCCCTTTAATATATATATATATAGAGAGAGAGAGAGAGAGAGAAGATCATGCGAGAACCACCTCTTATTGCGAGAACCGCGAGAATCAATGTGAACACAACAAAAAATGCCTAAAAATAGCTAAAAATCACACAAAAAAAAAAAAAAATTAATATTTTTTATATAAAAATCGATACTTTTCGAAGCCAAAAAAAAAATTAAATTTTTTTTTTTTTAAAATTAAAAAAAAAATTTTGGCCACTAAAAGTAGCGATTTGAGCATAAAAAATATTAAAAAAAATTAGATTTTTTTTTATTTTTTTTAGGTTTTTTGGGGGTTTAGTTTTTAGCATTTTAGCTTGGGGGGGGGGGGGGGGGGGTTAGGTTTTTTTTTTTTTGGGGGGGGGGGGGGGGTTAAGTTTTTTTTTAGGTTTTTTGGGGTTTTAGTTTTTAGCATTTAGCTTGGGAGGGGGGGAGGTGGGGGTTAGGTTTTTTAGGTTGTGTTCACATTGGTTCTCGCGGTTCTCGCAATAAATGGAGTTCTCGCATGAACCCCTCCCTATATATATATATATATATATATATATATTTGGTGGTAATTAAGTCTCCACATTATCTTCATCTTTTGAATGTTGTTGATTTCTCCTCTCATATGGAGTTTCTATGACACGGAGCACCATATAGATTTTGTATATTAATATTTTAGAAATTAAAGTTTAAAGATTATGTCAGAGTTTTCATATTTTATTAATTTTTATACGAATTTTGTTACACAACTAACTAGCATGTTATATAAATAAAATTTTACAAAAATAAAATGTTTTTTTTTTCTTTGTTATAGAAAGAAAGTGTTCTTTGTTATAAAAATAAAGTGTTACAAAAATAAAGTGTTCTTTGTTTCGATTTGTTTAGATCTGAAACCAGTTGTTACAACAATAAATGTTACAAATATATATGTTACATTTTTATGTGACCTGGCCTGTTACAAAAATAAAATGTGTTTGTTATATATGTAGACTTTACTTTGATTTTGTAAAAAGTGGGTTTTTATTGTTGTTACACAAGTGATATATGTAAGTTTTATTTTTTTACGTAAAAGAAAGTAAATTAAAAGGTTTTATAGTAATAAAAAAGAATAAGAAAATAAAGAAAAAGTTAATGGGTAATGTTGTGAAAGATCTCTATAAGGTATATATTCATTACCAATGTTCTAGAAGACGTTAAGCGCTAGTCGGGCGGTGAGGTACCGCCTATGGATTAATCGGAATTAATCGGATTAAACTTTTTAAATATAATTTTACAAATATATATATATATAGATAACTTTATACTTTTTATTAATAAATTTACAAGTTTAGCAGATAACTTTATACTTAAATGTTAAAGATAGAGGGGATTAAATGTTAAAATACCTAAACTTAAATGTTAAAATAGATTATAATTAAATTTTGGGCTTTAAACCATGGGCTAGGCTTCAAAATTTGGGTTTATTGGGTCAAAAACCATGACACCGATTAGTCCGTTTTTCTCCGACTTTGACCGATTTTCACCGACTTTGACCGATTTTGACCATAACCGATTTTTTGACCAACTAGCATAAATTTAGGCAGTAACTCACCGACTAGTGCCTAGGCACCAATTAATCGGCTGTCTAGGCCGATTTCTGCAACATTGTTTATTACCAAGAAAAAAAGTAATATCTCTACATTTATACATACATTTTGTAGTGGTTTAATGTAAAAGAAGTAAATAAAAAGACCTTATAGTAATAAAAAAAGAATAAGAAAATAAAGAAAAACATGATGAGTAATGATGTGAAAGATCTCTCCATGGTAGATCTTCATTACCAAGAAAAAAAGCAAGAAAAAAAGGTTAAAAATCATTTACGATTTCCCCTTTTTTGTATTACAGATGTCAAAGGTAAACAAATAGTCAAAGAGTTAATATAACTTTTGATCTAAGTCGTTGAGTGGATGTGATCAATTGCAAAAACATTCGGAACAAAATGAATCACCTATTTTTTCAATTTTAAAAACCTAAAAAGTAAATGAAAATGTTACAAATGTAAGATTTATCGTTTCTTACACTTGAATTCAGAACAAAATAGGGAAGATTTTCAAATTTTATATAACCTACAAATATGTAGGTTATGTGTAAGTTAAATTACCTACAAGTATGTAAGTTATGTGTAGATAAAAATATATGTTTTTTTTTTTTTGCATATAATACACGAGTCACTAGAGTTAATTGCCCGGATGGTCCCTGTGTTTTGTTATTTTTTCATCTTTAGTCCCAACTTTTCAAAATAACATGGTTGTTCCCTATGATTTGACAAATCATTACTCTTATAGTCTCTACAATAGATGGGTGTTAAGTTATTATGTTAAGTGTATGTAAAATTATAAAAATACCCTTACTATTAATTATTAAAGGTTACAACTAAAATAATAAAGAATAAATTTAACTAAACTCAAGTGGTACTATCTAATAATAACAACAAAAAAATCAAATTTCTTATACTAAACTCAAGTGGTCCCATCTATGTATGTATGTTAACTAGGTGATGCGTCGCCCGCGTTATAGGGCGATGACCAAATAATTCTCAACTAATTAAAAAAACATTACTATAGTTTTGCTAGAAATAAAAAGTAAAAAGAGTGTTAGGCACCTCTTTGACACGATTTTTAGCTGGGGCAAAGTCATATTTTTATTTTTACTTGAGGAAAAAATCAAATTTTTTTCCCGATGGTAAAATCCTAATTTTTAGCTAGGGAAAACCATATTTTTATTTTGCATTGGGGCAAAAACGTAATTTTGAATTGAGGGTGACATTGTAATTTTGAACCGAGGGGAAATTCATAAATTTTAGCTGTGGGCAAAAGCATAAATTTATTTTGAACTGGGGGCAAAGACGTAATTTTAAACTGTGGGCAAAACCGTAATTTTAAAGTAGGTATAAAATAATAAACTGGTGTAAGTTCGTAATTTTGAGCCGGGGGAAAAACAACATTTTGTTTTGAACTGGGGCGAAAACGTAATTTTGGTTGAGGGTAAAAACGTATTTTTTTTACCGATGGCGAAATCGTATTTTTTAACTCGGGGCAAAAGGGTAAATCTATTGTGAAGTTGAGGCAAAACCGTATTTATTAACGGGGGGCAAAAACGTAATTTTAAAGTGTATATAAAATAATAAACTGGTTGGTGTAATGGGTATTGCTCGCCGCCCATTTGAACCAATGGCAGAGAAAACACTATTCCAGCACAAAAACGTAATTTTAAAGTGTGTATGAAATAATAAACTGGTTGCTCCAATGGGGGAGGGGTGGCCGCCCATTTGAACTAATGACAGGGTGATACTATTTTCTGCCATGTGGTTTGTATATGTTGAAAATAGTTATAAAATATATGAGTTATGTTAGTAATATATAATAAACGAGTTACGTCAGAACTCGAGCTTAAAAAACTACTCACGAACCGAACAAGCTTGACTTCGGCTCGGCTTAAAAACACAATGTTAATATAAATGAATTCATCATACTTATACTTATGACAAAAAACATTTAAAGTTTCACATGATTCCAGTTAAGACTATAATGATTTATTAGATTTTTTTTATAAAGCTGAACTTCATGTATAAGGTTATTATACTCTTCAAATCGGAGAGTCTCGTATTGCCCCATTTTGGTCAGACTATGTTGTCTTAACCAGGTCTATGCTGGCTTCAAAGTTTGGATTTTTTGGGCGTTCCCTCGGGAAACCATACCGTTGGCTGCTACTTGACAGTCGATATGCCATCACAAGAGCAGAACTCTCTAGCGAAACACATGGTGGGACAAAAATCCGGTTGGGCTCGGGAATCGAACTGACAAACTCACACAAGGCGTAGAAATCCGTAATTGCCTATATATAACCCAATATTACATAAATGAAAATTGAACTTGAGTATTTTTGAAAAATCTAAGTGTCCTACCACTAGGCCAAAAGTGAAGGGATTAATGATTTATTAGATTACAATTGTTTACTAAATACAATGTAACTAGTTAAACGTGTGTTAGACAAAAAGGTTGCGGCGTGGTTCAAAAAAAAAATTCGATGTGATTTCTAATCAATTTTAAGAGTTAATTACATAGTTAGTCTTTGTGGTTTGCACAAAGTAACATACTTAGGTACTAATAGTTTAAAATCACATTCTAGGGTATTAACTTTTCATTTTGTAATGTTTGGAGGTATTAACGTTATTTGTAGGTTTAAAAGCACATTCTATTAGTAGCTAAGTATGTTATTTTGTTCAAACCAAAAGGACTAACTATGTTAATACCTCCAAACGTTACAAAATGAAAAGTTAATACCCTAGAAGGTGATTTTAAACTATTAGTATCTAAGTATGTTATTTTATGCAAACCACAAGGACTAACAATGTAATTAACTCTAATTTTAATTTATGAGGCTATCAAATTCCTGACCAGGGTCCAACGGATCATCCACAACAATTGCTCAACCTCAGGGGGACGGGGTTTTATCTTTAGTAGATTAGGGTTTGCAATTCAGAAAGGCGTGGCGGCGCAGCTTGTTGCCCGTCTACCTTCTGTTTTGATGTAACTTGGCAAATATTGAAAATTGAATGATAATTCATGTGAAAAAAAAAAAATTAACCCTTCATCTAAAAAAAATAATAATAATAAATTTATGAGTTAAATATCATTTTAGTCCCTGTGATTTGGGTCATTTTTTCAGTTTGGTCCAAATATTTCATTTTTTGCGTGTGGGTTCAAAAAGGGTTGACCGTTGCCATTTTAGTCCACTTTGTTAACTTTATCCATTTTTCTGTTAAAAAGAATGACAATTTGCTCATTTTATATATAATCCTGTTAGCTAGAATGGCATATAAAATGATTGAATTTCACTTCTCGTTAACAGAAAAAATGCATGAAATTAACCTAGTGGACTAAAATAGCAACGGTCAAACTTTTTTAAACCTATAGGCGAAAAATAAAATCTTTGAATTAAACTGACAAAATGACTCAAATCACATTGATTAAAATCAAAGTTAACTCTTAATTTAATAAAAAACAATTAAAGTTGAGTTGTTAAGAAAAAAGGGAAGTGGGTATTTCTGTTTTAGCTGCCGACACTTTCCTAAATCTGCACGTTCCGAATTAAGATCGAATTGATAAAAGCTATGGGCCTCCGAATTAAGATCGAAATGATAAATGCAATGGGCCACAGTTTACATAAATCATTAAAAAAAATTCTTAACGAAAATTTTCTTTTATTCCTATATTCACGGGACTTGAACTCAAAACCTCCCTCTTCTAAAGTGTTTAAAGCTTTGCTTTTGCCAATGAACCACCACTCCATTGGTAATCGTTAAAATTAATTGACCTTGTTGAACTGCCATAATTATCATCGGCTTTCGTGATTAACATTTAAGATTGTATACAGGGGCGAAGTATAGAAGGGGCGGGAGGGGGCGTCCGACCCCCCAAACTTTTCGCTCAGTAGTGTTATATATGTAGTTTTCGTATAATTTTTTTTGGTATATACGTTTTCGACCCCCGTGATTCGGGTTAAGCTTTGCCACTGATTGTATATATATTATTATTAGGTTTATATGATAACCACTGAACATTTAAGAACAACTTTTTTTAAATAAGAATCATATTTCCTTGTGTGATCTGATTGCAAGATAAGGTTGTGGACGCCTCTTTTTTTACATTACTGTGGTAATATCGTCGGCGCATGCACAAATTGTTTATAGTTAGGGCTGGCAATTGGGTACCTGTTAAAACACGATTAGACCTGTTTGACTGAAAAATACACTCTTTGACTTTTTTAAATTTTAAAATAATTAAAATTACAATGTTAGGATCTATCATTTATTCATCTTTGTACATAAAACATAAAACTGTTTTATAAACATGAGGTAGAAAGTAGTTAAACGAGTCGTAATAATGTTTGAAACTTATGTTGTGCGCGCCGTCAGAAACCTGTTAAACCTGTTAAGACACGATTTGCCAGCATACTTCTTTTGAATTGTTCCTAATACATCTAAACTTGGTTATAGTTTCCAGTTATGTATGGTCAAATCAAAAGAATACTTTAAATTGAATGAATACTTAAATCGAACGTGATAAAATCAAGAGATAATAAAAACTGAACCTTCTATTGAATGCAAATTTGCCAAGAAAAAGTGGAACTAACTAGAACAAAGAACATATTGAAAGAGAACAATTTAAATAATAGTATATCGAACGAGATCAAATAAAAGGACTAATAAGGTATACAAGGCAATAACACAAATCGTGGCTGTAAATTGTGAGTTGGAAAGAGCTAATTGCTCCTTAATTTGTTGAATGACTGAATTTAATTTAGGTAACTTAGGGTTGATGTGTTACTACACTTAATGTTTAATGTCTGCGTCTTTTGTACGAGTTGTTATGTATAGCAGTATAGGCAGCACTGTCGTTTAAGTAAGTTTTGTGATTAGTTAAAATGTAAAGGATTCATACGTGTTCAGGAATCCTACGCACGTATGAAATCCAACTTGAACGCAGGAGTCCTGCGCACGGAGGACCAAAGGCTATATATATGTCTATCCGTGCGCATGAACTCATAAGTTTGGTTTTGGTGCTTTTGTAATAGGAGTGCACGTGATTACGTAGTGCTGCCAAAATTTATACGAGTTAAATACCATTTTAGTCCCTGTGGTTTGGGCCATTTTGCCAGTTTAGTTCAAAGGTTTCATTTTTAACCTATGGGTCCAAAAAGGTTTCACAATTGCCATTTTAGTCCACTGTGTTAACTTCATTCATTTTTTCTGTTAACGAGAAGGCCAATTCGGTCATTTTATATGGCTGAATTGCCCGTTTAGTTAACAGAATTACATACAAAATGACCGAATTGGCCTTCTCGTTAACAGAAAAAATGAATGAAGTTAACCCAGTGGACTAAAATGGCAACTGTGAAACCTTTTTGGACCCACAGGTTAAAAATGAAACCTTTGGACTAAACTGGCAAAATGGCCCAAACCACAAGGACTAAAATGGCATTTAACTCAATTTATACAATCAAGACTTACCTGAAATCTAAGCACTACGTAACATTGTTAATTGAATTTCGTACTTTAAATAATGTCATAGATATTCGTTGTGCATATTTCAAGTCTAATCAAGTTGATTGCACCACCAAACCGTTCCTACAAGTGGTATCAGGGCTGCGAAGAGGATATTTACTTGTGTACGTGCTTAAAATTAAAGATTTTGGTCAAAAGCTTCGTTTTTCATCACTTGAAGAGTTTTCACGGTTGAAAATTTCCGAATTTCTTCTCAAACCTTTCTTTTTCATTTTGGAACAACATATCAGAAGATTACACCTAAATTCATCTATTTCACGTCCAAATCATCAAAATTGATGCAAAAATGCTTCTGAGCGCATGAGTCATGCTCACGTAAGAATCCAACCCAAGAGCTCAAACGCCCGCAGGAGTGCAAAGCACAGGAGTCCTACGCGAGATCAATCCTACGTTTCATCAGTCATACGCTCAAAGAGGTCCTACGCTAGAAGAGTCATACGCACAAGGTGTCATACGCAAGAAGAGTCATACACTTGGATTTATATTTGTTTGAAAATTGTTAAGTATTCAACATGGATTCGGGAGACATTAATGATTTTTAAGCAGGAAGTTCCATATCTCTTGTACAAAATCTAAACCTAGAAAATATAAAGGGTACAATAAACAAGCCTCTGAAGTTGCTTTGTATGGAAGACTATCCAAGTTGGGCCAAACGATTCGAGACGTATGTTCAAGCAAATCATCTAGATGCATATATAGCGATAGAGGATGAATATAGGGTTATGAGAAACAAAAATAAAGAAAAGGTCAAAATATCTCACATCCCCACAAATGAAAGAACCTTCCATGAGAGAGAAAAGAAAATGTTTAGTGAACTTCAACAATCATAGAAAGACGACATTCTACATTTGTTACAAGAACATGAAATGTCACAATCTCTTTGGTTGGTATTGCAATACAAGTATAGAGGAAATCCAGACATGCAAAGAAGCAAAGTTGATGTGACAACCCGAGATATTAAGGTCTTTCCTCTACGCATCACTTGTTTCACAATCCTGTTTTTACAATTTGTTTTACGTGGTGTC
This sequence comes from Helianthus tuberosus, assembly GCA_030545235.1. Taxonomy (NCBI): domain Eukaryota; kingdom Viridiplantae; phylum Streptophyta; class Magnoliopsida; order Asterales; family Asteraceae; genus Helianthus; species Helianthus tuberosus. Next base: position 123,411,839 of record CM060352.1, read on the forward strand.
GTGTGTACTTTATTTGAATGATTAAAGTTTACTAATGCTTGGTTGATTAAATGTGTGATGTTAATTCTTTATGTGTAATGGAACCTATATCGGTGAAGATTAAGGTTCTTCGCCCAAACCCAAGTCGACGAAGGATGATCTTCGTCACAACCAACATCGACGAAGGTTGACTCTTCGTCATACTCACATCATGGTGAAGAATCATTCTTCGCCAAGTGAGACTTCGCCAAAGGGGCCTTCGGCCCAGGTATTGTTCGTGGGCCTAACTGTTACTTTATTTGTATAACCATGCATAACCTACAAACATCAATCCCTACACATCCCTCTCATCCTCTGCAAACTAGGCGACAGTCTCCGATCAATCGAAGCCCTGTGTCTCGAACGAACCAACCTACTCGATATCTCGGTTAGTGCTTATTACATGTTAGCCTGTCGTTATCTGATGATTGATATGATTACATGTAATGACTTAGGGTTCCATACTTGTAGAGTTAGCAATCCAAACTTGTGTTCATGAATCGGTAATAGGTCTTTGACAAGGTTTGTTATCATGATTGTTGATTTCTAAGGAGTTAATGATTTGACTTGCACGAGAATGATGATGTTAGTGGTTGGGTTGGAATCCTTATTATATATGATTAAACTTATGTGAATCTATGATAAAGTGTGTCGATGCTAATTTTGGGGTTTATTAGTTTTGATGACGAACATCGATTAGGGTTTGTATGAACATTGTAAAATAATTGTCGTTTGATCCATTAATCATGCTGAAAATGTGTTAACTGTTGTTACGAAAGTTAAGGAATTGAAACTGACTGATATGGGGCGACGAAGACTCCCCCCCCGAAGAATCTAGTCCGACGAAGAGTGATTCTTCGTCGACTGATTCTTGACGAACCCTCATGAATCTTCGTCGCACTCTTATACGACGAAGATTAGTTCTTCGTCGACTAATGTTAGACGAACCATTTGGACTCTTCGTCGTGTCCATGTTCGACAAAGAATAAACCTTCGCCAAAATGGGATTCTTCGCCGTAAAGTCAATTGTCTGTGACTGTGAAACAGTTATGATGTTTATGTTATTGGGCACTTGAGATATTTTATTTATGGCATGATAGTAATGTTAATTAGATATGAGGGTCTTGACTTGACTCGTGTGGGTAGTCAATCCATCTGTTAAATGTTATCATGATAACTGAGTACTTGATACGCAATATGAGGTGATCATGTAATAGATGCAAACTGTGTGAAATAAGTGACTTGTTTGATTGTGAAACTGATGTTGATTGGTAACCACGGTAGGGTTTGGGTTGACCAATTTGGACGGGTAACTAACATACCGAGCAAATCTAAGGTGAGTTCATTCCTCTTGAGCATGCGTCCCGGTGGGTGGGACAATCATTGGGTATTCCTGAGAGGAATAAGTCTTTTGGGTAAAAACTGGAATGTTAGATAATACACTCATTTCCTACCACCTTAAGTCCCATCTTCTACCGAATAGTTACCTGAGAGGTAACGGAATATTAGTTGATAGCGCTATTAGGCTTGGCAACCTCACACCGTACCTGAGAGGACGGGCGTGAACTAATGACCTTAAATCATGACCAATGCTTAGATAGGGGGCATTGGGGACGGGAAAAACAATCTGGAAGCCATCTTGTACGGTACTCGAGTTATTATCAACATTATTATCAATGAACTGAACTAATCACTTGGTAACTAACGTTTTCATAAAACTATGGACTCACCAGCGTTGTCTGATACACTTGTTTCATGCTCGCAGGTTGTTAGGTACTATGGATAAGAAACTTGCTATCTGGGATTGCTAGAGTGGTCATTGGTCGCATTGCTTGGATATGCATGACTTGTTTACTGATTTCACATACATTTGGTTTTGAAACGTTTAAACAGTGATTTTACTATTTGCTTCCGCTGAACATGTTAAACTTGGAATATGTTTATGAATGTTTTATCATTATAATGGAAACTTTGTTCTATAACTTGATATTAGTTCAATGTGATTGGTGGCTAGATCCTGGTACGTCACACGCCTAGCGGGGTCACCGCATGTGGTATTTTGGGGGTGTGACAGTTGACCTCATCAGAAAAGGAATTTGATATATTTACTGCAGTGAGAGGAGAAAGTTTCCAACAACTTATCGAAAGATTTTGTCACTTGATTGCTGAAATGAGAAGACATAGTGTAACACCCAGACCACGTGAAACTTGTGGCGGAAACGTCGGGGAGTTGTTACAATATTGTTCACAACAAATGGTAATAAAGTTTCATTATATTAAACAAATACATTACATTGTTTTTGAACACAAAGGACTACAAGTAATTGTTTTAAGAATTAAGAAAACTAAGGCGTGAATCTGAATCCTACGTGTAGCATACATGTATATCATCAAACATTTGTATCTGAAACATATGTGAAAATAAACGGTCAACAATGAAGTTGGTGAGTAACATAGGTTTTGTAGTCTAATTCATGGCTATGAATTTGGTATTGCAATATGTTGTCAGGCTACGAGAGTCGATGAGTAAAATAAGCCTTGTAACCAAATGTGTTGGCATTGCAATATGTTGTCCAATTACAAGATTTGGAGTAATAAATAGAATTTTTAGCCATGAATCTTAACAAAATGTATCTTTGTAATAATGGTGTAAATACCAAATTGTAAAAAAAATGAATTTGTATAGTTTATATATGTTTGAAAACTATTTGTGATTTTGTAGAAACAAACTATTTTGTTTTGTATAAACAAGCGTGGTCATTTGTAAATTCATTCAAGCCTGTGTTGACTCGTCGAACAAACCCAAGCAGGGTACATCAAAATTGCACAGTTTTTGTCATTCCCTAAGAAAACTTCCTCACAAACCCAGGAAGCGGAATGGGGTTGTCAATCCTATAGCGCCATAACATACTCACGCTCGGCTTGGCCAAAGCTAATGATAATATTTGTGTTGTGGATGATGCACCACCAAGTCTCACACATTGTATATATAAACCATATGTAATAGTTTTGTAATTTGGAAAACTAGTAGGCACATATGAATCACCCCAAAACATTTAGAAAACGGAAAAGTGGGATTATAAACTCACATGATTGTCGATGATGTGTTTACACATGCTTAGAAAGTTCAAGTGTTTCCTAATAATACGGATAATTATATAGTTAGTGTATACTATGATTTAAACGGAATAAAGTATAGAATGTAGTTTATAACCAAACGAGTGAAGTAGCTCATATAATAGGGTTTGCTAAACCTTACATTCTGATTTGAAAGTTTCTTGAAGTGTTTTGACCCGTTACAACTTGTTAAAATTGTTACACCATTTTAACGAGTCATATGCGTAAATACGAGTCCGGATGGCCGAATGGATCTTATGACGAGCCCGACATGTCAAATATATTTTATGATGTTAAACAAACTGATTTGGTGTCAAAACCTTTGGTTTTAATATTTAAAAACTCATTTGCCATAAAATGCACAAAGCTGCGTTTGACTTTTTATAATTTATGTTTGACTCGTGATTTGATTCACTTAACATGATGATCTGAAACACCCATTCTTTCAAGTGGTCAAAACTAAAAGTTAAATAACAAAAATTTACGACCAAATTTGAATTTTTATACATTATTTAAAAGTCTGCCAATTTAAACAAAGTTAACCATTTAAAAAAAACTAGATACTAACAACTAGCGTTTTACAAAATTTATAAACCACAAGTTTTGGAGAGTATGTCTAACAACAAGACTTTAACTACATAAACAACCAAAAGTTTTAACCCATTGCATAAGCTAGTTCGGAAGCGCGTTGATGGCGAAAAGAAGTTGTGCGTGTGTTCGTTCCAAGCTCGCAAGTCCGCTTAAAGTGTAGTTTTACCTACAACATAACAAAAGGTTTATTTAATAAGTAAGAGAAAGGTAAAATTCTAACTTTCTGTGACAATTGTCAAATTTGCATGTATCCGTACAATTATTAAACAATAATTAGTGCTTAATGACTGTGCTGATTTAACATTTATGACATAAATGTTTCCTGATTATCGTTATCATACATGCATGTGCATCACATATTGCATAATGTCATGTCATTATTGCATGAAACACTTATTGGTTCAAATGATGCACGAAACAGAGTTAGCACACTTATCAGACAAATCGAAAAAATGCTGATGGAGTTCAGTACATAGACAGACATGGTATTGAGACACAGAATGTGCCAGAAACCAAGAGTTACACTAGTATAGTGTGTAGGAAAGTAAGGATCACAAAACTGCCTTCCTAGAGATAGTTTAAGTGCCGGAAAGTGCCTAAAACTCACACAAACTGTAGAACTCTGCAGAATTCAGTAAAATTCAGCATTTAAACAACTTAATATCATGTAGAAATATGGTTAAATGGTCCAAAATGCTTTCCTAAGTGTCGGGAATCAAAACTGTCACAAAAGGTAACATAAAGCACACTAAACTGCGTAGTTTAGCACCTTAACGAACCGGTAACCAACAAAAAACCGGACACTACCGGAAACACCAAATTTTCACTAGAAGCATTGTTTTATCATTTCCGAGCTAGTTATGGTCCCCGAACATCATAACACACTATATAACATCATAATAACCAAACACCTAACTATAACTCTTAGATTTCAACCATAAACCTAACTAACAATTTCAAACTAACCAAGACCCCCCCCCCCCCATGAACACGGTTACAAGGTGGCCCCACACCTTGATTTATTTTGTTATTTTAATGGATCATGTCTCCTACTTTACTAAACATATTAACCTTTAGAGAATTTTGTGTTGGAAAATAATATAAGTGACCTATAGTTCATGAACTTCTCATTCTTCCACAAACTCACAACACACACACTCTCCTCTCCTCTCTCTTACCTCTCGGCCGAAACCACACCACACACCACCACCTTCATCATTCAACTTTCATCCATTCTCTTGATATCCAAAGGTGTAAGAAGTAATACAAAGAAGCTATGAGCACTTGGAAGTTGAAGGACCTCTTGCAAGTGCTTTTAACCACCTCAAATATCATCTTCATCTTCTTGTGTTCATCCCTAGCCTTGAGCTAGTAGTAAGATCATCTAAACTCCATTTTACATCTTATTAAGTTTGTTAAAAGGTGTTACAAGTAAAGAATCATGAAGAACACTATGAATCAAGAACATAAATCTTAAACATAAGACTAAAATCATAAGAATACATGTTGTTTATGTGCTGTTATGCTACTTGATTGTTGATTGTTTAAGTTTATGATGTTAAACATCATATGATCTTGCTAGATGGTGATTAAAGACATAATCTAGCAAGATGAGAGGATGATTATGTTAGAAATCAAGATGATCATCCTTATGTTAAAGCATGAACTTGAAGAATAAATTGTTTTCTTGAATAATGATGATCAAAGTGTGATGAGAATCTTGTAAACATGTGATTTCAAGAATAATTTTTCAAGAAACCAAGTTAAAATACAAGATTTACATAAGCTTGGTTCTTAAAGAAATTAACCACATTTTTAGTGGTTAATCAAGTGTAGAATCATGTATTTAACAAGAAAAACTCAAGAAGAAATATTTTTAGAAAAATATTTTACAAGTTGTAAACATCTAAATTCTTCAAGAATGATGTTTTTAAATAAATATCCACACTTTGAAGGGTAACTAAGCTTACTAAACACACTAGTAAGTTACTACAATTTTTTGTAAACTTTCAAGTTCATGAAGTAGTGATTAATGCTTGATTTATGGCTCTTGGTAAGTATTATTTGATTTGTTGTTGATTGTGAATGATTTATAAAAGAAAATGATATGCTTTAAAAGCATGGAAACCTCCATTTTTAAGGGGAAACTATGGCAAAATTTTTCTAGAAAATAAACACTTAGAAAAAATAGTTTTAAACAAATATTTACAAGTATATTTTTAACCATGATTTTCATACAAAGTTTGCCATACATTTTATTACAAAAATTACAAAATATTGGAGGTTGGTTTTTGTTAATAAAAGTGACTAAATATGTATTTAGGAAAATATATATTTAGATGCCACCATATGTGTGATTATTTGTATATTATGTTTATTAGTTATATTATTTTAGGACTTGAAATAATATAACTCACCAAAATACCAAGAAATACAATACAAAATATTATCAAAATTCCAAGAAATAAATACAAAAATTTATACCCAAAATATTGGAGAAACAGAACAAGGAATATAACGAACAATAATATTCCGGAGTTAAATTCATAAGTATATTTTGGTAAATGGTATTTTGGACACCAAGAAAACAAAAATATAATTTTTGCAATTCTTACAAAAATATATCATATCTTTGACAAGAAGAAAATATATTATTTTTGGGTAAATAAAAATATATATGTTTTCTTGAAATTATTAGAAGATATATTATTTTTGGGAGAAAATATATATTTTCTTAAATAAACATAAAATACATTATTTTTGGGTGAAAAATAGACTTATATATATTTTCTAAGTTAAACTTGAAAATATATTATTTTTGAGTTTTAAATGAAAATACAATTATTTTTGCCAAGGGAAAAATTATAAATAATTTTTCTATGAAAAATTTCTTAAAATATATATTTTGAGAATATATATTGGTGAATTTTTATTAGAAATATTATTCTGGAAAGTTTAATACAAAAATTAAGTATAAAGAATACTTAATAAACATAATAAAAGTACGTATTCTCGTACGTATAAATATACACCGTTATACGCCACCGATACTTGGCAAAAAAAATACACAAGGATAAGAATATAAGTATAAATGCACTCATCCTTGGGAAGGATATACATGTACAAAACATAAATATGTCAAGTTAAAATATATTATTTTAACAAATATTCCAAAAGTTAATAAATATAATTTAAGTTAAAATATTTGTTATTTTAACAAATAATTATATACTTGGAATAATATTAAGACACAATGAAACCTAACTCAAAGACACTAATTATGACTAAGGTCAAGGCACGACCTATCCGTCTAATAAACCGTAGTACGTTTTAGGTAGTCGTGCACACTAGAAGAAGCTTTGAGTTACATCGGATACGAATAACGCAAGATTGTGAGTTCATGCCCCCTTTTCTTTAACTGTTTTAGGTTTTATAACTTCGGGGGTGAAGTATGTGACACCTGTGTCACTACCACCATCACACGAATACAAAACCAATGAAATATTATATTTCATACATTTGGATTTGTATAAATATGTGTATCATTTGCACATATCAATTCTTTTTCAATCTCGAGCTTTAAATCGCTTTCTGCAAGGTTATAGGCAAACTGATGCGTAAATGTAAACAGTTTAACGCAACAAACACTCCGGAACAGTGACATAGGCTTAACATACCTTAAATAACCCTTACATAACTTAGAAATAAGTTTGGATGGTTTGGTGTGTCGAAAACAAGTTTATTCGATCGCAGGGATTATTTGCGTCAAACTGCGAAACTATGCCGATTTGTACAGTAACGAACATTCCGGAACTTGATCATAAGTTAAACATACCTTAAATATCCTTCACATAGCTTATAAATAGGATTTGAGGGGTTCGGTATGCGAAAATAAACTTTTGATCAAACAGGGACTAAAAGCGTCAAAAAATGCATAAGTTTGCATTTGCGCGCATATCTTACGTTCTGAACATATTCGGACATCCAAAAATTTTTGTAATCATTAAAATATTTTATTTTAGTGATTGGAATGCAAAGATACCATTCGTCGCGCAATTTGGATCGATTTCGCGTCCGTTCTAGTTTTCGTCGTAATTAACCGAATAACGCAACCGTACGACCAAACGAACCGACATCCGAGAAGTTTTCAAGCATATTTTAAGTTCCCTATACTTAACTACATTTTAGGGCCTTGAAATGGGGTTAACGGGGCTTAAACAGTGCCGAAAATCAAGTTTTAAGCATGTAGGGACCTGTTCTGACAATTCTGGAAACTTAGAACTGAGCTCCCCCGAGCCACGCGCCAGCCCAGGGACTCCCTGGCGCGCCACGCTACAGAGGACCAAAATCAACATTCTGTTTTCAGCATCCATCTTGATTTCCAGGGTTAATTATGTAAAATTCTCAATACCTGGAGCTGGTTTTGGACTTCCATTGTATTTAGAAACCATGTGCACAAGTGAAGGGCCAAGATTTCACCTTCCTAACTCTTGGAATGATCTTGATGATCCAATCTTCCTATAAATAGCAATGGGTTCTCATTTCATTCTTCACACTTGATCTCAAATCTGCTCTAAGTTGGAGTATTCATACTTCATACCTGAGCAATTTGAATCAAATCTTCATTGCTTGGACCCTTTGTAAGATTCTTTCATGCTTTTATGCTTTTCAAGCATGAAAGTCAAACAGTGTTTGACTTTCTGCTTTGACCACGAGTTGGTCAACACAAAGTTCGTTTGAACTTTGCAACGTGAGCGTAATCACGATGGTCATAGTCCCTTGTGACTATACCTACTGATTACCTCGTCGATTAGTCGAAATGACGAGTCAAAGTTTCGGTCAAAATACGTGTTTATGCGTATTTTGCATCGAAGCTATTTTCGGGTATCAAAACACTTTTTTTTGATATCAAACCTGTTTTCTAACTTAGTTAAACATGTTTCAACATGTTTAACTCGTCACTTTTAGTCTAGTGCTTGTATAGGGTCGTAAGTCAAGCGGTCTTGACAACTGCTTAGACTTTCAAACTCGACCCGTTTGGTCGATCATTAGGATCCAATCAAGCATATTTTGTGACCATAGTTGTATAGGGAATAACCTTCCGAGGTTATACCTTATGGTCACTTAGTTTAATTAGTTGTATGATAGGTAGTTTATATGCCTTAGGTAAATGACCAAAATGCCCTTTTCATGCATAATTGGTATTTAAGCATATGTAACTTAACTTTTGTCACCTAAACTGATTATGCAACATATTTAAACATGTTAGGGCATATAATACTTGTCATAGGACTAGTTAGGCGTCTCAAACGCGCATTCGCGCGAACGCCGCGTTAAAGTAGCGTAAGCTACCTTAATGGGTCGTAACGGGTCGTAAGCACTCAGGATAGGTTCCAATTTAGAATGTAGGCTTTGTTAAACCATATCACGTGAGTTCCAATACTCATTTGGTTTACGAAACCTCATTCTACCCGATCTTCCGATTTAGGTGCCGATTATTTAACTAGCGATCCGATTACTAGGTATCACTTGATTCCTTGAATTCCGAGCTTGTTAGGACACTTAATCAAGGATACTTACAATCTCAAGTGAGTACATAGTCCCCTCTTTTACGTTTTCAAATGTTTTGGGGTGATTCATATGTGCGTATACACTATTTTCATGATTTCGACTATATGATTACACATGCATAGTACTATCTTTTGACGAATTAAACTATTATCCATGGCTTAAACGATTGATTTCCAAAGTTTGTTACGACTATTTGTTTGCCCATATGTTTACTTATACATTCATTAACAATGATCAAGCCGATTGGTAGTACGATATAGCGCTATAGGACTAGACACCCCATTCCTGTTATATGGAATGTCAGAAACCAAATTTTAACCAAATAGAATTTTCCTTTGTGGTATTTCTATAGTCTTTAAAGTGTAGTTTGATGCACTATGGTTTGAATGTATTACCAAATCACGATATCTGGTATATTTCGATATACTACCAACGTGATACTGTTTGCTAAAGCATAATTTGATATGCTATTGTTTACTAAAATATAGTTTGATATATTACCAAACCACGATATTAAGTATGTTCCGACATACTAGCAACGTGATATTATTTACCAAAGCATAGTTGATATGCTACTTCTAAAACCAAAGTATAACTTGATATACTACCGACGCTGATATTTCACAAACCAAAGTATATTTTAATATACTACCAAAGCATAGTTGATGTGCTATTTTCAAACCAAAACATAAATTGATATGTCATTTACAAAACCAAAGTATAATGTATTATACTACCGATGTTTTTCATTCTAAAACCAAAGTATACTTGTGATATACTACCGAATCTATTATTTCCGAAACTAAAGTATATTCTAATATACTACCTATTTATCTATTTCAAAACTAAAGTATATTTAGATATACTACTCATTCGCATATCTCAAAACTAAAGTATATGTTTGTATATGCTATAAACATTTTACCAAAACGACGCATTTTAGAAACAAAACTTTTACAAGGATTCATGGCTATTTTTTAAAACATAAAACCTTTTCTTGTGTTATCCAAATCCATGAATCTAATTCACAAAATCCTATGTTACTCACAGGCATTTTTATGCTGACGTACATATTTTCACATATGTTTCAGGTACTACTATGTGATGATTGTTGATGCATGCCACACATAGGATGGACTTGTGCCTTAGCGACTTTAAAACTTGAGAGACAATTATTTGTATTTATCTGATTTGTACTAAAACAATGAGTTCAGTAATTCAATAAAACGAAACTATTTAATCCATGGTTGTCAAACAATGATTCTGTTACGACACTCCCAGACGTTTCCGCCACGATTTGTTGTTTTACGTGGTTGGGGTGTGACAGAAAAGTTGGTATCAGAGCCAATGGTTATAGGGAATTAGGTTATTAGTAATGCTTTGACCTAGACTATAACCTTCCTAGGACCCTAACACAAGTTATCTTGTGTTTAGTCTTAAAACAATATCGTCGCCTATCTTTAGGCGGCAACCAAAAACAAGAACACAAATTACGAATCCGCTTTTTGAAAACCAATCATCTCTTCTTATATGATTTATTATAAGGTTTTGAACTTTCAAAGTTTTCAAAATCTCGTCAAAGTTTGGGTCTAGATAATGTGAACACGTGCAATCTGGAAGGGTGGATGCCTGTACCTCGAGTTTTCTGTCTAAGGCTAGACTGTTCGTACAAATCCACATAATCAGACCAGTCACTCTTACCTGGGAACTCTTGGGGTGAGTGTCCACTTATAGGCTAAAGCATGTCTTCGCGATACAATAGTATGACCCATTTACTTTGATTAGTCACAGTGTCATTTGTTTGTTTTAGGTAATGAACAAATGTTCACAATCTTCATGCTATGTCGATATTCTTTTAAGCATTTTTACTATCCGATATCATTTCACTCGTTTCCTTTTCATGTTTCTTGCTCTTTTAGAATATGCCTCCTCGACGAGATGCACAACCTCAAAATAACGACGAACTCGCAGCTATTATCACTCAACAAATCGTTGCTGTACTCCTAAACCAGATAACCCAAGTAAACCAAGCAAACAACAAAAACAATGCTCTGTGCAACTATAAGAGATTCAATTCAGCAAAGCCACTCACATTTACCGGGTCTGAAGGGGCCACTAGGCTCCTACAATGGTTTGAGAGTCTTGAAAGCACGTTTCATCATGTACAATGCCCAAACGAGCGAAATGTTGAATTTGCATCAAGCGTATTCCAGAAAAGAGCACTTACATGGTGGAACGGTGTGATAAGGGATAGGGGTGCCGATGTGGCATTAACCCAAACTTGGGAAGAGCTTCGAGCTCTAATGATGAAGGAGTTCTGTCCTCGTCATGAACTCAGGGCGTTGGAACGAGAATTTGACGATCTTAAGCAAGACAGTGGTGAACATCGAGCCTACACTGACCGTTATGAGGAACTGAGCCTGTTATGTCCTACCATGGTTACGCCTTTGGACAAGGCGATCGAAAAGTACATTGATGGTCTCTCTGACCTAGTTCAGGATATCGTTACTGGTAGCAACTCTACTACCGTCAGACAGGCCATTGAACTATCTGCTACCCTGACTGAATCCCAGATCAGGAAAGGTAAGCTTTTCCGAAAGGGCGACCCAAAACCATCTGACAAGTCTACACAAGAAAAACCAAAGGAAAAACAGACTGAGTCCTCCAAAAAGTTGAAGAAGCATAAGGCTTCATAAAACTTCGCTGTAGTTGCTCAGAAAAATCAGGTTGCACCAAACCAGCCAGCACAACCTCGTACAAGGAAAAACTATGTTGGTACCGCACCTTTGTGCAACAAATGCAACCGTCATCATCTGGAACAAGCACAGTGTCACAAATGTACCCACTGTGGGCGATTGGGATATCTGGTCAATACCTGCCGTTATGTTAACCAAAACCAAGCTGCTATAAATCCTGCTGCTGCTCAAGCACAGTTTCCACCGGGATCGTGCTATAAGTGTGGTGATCTTACTCACTACCGGAACAATTGTCCAAGACTTGTTAACGTAAATCCAGGGCGTGGACGAGTGTTTAACATAAACGAGGCAAACGCAAACGACAATGCAGCAATGAACAATTAGACTTTTTGTATTTTCTTTGTTGTTATCTTCGACACTTGAAACAATTCAGATGTATATAAATAAAATTGTTGTTTCACTTTTATTTCCAAGACTGATACGATTATGTGTATGTGTGACATACCCCTACGATGCCGACACCAAGGAACTGTGTTCCTTACAAAACCAACTACTCGTGTGATTCTTTCATTTTATGATCACTAGTGATCTCCCCAAAAATCCTAAGTACTCGTTTTTTTAAGAAACAAAGTACAAGGTACAAGTTATGAATTCTTAAACTGATACTTAAAGTACCATTTCTGTCACAACCCCAAAAATACCCCAAGCAAAAACCCCCGCGAGCCGTGTGACGTACCAGGATCTAGCCACCAATCACATTGAACTCATACAAGATTTTAATTGAAACTTTCATTCATTAACACAAAGTGTTACAAAACAATAATTACAAATCATCGTATTCAGCGGAAGCATAAATCGTTAGTTAAGTGTTTCATAAACCATATGTATGATAACCAATAGACTTGTCTCGCGATTCCATGTATCTCGACCCATGACCACTCTAGCATCCCAGATAGCAAGTTCTATATCCATACATACCTATAACCTGCGAGCATGCACACACGTGTATCAGACAACGCTGGTGAGTTCATAGTTTTATGAAAATGTTTGATTACCAAGTGTTTAATTCAGTTCATTGATTACAATGTTTATAATACCTCGGATACAAGATGGCTCCAGATTTATTTTGCCCGTTCCCCAATGCTCCTATTAAAGCATTAGGCATGACTGAGTCATTAGCTCACACCCGTCCTCTCAGGTACGGGGTAAGGGTGCCAAACCTAGATAGCGCTACCAACTAATACTCTATTACGTCTCAGGTAACAAACAAGATGGGACTTAAAGGTGATAGGATGAGTATATTATCCAACATTCCCGATTTTACCCACAAGACGTATTCCTCTCAGGAATACCCAATTGATTTACCCAAAAATCTATCCCTCTCAGGGATACCCAATGACTGTCCCAACCACCGGGACGCATGCTCAGAGAGATGAACTCACCTTTGGTTTGCTCGGTAAGACTAATTACTTGTTTACAGTTGGTCGACCAAATCCTAGTATGGTTACCATCATAAATCAGTCGTGTACAAGTAGTGAACAAGTAAGGTACTTATTATCACCCAAGTTACAACAAGTGTTCAAGCCATAAATATACCTACGTCACAATTTTTGTATTTCCCTATAGCACATGTCAACGGCCCGGTTTACAATAAAGCAAACACGCAAGTTTACATAAAACACAACACGCATCAAGTTCACAATCAGTTCCGTATCACGTGTATATTAAACTACAACAGTTTGGCAGCCCATTACAATACTCATGGTATTGTGCGGCCCAATTGGTGTTAGGCCCAACAAAGTAGGATGCAGCCCCCGTTAGTTTCAGGCCCAACCACGCACTGTGATCCGTTACGCTGCCCGGCACCAATCATCGGTGTGTGGCCCAAGTGCCGCTGGATGGATCTGTTGTTTGTTGGGCCTAGTTAATTGTGTGCAGCCTAAATAACTTACATGTTATTCATTCAGATTCATTAGCCCAAATAGTGTTGCAATTTATTATCTCAAGCTTATTACGTGAACATGCAGCCCTATCTCCACCACAGCTTCTAGTCAATCAGTTGCATAGACAAACAACTCTCCATACCATAATGTAATCCTAACTATCAGTTTAGCGACCAACATTAATCATTCATCAATAAGACCTAATTATTCATGAATTCTAACCTATTATAATAAACTAAGTTATTACTAGAAATCAATAACATTCCATCAGATCAATTCATACCGTTATGCCATTGATTATCAATCCTTGAACATCAACTACTCGTTATTCCATTTATCATATCTAACATTACATGATCCAAATCGACTCATCAAGCAACCTGAACTCGGTCCCCACTAACCCGAATCTGAAGCCGTTTCGCCTTAGCACACCACAGCTTTTATAACGATCCACATGATTACATAATTAACTACCAAGAATCCTATTATCATGCAATTAACTAACACATAATCCATCATGTACGAGCATAAACAATAATAACAATCACGTATCGATACGACTATGCATGACGAGAGGATTTGACTCAAAACATAGTGAGATTATACTAACCGGAGGAATCAAGATGGAGTTGAGGAAGTCTTCGAGATAGGGGGGTCGTCTGCCGTCGGGTTAAGGAAAGGTAGAATAGAACTAGGGTTTGTAATCTTATGTGTGTTTAGAAAATTATGGGGGCAACACCACATATATTACGTATAACATAAGGGGTGCATGTGGGCTTTAAGGGGTGTGGGCCGAGGAAGAGGGGATGTGAGAGGGGTGTGGCCTCCGGCCCAAGTGGAGGTGTGTGTGAGTTAATCGAGTTCGTGGCCCAAATGTGTCAAGTAACTCGCGACCCAATTAAGTTAGTTTTCTAAGTTAGCTAAATGACACATACTAGCGTTTAACGGTTCCTTGTATAGTTAATCAATCAAACACACGTAAACATTTAGTGGTGCACAAGATAAGCAACAAACGTAAAAGTACACGCCAAAGGTTGTGGAATTTTAAGTAGTGCTAACATTACTTATTCGGGTTGTCACATCATCCCTAACTTGAAAGAAATTTTGTCCCGAAAATTGACAAGTAAGCACAAAGAAGTGAAGTGATAGATTAGGACTGCAGATTTTCCTCGGGTGCCACATCATCCCCAACTTGAAGTGGAATTTCGTCCCGAAATTTACTAGTGATATCAGAAGTTGATTCAACTATTCGACCAATTACGGATACTAGTGCTTCACCTGATCTTTGCGTTCCCACGTGAACTCCAGTCCACGACTTGAGTTCATACGAATCCTCACAATTGCAATCCGACTATGCTTACAGACCTTGACTTCCCGGTCCATACTTTCGATAGATTCCTCAAAAACTGCAACTTGTCGTTAACCTCAGGCTCTAGCAAAAGTATCACGATTGCTTCATCAGACAAATATTGCCTTAGATTCTAGACATAACTGACATCGTGCACATTACCCCGTTCGTTGGGTAACTCGAGTTTGTAGGCCATGTCACCAATTCTTTCCAGAATTCTGAATGGCCCAGCGTAACGTAAATTTATCTTACCACGCTTCCCAAAGCGCACTGCACCCTCCCAGGGTGAGACTTCCAATATGACACATTCGTCTACAGCAAACTCCTAGTGTTTCCTAAGTTATCAGATTTCCTGGTGATCACGCGTTGTCGCAACACGATTTCCAATCTAAATAATCTTCCCAAGAGTTTCGAGTGCAAGTCCTGGACCAGTGATTAAGTTTTCCTCCACCTCAGTCCAACAAGGAGGTTGGCATTATCGTCCAAGCAATGCTTCAAACAGAGCTGTATGCATACTAAAACGGTGACGGCTGCAGTAGACTCACCCAAAGATAAGTGTCCTTCCAAATATTTACAAAAGTCACTCACGCACATGCTCGCAGCACGTCTTCGTGTGTCAGGATGGTTCGTTTACTCTGACCGTTTGCTCTACAATGATAAGTAATTCTCATGTCTAGACGTGAGCAAAGGGTGTTGTGTATTGTCTGACATAAATAGGGTATAGATCAAAATCAAAGGTATCAGGAGTTGGCACCTCATGCCTAAAAACCGCCTCTCTCAGAGGAATATTCACAAGCTGTGAAGACTCGTCAGTTTCCTTGATTGCAAGGAAGTATTCTGGTTACAAGAGACAATCAACGATCACCCAGGTGATATTATTTCCGTTTCGGGTTTCAAATAGGACAGTGACAAAATCCATGGTAGTCTATTCCCATTTCCATATGGGTGTCTCCGGTTGCTGGCACAAAGCAGTAGGTTTTTGATATTCCACCTTGACTTTCGCACAAGTCAAACATTGTTCACATACACGGCTATGTGGGCCTTCATGCCTGGTCGCCAGTACAAGATTTATAAATGTCACACCATGACTTTTGCGGAAGCGTATGATGTGTGACTGGTTTAATATCATTGCATTCAATCATAATAAACAACTACATGATCAAAACGATGTTCATCCATTCATGAAATTTGAGTATTACAAACACTGGTTATTTAAGTTTTAAAACACAACCTTCGACTAGGTTACAAACCAACAAAAGTGGATGACATCTAAACTTGAAGTCTACTTCTAGTTACAACAACCGCGCCCAAGATCCAACCTGTCACCTGAAATACATGTAATTTGGAAAACATCAACAAAAGTTGAGTGAGTTCATGCGTTCTGTTTGAGTACTTGTAAACTTTTGAGAGACTCCTTTGAAAACAGGTATGAAAAGCGTGTATGAACATATCAAATAACTGTTTTACAAGGACATTAAGGCATGTGAGGACATAAGGGGCACTCGAAATGAGTAGGCATATACCCTTGTCGATTTTCCCTCGACTATGTCGAATTTCCCTTCGACTATGTCAATTTACCTTAACTCTGTCAATTTCCCTTGACTATGTCGATTTCCCTCGACTGGGACACCGAAGCACTCAAGTGGTCACAAGTACCATGAGTGGGGCTCGGCCGTACCCGTTAGATCTAACCTTCATCCCTAATTAAGTATTAATGGCATTTCAATATTAAGTCTATGCTCACATGATCTAGTATTTCTTAGGCAATTCATACCGTTTAAGCATTAGTAACATATATTCCACCCCTGAGAGTTATAAAACCAAAAACAGTTAAGAGAAAAAGGGGGAGCATGAACTTACTGTTTTTGCGTCTTCGGTACTCGTAACTCAAAGCTCATCAGCAAACACGACTACCTACATTGTACTATGGTCTATTAGACGAACGGGCCGTGCCTTGCCTTAGTATTTACGTTTTTGAGTTACGTTTCTTTTATGTCTCCAATATTATTCCAAGTTATAATTCCTTGTTAAAATAGTAATTATTTTAACTTTAAATTATATTTGATTTTGGAATAATAGTTAAACAATATTTTCGTGACAATACTTCTCAAGTATTTATTTTCGTATTACCTTCCCAAGGATAAGAGTATTTCATACATATATTTTCGTATTCTTGTATTTGTAGTCCCAAAATAATATATTTTCAAATCCCACTTTCAGAAAATATATATAACTTATTTTGTCCAAAAATAATGTATTTCAAGAAAATATATATTTTTTTTCCAAAAATCATATATCTTCTAAATATTCTAAGAAAATATATTTTTTTTTCTTCCAAAAATAATATATTTTCTCTTTGTCGAAAATATGATATACTTGGTAATAATAACGAAAATCATATTTTCATTTCTTGTGTCCAAAATAATATTTACCAAAAACATATTTATAACTGTATTTTCCGGAATATTTTGTAAGTTACGTTCTTGTGTTCGGTTTCGCAATATTTATGTGTGTAACTTATATATTTATTCCTTGTGATTTTTGGTATTATTTTGGATTGTAAATTCTTGGTATTTTGTTATGTTATATTACTTTAAATCCTAAAATAATATAATATATAACTATTACACCAAGTATGCAAATAATCACGCACAATGTGTCTTTATTGTAAATATATATTCTAAATACATATTTATCCATTTTTATTTATAAAACCCAACCTCCAATATTTTTATTTTTGTTACAAAATCTATGGCAAAGGTTATATTGAAAACCATAGTTAAAACACTCTTGTAAGTATTTGTTTAGAAAGTATTTTTTTCTAAGTGTTTATATTTTTAGAAAATTTCGCCATAGTTTCCCCTAAAAAAGGAGGTGTCCATGCTATTAAAGCATATCATTTTCTTTTCAAAAACCATCGTAAACAATCAACAATCAATCTACACTTACCAAGTGCTAAAACAAAGCTATCTACATAATGATCATGATCTTGAGTTTTCATAAAAACTTGTAGTAACTTGGTAGTATGTTTAGTAGACTTAGTTACCCTTTAAAGTGTGTTTATTTCTTTAAAAATCTCATTCTTGAAAGATTTGAGTGTTTACAACTTGTTAGATGATTTTTCCAAAAATCGTTCTTTTGAGTTTTTCTTGTAAACAATGTATTCTTACACTTGTTTTACTACTAGAAACATGGTTATTTTCTTTAAAACTATGTTCATGTAAATCTTATGATTTAACTTGGTTTCTTTGGAAAACTATTTTAGAAACCATTCACTTACAAGACTTGTATTTTATTTAAATCATCATCATGTGAAAACAACTTTTATTATTCAAGTCCATGTAATCATAAAGCATGATGATATTGGTCTTTCACAAGATCACCACTTTAACTTACTAGATCATGTATTTAATCACAATCTAGTAGGTTACTTAAGATGTCTAGTATCACTAACACTAATAATCAATCAACAAGAAGCAAACAATCATAAATCAACAAGATTTCATATGCTTATAAGCTTATGTTAGAGATTTATGATTATGTCTTTTAATGTTCATCATGTTTAACAATGTTCATCACTTACTAACCAACTATATATGAAAGATCAAGAGATCATAAGGGCCTTACTACTAGCACAAGGCTAGGGAAGAACACTTAATGTTGATGATGACAAACGTGTTGGATAAAAGCAATCGGGTGAGGTCCTTCAAGATCCAAGACCACCAAGCTTCATAAGACACCTTCTTACACCTTCGTGAGTATATGGAATAGATGGAAAATTGAATGAAAATGGTGATGGTGGTGTGCTTGTTCTCGGCCGCAAGTGAGGAGGAGAGGAAGAAGATGGGTGGGTGATTAAGTGTGGGTGATAATGAGAGCTCCATGTATTCATATAGTACACTACACAATCTAAGTAGATCTTTACAAATCAAAGCAAGATCATGGAAGATTTATGGAGATCTAGAGAAATCTTGCAAGATCTTGGAGGTGGGGTCACATGACCGTCCACTTATATATGGGGGGGGGGGTCTAAGTGTAAATTCCAACCATCTAGTTAAATTAAAGATCCAAATCCAAGTATTAGTTATAAGTGTTAGTCACTTGATATTTTTAGTGGGTGTTAGGGTGTTCAGGGATCATAACTAGCTCAGAAATAATAAAACAGTGCTTCTAGTATAATTTTGGTGTTTCGGGTAATGTCCGGTCGTTCGGTTAGATACCGGTTCGTTAAAGTGTCAAATCATTCCGTTTAGTGATCTTTAAGTACCCTTTTGTGACGCTTTTGATTCCCGACACTTAGGAAAGCATTCAGGACCATTTAGTCATATTTTTGCATGTAACAAACTTGTTAAAATGCTGAATTTTGCTGATTTATGCAGAATTCTGCACTTTATGTGGGTTTTAGGCACTTTCCGGCACTTTATCTATCACCTAGAAAAGCAG
This sequence comes from Helianthus tuberosus, assembly GCA_030545235.1. Taxonomy (NCBI): domain Eukaryota; kingdom Viridiplantae; phylum Streptophyta; class Magnoliopsida; order Asterales; family Asteraceae; genus Helianthus; species Helianthus tuberosus. The sequence continues at coordinate 123,431,566 of CM060352.1, forward strand.
TTTTGTGATCCTTACTTCCCTACACATTATACTAGTGTAATACGTAGTCTCTGGCTCATACTGGGCCTCAAAACACTGTCTGTCTATGTACTGAACTTCGTCAGCATTTTAGTTTGTCTGATAATGGTGCCAATTATGTTCTGTGCATTATTAGAACTATATCGTGTTGCATGTAGTAAGTCTTGCAACATGAAATGCCATTTGTATGTATATAGCAGTATTCAGAATTTCATTCGTCTTGTAAACTAGATCATGCACAGTTATTTAAAGCACAGATTACTGTTCAATTAGTGTACGGAAAAGTGACAGTTGTCACAATAAACCCCAATAACTCCTATCAAAACCCAGACGACTAGAACATCGAGGCCAGTGTGCTTTGCTTAACACAAGTCCCCTACGGTTGTCGTATAGTAGAATCCATATTTGTTCCATGAAGTAGCGAATACCGCCCGCCTTGCCAAAAGTTGCTCCTCCATGCCCTGCATGGTCCCAACTTGAAAATTCTCTTCCTTCAGCGCTTCAGTTTGAACAGGGTGAATCTGATTGGGTAGGCTAGAGTCGATGGTGAGCTGCAAAGCTCGTGCATGTTCAGGTTTCACAGTCGTAATCATTCAAAAGTTCCATCCAGCGATGCCATCACATGTTTAGCTCTTTTCAAAACCAGGGTACACGGGAGGCTCTTGTGATCGGTCTAAGTAGTGCATTTGGTACCGTTAAGTAGTGCCTCCAATTTAAATCCAAAGACCATGGTCTCCACCACAGGTTGTGTGTCGTCCAGTTCCTATTCGTAACTCCATTATGTAAGTCATCACCTTCTCGTGTTGCATCGGTGCGTAACTGGGACTCTGACTCGAACCATCATGGTATACTACTAGATCATCAGTACCCTCGGATAGAAGTGATGCTCAGTGCATTGTAAAGTTGGGTTTCAAAAGCTGAAAAGGTGTTCACCTATTTTATCTCCCAGGAACATACAGCACCCCGCTGTGCCAAAGAAGTTTAAGCTGCGAAATCCTCGAAAATCCTGTGGTGAATCTACGATAGTATCTAGCTAGACCAAGAAATTACTATATCCCCGATGGACTATTTGGTGCCGATCAATATCTAGTGAAATGGATCTTTAGCGAGATCTGCATGTATCCCCACTTCGTTGACTACGTGACCAAGAAAGCGTACCTCCCAAATCCTGAAGTCACACTTGGGTAGACTTCGCTTGGAGTTGCTCCTCCCCTAAGAGCTCTAGGACAAAATACAGGTGCCGTTCAAGGTGTTCTTTCTCCTGGAATGATCCAAAACGTCATCAATAAACACGGTCGGTTCATGTGATCCATGAAGCTGCTGGTGTGTGGAATACAAAGTCGCAATGGCCGCATTACGTTCGGTATGCCCTTTTAGGAACATCCTCCCCTTGGACTTCCATCTGATGATAATCCGTTCGTTAGTCAATCCTCGAATGGAAGCTAGTCCCTCGCAGCTAGTCCCTCGCAGCTAGTCGACAGGTTGTCAATACATGGTCGAGACAAACAGTTCTTGACTGTCACCATGTTGAGTTCTCGATAATACACATGAAAAGGCTTATCTTCACGGATATAACTGGGGCTCCCCAAAGCGAAAAACTAGGTCCGACAAAACTCCTGTCCAACAGTTCCTGTAGTTTATTGGACAGCTCTTGCAACCCTCCTGGTGCAAGATGGTAAGAGTACGAGCAGCCTCTGATGTGAGATCAAACTGAGATTCCGCCTAACGTTTGTGGAAGTAAATCTGAAAGTTCCTCGGGTAGCACCCTGATAAGAATCATGAACAATTGGTGGATCCTCGATCCTCTTTCCTTTGCCCAACATTAGTAACGGTTGCCAACATAGTGGGGTAGTCCCTCCGTAGACGCTCCTGGCTTTCGTTGCGGAAATGATACTAACCTTTACACTACTCTAATAATTTAGGACAGACGACGATTTTCTCCTCACAGGGTATATCTGCGCGATATCTGGATAACCAATCCATACTAACTACTGCATCAAGCTATCAAGGGTAGTAGAAGGAAGGTCGATGCCAAACACTTGTCCCACAAGGTTGAGTTTGCATTCCAACGAACATACGAGGTTTCAATTGACTTGTCATCAGTCAATTCCGCAACAGGTTGGTGTCAAGAAGCATCATGGTTAAACAGAACAGGAACGAGGTATTTAGTTACCATGAACGTGTAGGCCACCGTGTTGCTATAATCCTGGCATCGACCATGCCAATCCTAAATGCCCTTCCACGAACATCATTTCCAGTGTTGTTGTTTTTGTTACAAGGATTTCCAGTACTGTCGTCATCCCCTTGGTTGTTGTCGTCTTGAATTATCAACGGTTGATCCACGCCGTAGGCACCTTCATTTCCATACTGTAGGCTACGATTACAAGTACCTTGATGTTGCCATGACTGTTGCCTCTAATGTGGTTGCTTGAAACGGAGCCCTACGATCTTTCACCAACAGGGTCCATCTTTTCACATTCCGAGTCGTGTCCTCAATGTGCAGGTAGTTACACATTCCACACCATAGTCAATTGTCAGCGTCTATGTCCCGATTAACTCGTAAGAGTTGACTCCCATAAGTTGCTGACTAGGGTCAAAGATTTGATTAGAGTCAAATTGCTGATGTTCGTTGCTGGTAATCAGGGTCGTCCAAATACTGAAGTCGGTAAAGTACTACGCTTATCCCTTTGTCCATCGATCTGGCAGGTTGATTGAGTAATACACGGTATGTTGCTAAAGTGTTGCAGAAGTGATCGTACTTCGGGATCTAAGGCGTCAATACGTTGAGTTCCAGTAAACGAAGATAAGTGAGAAAGGTATATACAAATCATTCAACGCTGCGGCATCCAACTCAGGGACGTTCATACGAGCACCTAACATTCTATCCAGTTTGCTAGGCGTTCAGATGGGTGTTCAGGCAATACTCGATAGCATCGAGATTCGTAAGGGTTCAGAAAGGAGTGAAAAGATCACGTTCGAGTAGGAGGCAATCACTGCTGTGACTCCCATAAAGTTGTTACGTTTCTCACTGATTAAGTAACAGAACATAACCCCCTTTTCACTTGCTAAGGCTCTCTGGGACTCGCATGCACCCCACATTATTATTATGTGTGCACCCACAATAATATTGTGATTTGCATGCTCATCTCAGTTCCTCCTAACTTGTGTCAAATGGTTCTTCAAACTTAGCTGTCAAACGGGGGTTACCAAAATGACAAGGTCACAAGAATCCAAGGGTTATGACACACTACAACACATCATAATGTAAACAGGCAATTCATGTAACTATGCTATAGTGACGGGTGTGTGTCTGTATGCTACATCATAAACAAATGTACACTAGTCATGCAATGTATACAACAGGGAAAAAGATGAACCTTGCAATCTGGAGCTGAGTGTCTTGGTCGTATTCACGTATTCACGTATTCAGAACTGTTCGGTTATAGTCTGGTTTATAAAAACATTTTTTTAAAACCAAGTTCTCTATAACCAGTGGCTCTGATACCATCTGTAACAGCCCAGCGTAACCGCACCACGATATTGTCCGCTTTGCCGGCCAACACGCCCTCGGCGTCCGCCCCTCACAGATATCAAAACGCGTTATGATGGTGAAGGTATCCAGCCCCTTATATGGAAGCCTTTGTTCCCTTTCACAACCGATGTGGGATGTCACAATCCACCCCCCTTAAGGGGTCCAGCGTCCTCGCAGGACCTGGCACCACCGGTCCGGCCCTGGCTCTGATACCAAACTGTCACAACCCCAAAAATACCCCAAGCGGAAACCCCCGTGAGGCGCGTGACATACCAGGATGTAACACCCCGAAAACGGGTTTGGTAATCAAACTCCGTTAATACTAAAAGACGGGTAAAGTACCGTTAGTGGTAAAATTTACCCGGTAAATATTAGAATTTAAATAATTAATCCTAATATTAAATAAAAAGTGAACAAAAGCTTTTAAGGAAATAAAATGGATAAAAGGCCCGGGTTAACGGGACCTAAAATAAACTTAGTCATAATTTTCCCCGAACCCACTAAGTTAACTAGGAAATGTCTAACCTAGTTAATAAATGGGAATATTGATATTAGAAATAAGTAGGTTGTGACCTACTTAATAACAAACCAAACACGAGGGGTTAAAGTTGTATAACTTGAAAGGTTATTTATTAATAACTAAACAAAATACACACACACACACACACAAGTGTGTGTTCTGGATCGAGCTCAGGGGGCTCCCATGGAGCCAAAAACCCTAAATCACATATAATCATCCAATTGAAGGATCAAATGAAGCCCAAATTCGGATTTGATCACATAGAAACGGTCACCAAGTCAAGGGGATCGTAAGGTATGTCGAATTTCTAACATTCTTGAAGTTGTAAAAAAATTGATAATCATCCTAATCGCGAATTAGGCATGGATTAGAGAAGCTATGGCTAGATTAGTGATGTATACTTGCTTAGGAACAAAACCCTAAGTGAAAATCATACATAACATGCTATGAATTGAAGGATTTGATGAATTAACACACTTAGACAAGTGGGTTTTAATGTTATGATGATTTTGATGATATAACTATGCTTAGAATCAACATGCATGAAAACAAATAGAAGGTGTTTGATTTAACCATGGATTTGGATACTTGTTCATATATGGTTGAAGTGGGTTTTGTTAGATATGATGAAATCATGAAGAACTTGAAGTAATATCACTTGTATGTGATTAACAAGTAAACTAGGAAGTGGGTTTTGATATAATAGTAAAGATGATGATAAGTTTATGTTTAAAATCATCATAATTGGATAATAGAAACAAGGCACTCAAACAATTAAGTGATTTGGGAACTTGTTCATACATGATTGAAATGGGTTTGGAAATGTTATGATGAAATTTGGTGGCCATGTTCATGTAACTAAGTGTATAAGATCATGTTAGCTACTAATTGATAGATAAAACTTGAATGTGCAATTATATGCTAAGGGGCGTTTGACTTTTAGTAGTCAAACCGACCATTAGTAAGATCGAATGATAAATTTGATAGAAAAATACGTAAGATGGAATAGTTATTATTAACCATGACTAAATTAACCATCTTATGAAATATGATGATAGTTTGACGCCTAACAAGCTAGGTGGAAGCTTGTGGATGAAGCGGGTCAAACGGAGCGCGTACGAAAAGAAAAGCGTGGCATGGATGCAAGGTAAGTATAGCTTACACTAGTCTTAAATTGTGGAATATTTTCTCAGCATATAAATTACGAATGAGATATCTAAACAATTGAAACATGATGTTCCGTCGTGTAGTCGAACGGAACAAGACAATCAAAGATAAAAGAAACCGTAATAATGGTTAAAAAGAAGTAAATCGATAATTCGGTCATATTATGTCGAAAGTAATAAACGGTTTATATGTTAAAATGACCATACGGTGTTAAACGAAACGAGTCATGTAGAGGAGATGATAATAAATATCATCTCGCAAAGATAAATGGTCATTTCGGCCAAACGGGTCAAAAGGTGTAGACAACACCTTTTGACTATATAGACTAATGATTCTTTGTCGAGTTATATGCTTTCAGGAATAGATATCCAATGGATATTCGCATTGTTCTTAATTAGCGAATATAAAGCAAGGTACTAAAACCGGGTTAATAAGTTGATCCGGGCCAGGTATGTATAATAGATCAACTCCTCATTTAGAACTTGGAGATCTATGAGATTTAGGCAAAGTAAAAAGGGACATTCGGTTACCTTAAAAGGTAAACCGAAGGACTTAAATTATAGACAGAGTGTTTTGAAAACAAGATTCGGTTAAAAATTAGATTTTGGGCGTACATGTCTTAAGCAAGTCCTTCGTTGTAAATGAAGGGTTAAAAATGACCAAAACGCCCTTGTAAGTGAAATTAAGCAAGCAACCCTTAGAAGTCGCTTGAAAATGAGTTTTATAATCAAGTCAATACTTTGAATAAGTATGATAAGCGAAAGATGTAAAATATTGGTCAAATGACTCTATAAAGAGTCTTCGCCGTAAAATAATGATTTGATGAGTAATATTTGTAATAAATAAGTCACCACATTGAATCCATCACAAATATAGTTGTGGTGGAAAATCCTTTGATAAGAAATGTGTGACACATGTATTTGGAAAGGAATGAAAGCAATTGGTGCTTAAAATATGCTTAAATACCTCAAACGGGTCAAAATAAGCATATGGGTGTAAAAGGGTTAAAGAAGGTATATAATTCTATGATTGGAATCCAATATGTTAGATATCATTGAATTTAATAGGTTTATGAGAAATAAGGGTCAAACAAACTTGTATGTTTGATAAAATCACGAACGGGTCAAATTTTGGTAAAAGAGTAATAAGCCGAAGACTTAAAAGTCTTGAATTTTATCAAGCCGGATGACGGATTTTAACTCCATATGATGGAGAATCAAATTACAAATATGTAGGAAGAAACGGTAGGTCAAACGGATAAGCGGTTTGAAAGATACGAAAGATTTCGTGTCAAATTACAACAAAATAGAGAATCTGGATGCAGAGTCCACCGTAATTTACGGTCCCACCGTAAATTACGGTGGAGTTGAATTGGTTACGGTGTAAATTGTCTATTGTACGGTAGAAGAATAGAAACCCAGGGGCCACCGTAATTTACGGTCCCACCGTAAATTACGGTGGAGATTTTTTTATATTTTGTTTTTCATTTGAAAACCAATTGTTTCCCGGACATCGTTCGGACATGATTTAAACCCCGTATGACTAAAGCATTTCATGTTTATGAAATGTAGGTACACCTTGGATGCCGGAAGACGATCAAGCTCAGCGAAGAACCGAACACGATAATGATACATGCTTCCGCACTTTGCTACGTTGTAATTTTTAAACAACGAATTCGATCACGTCATGTAGAATAACTTATGATTTATAAAAGTTTTAATAAACCCGTATTTTTATAATATGTGTAGTTTTAACTACACATCTAATTGTTGGTAATTACATACAGAATCGTTAATTAGTAACTAGGGTGTTACACAGGATCTAGCCACCAATCACATTGAACTCATAGAAGATTTGAATTGAAACTTTCATTCATTAACATAAAGTGTTACAAAACAATAATTACAAATCATCGTATTCAGCGGAAGCATAAATCATTAGTTAAGTGTTTCATAAACCATATGTATGATAACCAATAGACTCGTCTCGCGATTCCATGTATCTCGACCCATGACCACTCCAGCATCCCAGACAACAAGTTCCATATCCATACACACCTATAACCTGCGAGCATGCACACACGTGTATCAGACAACGCTGGTGAGTTCATAGTTTTATGAAAACGTTTGATTACCAAGTGTTTAATTCAGTTCATTGATTACAATGTTGATAATACCTCGGATACAAGACGGCTCCAGATTTATTTTGCCCATTCCCCAATGCTCCTATCAAAGCATTCGGCATGACTGAGTCATTAGTTCACACCCGTCCTCTCAGGTACGGGGTGAGGGTGCCAAACCTAGATAGTGCTACCAACTAATACTCTGTTACCTCTCAGGTAACAAACAAGATGGGACTTAAAGGTGATAGGATGAGAATATTATCCAACATTCATGATTTTACCCACAAGACGTATTCCTCTCAGGAATACCCAATTGATTTACCCAAAAACCTATCCCTCTCAGGGATACCCAATGACTGTCCCAACCACCGGGATGCATGCACAGAGAGATGAACTCACCTTTGGTTTGCTCGGTAAGACTAATTACTTGTTTACAGTTGGTTGACCAAATCCTAGTATGGTTACCATCATAAATCAGTCGTGTACAAGTAGTGAACAAGTAAGGTACGTATTATCACCCAAGTTACAACAAGTGTTCAAGCCATAAGTATACCTACGTCACAATTTTTGTATTTCCCTATAGCACATGTCAACGGTCCGGCTTACAATCAAGCAAACATGCAAGTTTACATAAAACACAACACGCATCAAGGTCACAATCAGTTCCATATCACATGCATATTAAACTACAACAGTTTGGCAGCCCATTACAATGCTCATGGTATTGTATGGCCCAATTGGTGTTAGGCCAAACAAAGTAGGATGCAGCCCCCGTTGGTTTCAGGCCCAACCGCGCACTGTGATCCATTACGCCGCCCGACACCAATCAGCGGTGTGCGGCCCAAGTGCCGCTGGATGGATCTGTTGTTTGTTGGGCCCGGTTAATTGTGTGCAGCCCAAATAACTTACATGTTATTCATTCAGATTCATTAGCCCAAATAGAGTTGCAATTTATTATCTCAAGCTTATTACGTGAACATGCAGCCCTATCTCCACCACAACTTCTAGTCAATCAGTTGCATAGACAAACAACTCTCCATACCATAATGTAATCCTAACTATCAGTTTAGCGACCAACATTAATCATTCATCAATAAGACCTAATTATTCATGAATTCTAACCTATCATCAAAAACTAAGTTATTACAAGAAATCAATAACATTCCATCAGATCAATTCATACCATTATGCCATTGATTATCAATCCTTGAACATCAACTACTCGTTATTCAATTTATCATATCTAACATTACATGATCCAAATCGACTCATCAAGCAACTTGAACTTGGTCCCCACTAACCCGAATCCGAAGCCGTTTCGCCTTAGCACACCACAGCTTTTATAACGATCTGCATGATTACATAATTAACTACCAAGAATCCTATTATCATGCAATTAACTAACACATAATCCATCATGTACGAGCATAAACAATAATAACAATCACGTATCGATACGACTATGCATGACAAGAGGATTTGACTCGAAACATAGTGAGATTATACTAACCGGAGGAATCAAGATGGAGTTGAGGAAGTCTTTGAGATTGGGGGGGGGGGTCGTCTGCCGTCGGGTTAAGGAAAGGTAGAAGAGAACTAGGGTTTGTAATCTTATGTGTGTTTAGAAAATTATGGGGGCAACACCACATGTATTACGTATAACATAAGGGGTGCATGTGGGCTTCAAGGGGTGTGGGCCGAGGAAGAGGGGATGTGAGAGGGGTGTGGCCTCCGGCCCAAGTGGAGGTGTGTGTGAGTTAATCGAGTTCGTGGCCCAAATGTGTCAAGTAACTCGCAGCCCAATTAAGTTAGTTTTCTAAGTTAGCTAAACGACACATACTAGCGTTTAACGGTTCCTTGTATAGTTAATCAATCAAACACACGTAAACATTTAGTGGTGCACAAGATAAGCAACAAACGTAAAAGTACACGCCAAAAGTTGTGGAATTTTAAGTAGTGCTAACCTTACTTATTGGGGTTGTCACAATTCCTTGTGTACTCTAATATGAATAATACGATATGACAAAAACGAAACCAAATCCTTATAAGATCTTCCTTTATTCATAGTTAGCGTTAGGATCGTTGAATCGATCAAATGAGTCGATCAGAAGAGTTCTAATCCAAACCAAAGGCGGAATTCAATGATTCAGATATGATTGCAGCTTGATTAACACTAAGAATCACTTTAACTGTCTCTTGTATTGATTTGATAGTGATTACAAGTCTGGAGACACTTCGGCAGAGCTTCGCTACCGGAATCACAACTCTTACAAATGAAAGACCCATGACCTCTATTTATAAGCAGCCCAGTTCGCATGAACCATATACTCCAGTTCACATGAACTGGTCTTGTCCAGTTCGCACGAACTGGTCAGTTCATGTGGACTGGATATTTCTTGCCTGTTTCCCGTTTTTCTCAAACTACGTGTCTTGTTCTATCTAACCTATTACACGACTCGATACAAGACAAAGTCAACAGACATATGCATCAACAAACTCCCCCTTGGATGTTGACGAGTCTTCAGTACGAGTCTTCAGTATGTCAAGTCTTCAGTCTTGATCAGTCTTCTCGTTCTTTCCAAAATGTCTTTCTCTGTAAGCATCCTCAATCTCTATCTTCTTCTCTCTCAGAATCTCAACCTGGCTCTATTCTCTCTCTAATTCTCTTGATCAGATCTCTTGATTCCTTAAGTTTATCAGCATCAGCAACTATACTCCCCCTTGGATGTTGATCCAAAATCTGTATCTAGCTCTTATTTCTTCAGACTCCCCCAATTCGATAAGCTGGGATCACAGTCTGGAATTCTCTATCTGCACAAACTCTACCCAAAAGTAAATTTCATTTTATAACAATGTTAATCTTAACCACTTGTATTTGAAACATTTAAATTTTGGCATTTCATTAATTTGATAACCATTTTATCTTTTCAAAATCATTTTTCAATTCAAACAAACTCTCCCAAACCTTGTTGTCCATCATGTTCAGCACTTGGAATTTTGAAAATCAGCTTTCCAAACATCAGTTGTCGAAAATAAGATGAAATAAAATCTTTTTGATTTTTCAAAATTTTATGCTAAAACATACTAATGAAAAGCAGTAAAGAAATATTTACAAACAATATTTTTGTGAGCTTGTGTAAGAGGATCATATCAGTTTTTGACAAATCACTAGCACCGTTGAGCTTTAAACACTTTAAGTTTTAAACGATTCACTTAGATTGTCAGTATACTGATCCACTTAAATTTTCACACAAAGTTCAACTGATTCGAGATACGAGATTAGTGTTTTAATGGAGTTAACTTATTCGCGTGTCCCACCTCAGAATATACTCCCGTATCCAGATTCCTATATTCAGTCTTACAGGTGAATGTACACTAATGATATCTGTAAACAGGTAATGCGAGACCATGAGAGCTCAGGCTAGAACTTCCGTTCAATCAGAGAGATGATGGCTCGTCTTTAGGTGTGTCCCCCTTGGGGATCTTCTTTTCAACATCACATGATTAGCATTTTTCAATGTTTCATCATTTTTTAGGCTGAGGGTGAGCTTTAAAATTAAAGCAATGCAAAGTATTATACGAGGACTAGGCTATTGCTCCCGCAAAATCAGAAGTCCTGGTATAATACACCAGATATCATCACGCACAAAGATCTAGTATGTCAGAAATAGAAAGCCCTTCAAACAAGATTTCGGGGGTTACCCATATATCCGAGAGATGTACCCCACGAAATAAGTAAGTGTTTGATATTTAGGTTTATATCTCGACAACAATCTACTAAGCGTGTAAAAACCTACTGGCATATCATCAGTGAGACCGTTTATCACATTTTAACTTTCCAATTCTTTAGCATACTGTAATTGTCTACTGATGTACTATCATTTCCTCTTTTTCACAACAAAACTCATTTTGAATTTTTACAAATGTTTTTGGTTTTTAGATTTTATCATGTTTTTGTATTTTTCAAATTTTCAAAATTTCTAAATTTTTTGCTCCCCCTAAAATCAAAAATATGTTTCAATTTTTTATTTTACAAGAAAATTTGAAAATGAACGCAATAAACTGTACATATAAAAATGACAAACTGATGTGAATTGCTTCAATTCGCCATCCACTTGGCATAAACAATCAGAATTCCCCTGACAACAAACTATTTTACCATTATGATTTCAAAACACTTAAGTTTGTTTTAATCAAAATGGTTTTTCCGGAAAATTAGTTTTGTTGATTTCACACATCATGGGGTTAGTTCATCACTTTGTTCTTTCAACCACTTGTAAAAACTTTCACTTTTCCTTTTCTTTAACCTCTTGAATGAAAGTTAAATCAAGTTCAACTTAATGACCTTGATTAACCACTTGAAGGTTCTTATCAACAATACCACTTGTAAAAACAATCACTTGACATTTTTCAAAACATTTTTTTTTTAAAATGATGAAACCACTAGTAAGATGAAATATCACAGTTTTCAACTCGAGAAATTCACAACAAACTTTTTTCAAGAATGATGTCGATTCCTACTCCCCAATTACCAACCTGGAAGTTCCGGCAAGTCAGGTTTTTTAGTTAAAGAGATTCATCCAAGCCTGACGGTCCTTGGGTGATTTCGAGTCATCATCACTCAGTTTCTTTCCTTTCTTATTCTTTTCATAGAATTCCTTTACCCCTTTGACCTTCCCGTTAACCATTTTTCAAAAAAAAAATTTAGAACTTTAGGGTTAAAGGCTTTTTCAACATCAAATTCTTTCTTTTTAGAAAAGAATTGATTTGAAATCTCAACTTTGCCAATTTTTTGCTTAAAGTTTCTGTTTAACAATGGTGGAAAATTTGCATCATCCATTGTCGGAACGGAATTATCACTTTTCAGCTCAACTTGTAGCTCCTCTGACTTTGACGAGTCAGATTCATCGCCAGAAAGTGCTTCTGAATTCTTGACAACCCACTTTTGGTTTTTCAGATTCACTCTTCTTTTGTAAAAACGTTTTGAACTCTCACCAACTTCAAATGTAGAATTTTTAAACACTTTGAATTTTTCAGTTGGTGGTTCATTATCAACCATCTTTTCTTTCAATTTTTCAGAGACTCCCTGTTTTGTTTGAATTGCCTTTGGACAGTTACAAGTAATATGACCAACTTTTTTGCATTGGTAACAGATTCTTGTCTCCTTCTTCTGAGCAACATCTTTTTTCATTTCCTCTAGCTTCTTAGCAAGGAATTCTTTGTTCGTCTGCTTTCTGAACAGATTCTCTTTTTCTTCTTTAGAACTTGCTCCTGAAACAAAAACAACGTTTGATTTAAAATCTTTAACATATTTTTCATGATTTTCTGGTGGAATAAAACCTAATCCTTTCCTTTTGAAATTACTGTTATGGTTTGGTTTCTTTCGATAACCCGAACCAGAACTGTAACCCTTTTTCTTGTTCATTCTTTGTTGAACTTTTGAAGTGTATTTTTTAGGTTTTTCAGTAAGATTTACATCTTTTATTTCAGAAATATTAATTTCTGTTAATTTGAAAACCTTGTTAATCATTTCAGTTTTAACACCTCTTATTGGAAATTCTTCATCAGAATATAATTTGTCGGAATCATTCAAAGTATATGCTACTTTGAATGTTTCGTCATTCAAATTATTTTGTGATATCAGAAAATCTTTATTATAAACCCTTTTGCCCTTTTCAACTGTTGGACTTGAAGTGTCAGACTTTGACTTTGATGTTGACTCTGACTTTGACTCCTCAGTTTCATCTTTATCTAACACCTAATCGACTACTTTCTTTATTAATTCAGACTCATGATCAGTGTCAGACGATGTGAAAGTGACATTGATGTTATCTGGCAATCCATCTAAAGGTTCAGATTCCCACTTTAAATTGGTTGCCTTTTTTACTCTTTCAGAATTAGGATTTCGTGGAGAATATCCTTCTTCAAGCGGCGATGGACACTTGGTATAATTGATACTATGTTTTTTACCAGTATCCTTTACTTTAGATTTCTTCTATTCAAACGCTTCCATGCCTTCTACTGTAGGATAAATCCTGTCAATCACATAAGAAGCACATGAGTAACTTTTCAATAACCTATTTACCCTCTCAGTTTCTATTCTCTGAGTTTCCAATTTTTGTTCAAGTTCAGTACATTTCTCAATGTACTGATTGATGATTTTCTGCTTTGTCATGAACGCTCCATTGAGTGTCTTCATAGCTATTGCTTGTTCACTGCTTGACTTGTTATATTGATTCATAGCTTTGTTTAAAACATCATAAGATTCTTTCTGTTCATGTTATGAATCAATTTGTTGTTGTGTCTTTTCACATTATCACAATTTTCACACTTCTTAGGCATCTTTTCAGTATCTGCTTCCTTCTCAACCTTGACAGCTGGAATTTCTTTAACCTGCTTCTTTGTCACTCGAACATTTTCCTCAGGTTTGCTCTCTTCCATTTTACTTGCAAAATACAAATTATCCCTATCAGATGAAAATTTTCTTTTATAATATTCAAGTTTTTGAATTTCTTCACTGTCATCATCACTCTCTTCATCTGATGAGTGATCGAAGATTGGAGCTTTTTCTGAAGCCTTTTTTGTAGAAACTGGTTCTTCTTCTTTCTTTGTAGGACTGAATTGCTGAGATTCGTAATAAACATATGCCATTTCCCCTTCAGCAGTTGAATCTTCAAAAAATTGAGCAACAAATGATTTCATAATTGAAGGTCTGTTAGGATCATAATTATCCCAATTAAAACCTTCTGGAATTCTCTCGTCGTCTTGATCTATCAGACCATAACAAGCTCTCTTTGATGGTTCTTCGATCTCCTTCCTAGCATGTGAAGTTTGTGGCGATTGTTGTTGATGCGACGCAACTTGATGATAAATCGCTTTTCGATGATAATCATTGTTGCCGAATGGATTTTGAACTCCACTTGCTTCGCGATTTGTGCATTCTCACTTAAAATGTCCCTTTTCCCTGCAACGAAAACAAGTAACTTTAGATTTATCAAAGCCTAAAGGTGAAGTTCCAGCATCACGGAAATCATCTCTTCCAGTGATCTGTTTAAACTTCTCAGCTCTTCTCAACACACTAGCCATACACCACTTTATATCCATTAGTTCCATTTCTTCTGCATCAATTTGATCATAATCCTCTTTGGTCAACATCGGATTACCAATCCTTCCTGGTACCAAACTTACATATGACTCTAAAACAGTCACCAACAAAGACATATGACCTTTAGCAACTTCTTCCGAGAAATTCTGACCATTCTCAAGATTTAATGCAATGTTGCATTGTAGTACTTGGCCATTCTTGGTTGCTGAAAAATTTGGATCAAATGACGGATATGATGAGAATCTATTATTGTTGTTTGATCCTTGAGATGACCCTCCAGAAGAATTGTTTGCGTTAAATGCAGTTTCTATCTTTGGTGCAATGTTGGTCTTATCAATCGTACTTCCTTTGTAATACAGACCAATGTCTTGTTCACCATTAAAGTCCTTCATTTTCGCCATCTTCCGTTGTTCCATCTCTTGAACTTCTAGTTTTTCAATAAACTTGCTCAACGATAGATTTGCAAAATCATCATTATTCTTCAACATCATAAGATATGTGCCCCAAACATCTTGTGGCAATGCATCGGCCAATTTTTCAACCCATTCTTCTCTATCTTTCTTGATATCCAATCACTTCATGTTAACCACCAAATTGGAATATCTTTCTATAATCTTCTTGGTGTTTTCAGTTTTTAATCCATGAAATAGATCAAATTCTTTCTTCAAAAGTGATTTTTTGTTCTTGATCATGTCTTGACTTCCAACAAACTTTGTTTTTTAGTGCTTTCCACATTGAGTGTGCACTTCTGTTGTGTTGCAATAAAATCAAGATGTCTTCCTTAATAGCTTGTTGCAATATACTGATCATCATCTTTTCACCTTTGTATTTCTTTTTCTCATCATCATCTAAATCTTTAATAGCAACAACCTCACCGTATTCATCAATTGGTCTAACATATTGTTGTTTAACACATTCCCATGCATCTAAATGATTCGCTTGAACCCAATTTTCGAAACGTTCCTCCCATCTATTATACTCCTCGATATTCATGAGCTTAGGCTGTTTTTGCATGGTGCCCATTTCATTTTCTATGTTCACATTCTGAGCCATAGTGATCGGAGTAGCAAATGCGTTGTAGAATTCGTTTTCCATGATTCGGTTTTTGAAAGTTCACTAAGACTGATTGTTCAAACGATCTGGTAATGTTTTACACTACCTAAAGACCTATTTCAAATGACCTGGCTGATTTCAAGTGACCTAGATCCACTTCGTGCGAATTGGAATGTTCAAACGGTGCGACCTGAGTCAACTAAGTTCAATCCGTGCGAACTGAGTTAACTATGTTCAATCCGAGCGAACTGAGTGTATTCAAATCGTGCGAACTGGTGGTGACCTCGTGCGAACTGGATAATCAACTAGTGCGAACTGATCAACTTTCACACGATCTGAGCCATGTTCGAACAATCTGATGAGTTTTTTCCAAATTTTATCAAGTTTTTAGGTCGAATTAGGTTCTGATTCTTTCAAGGATTGATTAAAACATTGTTTCACGTGTTATATCAAGAAATCAGATCATTTTATCCGTAAAAACTCAGTTAATTTTGTAAAACGTGAAGAAAGTGAGTAGAAATGAGAATTATTGATGTAAACAAGCTGAAATGTTAAGAACTCCTCCTCCTGTGCTCTGATACCACTTGTTAGGATCATTGAATCGATCAAATGAGTCGATTAGAAGAGTTCTAATCCAAACCAAAGGCGGAATTCAATGATTCGGACATGATTGCAGCTTGATTAACACTAAGAATCACTTTAACTGTCTCTTGTATTGATTTGATAGTGATTACAAGTCTGGAGACACTTCGGCAGAGCTTCGCTACCGGAATCACAACTCTTACAAATGAAAGACCCATGACCTCTATTTATAAGCAGCCCAGTTCGCATGAACCATATACTCCAGTTCGCACAAACTGGTCTTGTCCAGTTCGCACGAACTGGTCAGTTCGTGTGGACTGGCTTTTTCTTGCCTGTTTCCCGTTTTTCTCAAACTACGTGTCTTGTTCTATCTAACCTATTACACGACTCGATACAAGACGAAGTCAACAGACATATGCATCAACAGTTAGATTCTTGGGGATATTTAAAGTGCCAATTAAAGTCCGTGATTGGATTTCTAGTGTACTTTAAATGCATTAATTCAAATTACCAAACGAGCTAATAACTAAATTAACGAATACGCGATTATGTGTTTATGTGTAATTCTAAAGCTCGCTATCTAAGTCCTAGTAGAATCTTCTGTATTTCCATACGTTAGATTCTCATAAGGATACTCAAAGTGCTATTATAAATTCCTTAAGGGGCTTTTCTATACAAATAGTAAGAACCTTGGATTCCAAAGTGCTATTTCAAAACGATTATTTGATTCGAAGTTACAAATATCTCTTAGTGGTCTATTTGAAGAGATCATACGACGGTCTAGTTAAGAAGATCATGTGTTGATCTAGTTAAAAAGATCGTTCATTGATCTAATTAAAAAGATCTCTTGGTGATCTAATCAAGTCATTTCATGTTTGTTCGATTGATTTTACCCTACACATTATGAAATGAACTGTGTTGACTGTGCAAGGAATTACGTAATTATGGATGCATACCTAATTATGGAATTCATTGCACAGAAACCATAGCAAGTTTTGTCATGTGTTAAGACCTATGGTGATAAGAATAACGAGATGGGAACAATGTAAAAAGGGCATGGTGGATACGCCGCTGGTACTTCCTATATATAAGTGTTCCTTATTACATTACGAACGTAGCATTATTTAAGTTACTAGAAGTCCTGGACCTTGACCAATGTTATTTTATCTTATAATCTCTGACTCCGATTTCGAGCACACACAAGTTTCCTATAATAGTCATCATAGGAAACATACTTCTATCCGTTGTTCGAAACTCCATGGTTTGCTACTACAAGGACATCACTTGGACAAAATAACAAATTCGCTAAAAATACAAATGTAGCCCAAATTTTTTACTTAGGGTATGAAGGATTCATTTTAAAGCGAAACAATCACAGATGTCTTCACATGTTTCCTCTAAAATTAAATTTCGGGACGAAATTTCCTAAAGTAGGGGAGACTGTGACACCTGTGTCACTACGACGATCATACGAATACAAACGCAATGAAATATTATGTTTCATACATTGGGATTTGTATAAATACGTGTATTATTTGCACATATCAATTCTTGTTCAATCTCGAGCTTTAAATCGCTTTCTGGAAGGTTATACGCGAACTGATGCGTAAGTGTAATCCGTTTAACGCAACAAACACTCCGGAATAGTGATAGGCTTAACATACCTTAAATAACCTTTACATAACTTAGAAATAAGTTTTGGATGGTTTGGTGTGTCGAAAACAAGTTTATTCGATCGCAGGGACTATTTGCGTCAAATTGCGAAACTATGCCGATTTGTACAGTAACGAACATTTCGGAACTTGATCATAAGTTAAACATACCTTAAATATCCTTTACATATCTTAGAAATAGGCTTTGAGGGGTTCGGTATGCGAAAATAAACTTTTGATCAAACAGGGACTAAAAGCGTCAAAAAGTGTATAAGTTTGCATTTTCGCGCATATCTTACGTTCTGAACATATCCGGACATCCAAAAATTTTTGTAATCATTAAAATATTTTATTTTAGTGATTGGAATGCAAAGATACCATTCGTCGCGCAATTTGGATCGATTTCGCATCCGTTCGAGTTTTCGTCGTAATTAACCGACTAACGCAATCGTACGACCAAACGAACCAACATCCGAGAAGTTTTCAAGCATATTTTAAGTTCCCTATACTTTAACTACATTTTAGGGCCTTGAAATAGGGTTAACGGGGGCTTAAACAGTGCCGAAAATCAAGTTTTAAGCATGTCGGGACTTGTTCTGACAATTCTAGAAACTTAGAACTGAGCTCCCCCGAGCCACGCGCCAGCCCAGGGACTCCCTGGCGCGCCATACTACAGAGGACCAAAATCAGCATTCTGTTTTCAGCATCCAGCTTGATTTCCAGGGTTAATTATGTAAAATTCTCAATACCTGGAGCTGGTTTTGGACTTCCATTGTATTTAGAAACCATGTGCACAAGTGTAGGGCCAAGAATTCACCTTCCTAACACTTGGAATGATCTTGATGGTCCAATCTTCCTATAAATAGCAATGGGTTCTCATTTCATTCTTCACACTTGATCTCAAATCAGCTCTAAGTTGGAGTATTCATACTTCATACCTGAGCAATTTGAATCAAATCTTCATTGCTTGGACCCTTTGTAAGATTCTTTCATGCTTTTATGCTTTTCAAGCATGAAAGTCAAACAGTGTTTGACTTTCTGCTTTGACCACGAGTTGGTCAATACAAAGTTCGTTTGAACTTTGTAATGTGAGCGTAATCACGATGGTTATAGTCCCTTGTGGCTATACCTACTGATTACCACGTCGATTAGTCGAAGTGACGAGTCAAAGTTTCGGTCAAAATACGTGTTTATGTGTATTTTGCATTGAAGCTATTTTCGGGTATCAAAACACTTTGTTTTGATATCAAACCTGTTTTCTAACTTAGTTAAACCTGTTTCAACATGTTTAACTCGTCACTTTTAGTCTAGTGCTTGTATAGGGTCGTAAATCAAGCGGTCTTGACAACCGCTTAGACTTTCGAACCCGACACGTTTGGTCGATCATTAGGATCCGATCAAGCATATTTTGTGACCATAGTTGTATAGGGAATAACCTTTCGAGGTTATACCTTATGGTCACTTAGTTTAATTAGTTGTATGATAGGTAGTTTATATGCCTTAGGTAAATGACCAAAATGCCCTTTTCATGAATAATTGGTATTTAAGCATATGTAACTTAACTTTTGTCACCTAAATTGATTATGCAACATATTTAAGCATGTTAGGGCATATAATACTTGTCATAGGACTAGTTAGGCGTCTCGAACGCGCATTCGCGTGAACGACACGTTAATGTAGCGTAAGCTACCTTAATGGGTCATAACGGGTCGTAAGCACTTAGGATAGGTTCCGATTTAGAATGTAGGCTTTGTTAAACCATATCACGTGAGTTCCAATACCCATTTGGTTTACGAAACCTCATTCTACCCGATCTTCCGATTTAGGTGCCGATTGTTTAACTAGCGATCCGATTACTAGGTACCA
This sequence comes from Helianthus tuberosus, assembly GCA_030545235.1. Taxonomy (NCBI): domain Eukaryota; kingdom Viridiplantae; phylum Streptophyta; class Magnoliopsida; order Asterales; family Asteraceae; genus Helianthus; species Helianthus tuberosus. Next base: position 123,451,183 of record CM060352.1, read on the forward strand.
CTTGATTCCTTGAATTCCGAGCTTGTTAGGACACTTAATCAAGGATACTTACAATCTCAAGTGAGTACATAGTCCCCTCTTTTATGTTTTCAAATGTTTTGGGGTGATTCATAAGTGCCTATACACTATTTTCATGATTTCGACTATATGATTACACATGCATAGTACTATCTTTCGACGAATTGAACTATTATCCATGGCTTAAACGATTGATTTCCAAAGTTTGTTACGACTATTTTTTTGCCCATATGTTTACTTATACATTCTTTAACAATGATCAAGCCGATTGGTAGTACGATATAGCGCTATAGGACTAGACACCCCATTCCTGTTGTATGGAATGTCAGAAACCAAATTTTAACCAAATAGAATTTGCCTTTGTGGTATTTCTATAGTCTCTAAAGTGTAGTTTGATGCACAAAGGTTTGAATGTATTACCAAATCGCTATATCTGGTATATTTCGATATACTACCAATATGATATTGTTTGCTAAAGCATAATTTGATATGCTATTGTTTACTAAAATATAGTTTGATATATTACCAAACCACAATATTAGGTATGTTCTGACATACTACCAACGTGATATTATTTACCAAAGCATAGTTGATATGCTACTTCTAAAACCAAAGTATAACTTGATATATTACCGACGCTGATATTTCACAAACCAAAGCATATTTTAATATACTACCAAAGCATAGTTGATGTGCTATTTTCAAACCAAAACATAAATTGATATGTTATTTACAAAACCAAAGTATAATGTATTATACTACCGATGTTTTTCATTCTAAAACCAAAGTATACTTGTGATATACTACCGAATCTATTATTTCCGAAACTAAAGTATATTCTAATATACTACCTATTTATCTATTTCAAAACTAAAGTATATTTAGATATACTACTCATTCTCTTATCTCAAAACTAAAGTATATGTTTGTATATGCTATAAATATTTTACCAAAATGACGCATTTTAGAAACAAAACTTTTACAAGGATTCCTGGCTATTTTTGAAAACATAAATCCTTTTCTTGTGTTATCCAAAGCCATGAATCTAATTCACCAAATCCTATCTTACTCACAGGCATTTTTATGCTGACGTACATATTTTCACATTTGTTTCAGGTACTGCTATGTGATGATTGTTGATGCATGCCACACATAGGATGGACTTGTGCCTTAGCGACTTTAAAACTTGAGAGACAATTATTTGTATTTATCTGATTTGTACTAAAACAATGAGTTCAATAATTCATGAAGATAGAAAAGATTTCATGAAGGATAATGTGAATGCATGATTAAGTGATAATTGTCTTGATTGCATACTAAATGATAGTCATTAATATATGTGCACATGTTATGATTGTTATGTTACAGGCATTATATCTTATTCAGAGAGCGGATTGTTAGACGTTGATGACCCTACGGCCATCATCTCGGATGATGAGATTGCACCCGAGCCGGAGATCTTTACGTCAGACACGGAGAGCAACCCTGATATGATATCAGATGACGAGGACGACTTCCAGCCATTCGTGTTGCCCGACTTTGGAGATGATTTACCCCTTGCTGATGGTTTTCCTGATGAGGATCCTTTTGTCATTCATGTTCCAGTCCATGATCATCTCATCATTGGTCATCCCGATGGTGAGCACATCGTGTCTCCGATCCTCGATGTTGTACCTCTCGTGGCCATCCCTCCTAAGGATTAGCCTTTTGACGATCTGTTTGATGACGATCTCAACTTGTTTGTAGACGGTCCTCTTGTTGACGCCCATGGTGATGGAGAGATAGATGAGGACGTTGTTACTATCCCACCTCCTGAGATTCCTGTTGTTGAGATATCCTCTGATTCCGGCTTGCACTCGGTCTCAGACTCCTTTGAGTCTGTTACATCTTCAGCTTTACAGGCGGTCGGACTTCAGCGTTACGCCACTGATTCTGATGATGACACTGCTATGTCAACTGCACCATCTCCTCCACACGACCCCGAGCATGTCCCAAAGCCGGACCCTGTTTATTTTGATCAGCCTGATGTTGCACCTATTGACCCTGAGCCGATACCTGATCATGACCATGTCCCATTTGGATTACCGGACATTGTACCTCTTATTCCTAACCCAGTTCCTATACCTGTTGAGCTTCCAGTTGTCGAGCCATTTATTCCTCCACCCGCACCCGTTGATGTTGCTCCTCTTCCTCCTGTAGAGTCTGATATCCATCGCACCGATCTGCCGATCGTTTTCCTACAGGACATCCCTGCACCCCGTCTAAGGGAAGGTACTTCAGACCAGCAGCCTAGTTATGATCCTTATGCTTCAGCAGCTCCTCCAAAGATCCCTTAGACTGCACCGTTTGCTCCGTTCACTTCTTCACCGCTTGACGAGCCATTCCGATGGTTCCCACCGTACTCCATGCCGATTTCAGATCCCTATCAACCCTCCCATTTTGTTGGCTACACATGGGATGAGTTACTTTTATCACTTCAGCTCCAGTTTGAGATTATGAGCCGTAGAGTTTTGTAGCTTGAGCTGGCTCCACGTCCCCCACCGTGTCCCTGCCAGTCTACATTTGTTCCTCCACAATCATCACCGTCTCCTTTTGCACATCCACCTGCTCCTCTTACTCCTTTCCCATGTTTTGATGCTCGATTCCTTACTGTTGAGCAGCAGATCAGTTACCTGCTTCGTCATGTATACGAGCTCGAGGAGGAGCTTGCGCATGTGCACAACTTGCTTTTCTTCCCTCCTCCTCCACCTCTACCATCAGCATAGTGGTTTTTGGTTTTATGCAGATTGCATTACTTTTAGTGAGAGCACCATTATTGAGCCGAGATTGTGAAGACTTTTGAAGACCACTTTTGATCATATGATTTTGTATGTTGACAGACTTGTTGGACGAGGGTAGTGTGACCCTATGTCCCTTTTGATGTGAGACACTTGTAAACAATGTAACTATGGTCGGTAGTTAATGAAAGCTCAATCTTCATGTTCTCACTAAACACATTGTTGGATTACTTGCTTATGCTATGATCGTGTTGTTGCATGATTGCTTGATGTGACGATTGTTTATATATACGTACCTATGACCTTTAGACAATTACTTAATTACTTAACGAATAAGACCTGACCTATTAAATCTTCTTATTAGAAGGAGAATGCCTCCTCGAAGGAACAATCAACTGCCCATGACCGAGGCAGAGTTACAAGAGCGCATCTCACAGGCCATCGCACAACATGAGGCCCTTCGCTCCAAACACAACGGAGGTACCTCAGGAAATAACCCACCTAACGGTAATGTTTAAGTCCCCTAAGACACATTACAATATGTTTGGACATTTCCTAGTGTGCTTTGCTAATGCTTTCTGTGAATGGTGTTTCTTATGTACAGGCTGTACCTACAAGCAGTGTTTGGACTGCAAGCCTCTGAACTTTGACGGCACTGGAGGTGCCGTAGCTTTTGTGAGATGGGTTGAGAAGACGGATTTTGTTCTGCGGATGAGTAAATGTGCACCAGAGCATAAAGTCACGTACATTTCTGGACTGTTCTTAGATGGGGCTCTGTCATGGTGGAACCTTCATGTTCAAACTTTGGGTGAGGCTGCGGCGTATGCTTTGACGTGGGATGAATTGAAAGAGCTGATGCGAAAGAAGTATTGTTCCCGAGCCAAAATTCAGAAGTTGGAAACTGAATTCTGGAATTTGAAAATGGATGGTCCTAAGATAGCTGAGTATGTGCAGAGGTTTCATGACCTGTCAAGGGTGGTTCCGTACTTGGTGGAGCCAGAATTTAAGAGGATCGAACGTTTCATTTGGGGATTGGCACCTCAGATTCTGAGCATGGTGACAACATCCAAGCCTCCAACCATTACTGAGGCGATCGACTTAAGCGTGGCACTGACAGAGGAAGCCATTAGATTGGGAAAGTTCTCAATTTCTAAGACCAAGAAGAAGGAGACTCACGTAGAGTCATCTGGAGAAAACAAGAGGAAGTTTTCAAATTTCAAGAAGGGTACTACGGCAAACAACAACAACAATGCCAACAAGCGTAGGGACGCTAACCCACCAGTAGAGGCACAAGCTGGTGCTGCAAGTACTGAGAATAGGGGAAAAGGGTATATGGGTACCCTACCAAAGTGTGACGCTTGTCAGTTTCATCATGCTGGTCGATGCAGAGTTAGGAAATGTGAAACTTGTGGAAAAGTTGGTCATTATAAGGAGACATGCTGGTATGGAAACGGACGTGGAAATGGTGGGCAAGGAGGAAATGGAAATGGTAATGGCAACCGTGGTGGAAACGGTTATGGGAATAGAAATCAAGGAGGAAACAACACTCAGGGAGGAAATGGAAACCGGAATGGAAATGGGAATCAGGCGGGAAATGGAAACCGCGGAGGAAATAATAACAACAACCAAGATGGAAATGGGAATGGACGCGGCCAAGGTTGTTATGGTTGCGGTGAAATAGGGCACTTTAAGTGGGACTGCCCAAAGAATAACCAAACTCATGGAAGAGTGTTCAACATTGGAGCTAGGGAAGCTAGCCAGGATCCGAATGTAGTCACTGGTACGTTCCCTATTAATCAACACTTTGCATCTGTGCTATTTGATACCGGTGCCGACTATAGCTTCGTATCTCTAGAGTTTAAGAATATACTTGGTTTAGTAGCAAGTAAGTTAGATATCCCGTATTCGACAGAACTAGCTAATGGAAAGCTAGTGGAAGCCGATGAAGTGATTAGAGACTGTGTTATAGAGCTTGGAGAGCGTGAGTTTTCGATAGATCTTCTGCCAGTTGAATTGGGAAGCTTCGACGTCGTAGTTGGGATGGATTGGTTGTCGAGTAATCGTGCAGAGATTGTATGCCATGAGAAGGTTATCCGCATCCTGATGACGAATGAAGAGACGATTGTGGTTCACGGGGAGAAGCATTATACACCTCTACGGATTATTAGTTGTTTGAAGGCACGGAAGTTTCTGCGTAAAGGATGTGTTGCCTTCTTAGCTCATGTCGTGGACAAAGAGGCTGAAGAACCGAAGCTCGAAGATATCCCTGTGGAAAGGGAATATCCTGAAGTCTTCCCCGAAGACTTGCCAGGATTACCACCCCAACGACAAGTCGAGTTCCACATTGAATTGGTTCCAGGCGTCGCGCCTGTAGCCAAGGCACCTTATCGACTTGCGCCTTCAGAGATGCAAGAGTTGTCAACGCAGCTTCAGGAGCTACTGGACAAGGGATTTATAATGCCAAGCTTCTCGCCTACGGGAGCTGAACAAGTTAACCATCAAGAATCGGTATCCCTTGCTGAGGATTGATGATTTATTCGACCAACTTCAGGGATCAAGTTATTATTCCAAGATCGATCTTCGATCAGGTTATCACCAGTTGCGGATTCAAGAAGAATGTATACCAAAGACTGCCTTTAGAACTCGTTATGGACATTACGAGTTTCTAGTAATGTCGTTTGGCCTTGACAAATGCGCTGGCAGTATTTATGGATTTGATGAATAGATTTTTCAAGCCATATCTTGATAAATTTAGGATCGTATTTATCGATGATATTTTGATCTATTCGCGGACAAAGGAAGACCATGAGCAACACCTTAGAGCCATCTTAGAGCTTCTAAAGAAGGAGAAGCTCTATGCTAAATTCTCAAAGTGCGAATTTTGGTTACGCGAAGTGTAGTTCCTCGGTCACGTGGTAAACGAGATTGGAATTCATGTGGTTCCCACCAAGATCGAGGCAATTAAGAATTGGGAAACTCCGAAGACGCCAACCGAGATCCGACAGTTTCTGAGTTTCGCGGGCTACTATCGCAGGTTCATAGAAGATTTCTCCAATATAGCTCAACCGCTGACCTCCCTCACTCAAAAGGATAAGAAGTATGAATGGGGAGACAAACAAGAAGAAGCTTTTCAGCTGCTCAAGAATAAGCTATGCGATGCACCTATATTATCCCTACCCGAAGGCACTGATGACTTCGTGGTATACTATGACGTCTCGCGTCAGGGATTGGGTTGCATGCTCATGCAACGCCAGAAGGTTATCGCTTATGCTTTGCGCCAATTAAAGGTCCATGAGAAGAAGAACTACACCACGCATGATTTGGAGTTAGGCGCAGTGGTGTTTGCTTTGAATATTTGGCGACATTACCTATATGGTACTCGATGTACTATTTTTACGTATCACAAGAGCCTTCAGCACCTATTCGATCAGAAAGAGCTTAACATTAGACATCGACAATGGGTTGAGTTATTAAATGATTATGACTGCGAGATTGAGTATCATCCAGGAAAGGCGAATGTGGTGGCAGACGCCTTAAGCCGAAAGGAAAGGATCAAGCCCATAAAGGTTAGGGCTTTAGAGATGATTATTCAGACAGATCTCATGTTGCGTATTCATGCTGCACAGAAAGAAGCTCTTAAGAAAGAGAACATTAAGGATGAATATCTCCGAGGAATGGAGAAAACGTTGGTACCCAATGACGAAGGAACCTTGTATTTTATGGGACGTATTTGGGTTCCGCTTTTTGGTGGTCTTAGAGAGGTTATTTTTTATGAATCTCATAAATCGAGGTACTCGATCCATCCAGGGTCGGACAAGATGTACCAAGATTTAAAGGATTATTATTGGTGGCCAAGGCTTAAAGGTGATGTTTCTATGTATGTTGGGAAGTGTTTAACTTGTGCCATGGTGAAGGCCGAGTATTAGAAGCCTTCAGGTCTCCTGCAGCAGCCAGAAATCCCCATGCGGAAGTGGGAGCAGATTTCTATGGACTTCATCACGAAGTTACCCAGGACTCCCAGAGGTCATGATACGATTTAGGTAATCGTAGACCGATTGACAAAGTCTACGCACTTCCTGCCGATTAGAGAGAAGGATAACACGGGTAAGCTAGCTGAGCTTTACCTAAGGGAGATAGTTGCACGTTATGGAGTACCTATCTCGATTATATCTAACAGAGATGGACGATTTGTGTTAAGGATTTGGCAATCCTTTCAAGAAGCTTTTGGTTCTCAGTTGAACCTGAGTACAGCTTTTCACCCGCAGACGGACGGACAAAGCGAGAGAACGATTCAGACGCTCGAAGATATGTTGCGTGCTTGTGTAATGGATTTAGGTGGCAGTTAGGATACTCATCTGGCATTGGTTGAATTTTCTTATAACAACAGCTACCATACAAGCATCCAAGCTGCACCGTTTGAGGCTCTTTATGGACGTAAGTGTCGATCACCGTTATGCTAGGCGGATGCAGGTTACAGACAGATGGTTGGTCCCGAACTGGTCCAGGAAACGACTGATAAGATCATGCAGATTCGAGAGCGCATCAAGGCGTCTCGTGATCGACAGAAGAGTTACGCGGATCAAAGACGAAAACCCTTGGAATTTGAAGTGGGCGATATGGTTTTGTTAAAAGTCTCACCTTGGAAAGGTGTAGCACGCTTTGGGAAGCGTGGCAAGTGAAACCCACGATATATCGGGCCATTCAAAATTTTGGAAAGGGTTGGTTCAGTAGCATACAAGTTGGAGTTACTAGCAGAACTAAATGGTGTTCATGATACATTTCATGTATCTAATCTGAAGAAAAGTCCAACACAAGAGACAGTGGACATCCCTGCGGATGAGGTACACATTGACGACACACTCCACTTCACCGAAGAACCCGTTGTGATTACATATTGGAAAGTTAACAAGACTCGGAGGAGTAGTGTTAAGCTTGTCAAGGTTCGATGGAACGCACGTCACGGCCCAGAGTTTACTTGGGAGCGTGAAGATCATATGAAAGCTAAATACCCACATTTGTTCTGTAACTCCCCTGTAACTAATTGTAAAGCTTAAAATTTCGGGACGGAATTTTCTTAACAGGGGGAGAATGTGACAATTGTCAAATTTGCATGTATCCATACAATTATTAAACAATAATTAGTGCTTAATGACTGTACTGATTTAACATTTATGACATGAATGTTTCCTGATTATCGTTATCATACATGCATGTGCTTCACATATTGCATAATGTCATATCATTATTTCATGCAACACGTATTGGTTCAAATGATGCACGAAACAGAGTTAGCATACTTATCAGACAAATCAGAAAAATGCTGACGGAGTTCAGTACATAGAGAGAAATGGTATTGAGACACAGAATGTGCCAGAAACCAAGAGTTACACTAGTATAGTGTGTAGGAAAGTAAGGATCATAAAACTACCTTCCTAGAGATAGTTTAAGTGCCGGAAAGTGCCTAAAACTCACACAAACTGTAGAGTTCTGCAGAATTCAGCAAAATTCAGCATTTAAACAACTTAATATCATGCAGAAAATATGATTAAATGGTCCAGAATGATTTTCTAAGTGTCGGGAATCAAAACTGTCACAAAAGGTAACATAAAGCACATTAAACTGCGTAGTTTAGCACCTTAATGAACCGGTAACCAACCGAACAACCGGACACTACCCGAAACACCAAATTTTCACTAGAAGCATTGTTTTATCATTTCCGGGCTAGCTATGGTCCCCGAACATCATAACACACTATATAACATCATAATAACTAAACACCTAACTATAACACTTAGATTTCAACCATAAACCTAACTAACAATTTCAAACTAACAAAGACCCCCCCTCATGAACACGGTTACAAGGTGGCCCCACACCTTGATTTTATTTTGTTATTTTAATGGATCATATCTCCTACTTTACTAAACATGTTAACCTTTAGAGAATGTTGTGTTGGAAAATAATATAAGTGACCTATAGTTGATGAACTTCTCATTCTTTCACAAACTCACAACACACACACACAGACACTCTCCTCTCCTCTCCCTTACCTCTCGGCCGAAACCACACCACACACCACCACCTTCATCATTCAACTTTCATCCATTCTCTTGATATCCAAAGGTGTAAGAAGCAATACAAAGAAGCTAGGAGCTCTTGGAAGTTGAAGGACCTCTTGCAAGTGCTTTTAACCACCTCAAATATCATCTTCATCTTCTTGTGTTCATCCCTAGCCTTGAGCTAGTAGTAAGATCATCTAAACTTCATTTTACATCTTATTAAGTTTGTTAAAAGGTGTTACAAGTAAAAAATCATGAAGAACACTATGAATCAAGAACATAAGACTAAAATCATAAGAATACATGTTGTTTATGTGTTGTTATGCTACTTGATTGTTGATTGTTTAAGTTTATGATGTTAAACATCATATGATCTTGCTAGATGGTGATTAAAGACATAATCTAGCAAGATGAGAGGATGATTATGTTAGAAATCAAAATGATCATCCTTATGTTAAAGCATGAACTTGAAGTATAAATTGTTTTCTTGAATAATGATGATCAAAGTGTGATGAGAGTCTTGTAAACATGTGATTTCAAGAATAATTTTTCAAGAAACCAAGTTAAAATATAAGATTTACATAAGCTTGGTTCTTAAAGAAATTAAACACATTTTTAGTGGTTAATCAAGTGTAGAATCATGTGTTTAACAAGAAAAATTTAAGAAGAAATATTTTTAGAAAAATATTTTACAAGTTGTAAACATCTAAATTCTTCAAGAATGATGTTTTTAAATAAATAACCACACTTTGAAGGGTAACTAAGCTTATTAAACACACTAGTAAGTTACTACAATTTTTTGTAAACTTTCAATTCATGAAGTAGTGATTAATGCTTGATTTATGGCTCTTGGTAAGTATTATTTGATTTGTTGTTGATTGTGAATGATTTATAAAAGAAAATGATATGCTTTGAAAGCATGGAAACCTCCATTTTTAAGGGGAAAATATGGCAAAAATTTTCTAGAAAATAAACACTTAGAAAAAAAATTAAACAAATATTTACAAGTATATTTTTAACCATGATTTTCATACAAAGTTTGCCATACATTTTATTACAAAAATTACAAAATATTGGAGTTGGTTTTTGTTAATAAAAGTGACTAAATATGAATTTAGGAAAATATATATTTAGATGCCACCATATGTGTGATTATTGGTATATTATGTGTATTAGTTATATTATTTTAGGACTTGAAATAATATAACTCACCAAAATACCAAGAAATACAATACAAAATATTACCAAAATTCCAAGAAATAAATACACAAATTTATACCCAAAATATTGGAGAAACCGAACAAGGAATATAACTTACAATAATATTCCAGAGTTAAATTCATAAGTTTATTTCGGTAAATGGTATTTTGGACACCAATAAACAAAAATATGATCTTTGCAATTATTACAAAAATATATCATATCTTTGACAAGAAGAAAATATATTATTTTTGGGTAAATAAAAATATATATGTTTTCTTGAAATTATTAGAAGATATATTATTTTTTGGAGAAAATATACATTTTCTTAAATAAACATAAAATACGTTATTTTTGGGTGAAAAATAGACTTATATATATTTTCTAAGTTAAACTTGAAAATATATTATTTTTGAGGTTTAAATGAAAATACAATTATTTTTGCCAAGGGAAAAATTATAAATAATTTTTCTATGAAAAATTTCTTAAAATATATATTTTGAGAATATATATTGGTGAATTTTTATTAGAAATATTATTCCGGAAAGTTTAATACAAAAATTAAGTATAAAGAATACTTAACAAACATAATAAAAATACGTATTCTCGTACGTATAAATATACACCGGAATACACCACCGATACTTGGCAAAAAAAATACACAAGGTTAAAAATAAAAGTATAAATGCACCCATCCTTGGGAAGGATATACATGTACAAATACATAAATGTGTCTATTTAAAATATATTATTTTAACAAATATTCCAAAAATTAATAAATATAATTGAAGTTAAAATATTTATTATTTTAACAAATAATTATATACTTGGAATAATATTAAGACACAATGGAACCTAACTCAAAGACACTAATTAAGACTAAGGTCAAGGCACGACCTACCCGTCTAATAAACCGTAGTACGTTGTAGGTAGTCGTGCACACTAGAAGAAGCTTTGAGTTACATCAGATACAAAGAACGCAAGACTGTGAGTTCATGTCCCCCTTTTCTTTAACTGTTTTCGGTTTTATAACTTCGGGGGTGAAGTACATGTTACAAAATGTTTACAAATGTTTCCATATGGTATGGTTAGATAAGGATAGAACTGTTAGATCATGTGAATGGGTAGGCGCACACTTAAGACCATTAATCCTCGTATAAGGACCGAGGGACATGAGTGATAGATCTATTTGGGTGTAGCGAGCCCCGCCCATGAGGACCGGGATTTGGCTCATGAGGTGACTATGTCTTCCAGCCGGAAGCCCGGTACAAAATCTGCTAGGTTTGAGCCTTCCTACGCCGTTGCACACATGTTAATGGCCTTGCAAACCATTAATTGATCTGCTTCCTTGTTTCTTTCATACCGGTTTACAAATACAAACATACTTACAATGATTACAAGGTTTATTCATGCACACATACAAAACACATGAACTCGCTCAACTTTTGTTGATGTTTTCAAACTACATGTATTTCAGGGAACTAAAATGGATCTGGCGGGCGTTGGAAGTTTTCAAGGGTTGTCTGAAATAAAAGATGTCATCCGGTGTCGAAGGGTTTGGAGTGTGTATCTTATCCTGAATAAGATACATATTTCAAAGCCTAGTTTTTATTACTGACTTTTGTCAAGTCCTTGTGGAACTTAAAACCTTGTTGGTGTTGTATTTTAAACATGAAGTCTGTGTTTGGGATTTTAAAACAATGCTGTTTGTAATATTTGAAACTTATCTATGGATGAACATCTTGGTTTTATCATATAGCTGTTTGTTAGGGTTGAATGCAATGATATTAAGCAATTCACACATAATCACGCTTCCGCAAAAGACAGGGTGTGACACTTTCATCATGACATTCCACAATTTTCATTGTTCCCATAAACTCCATGATTATACTCCCTCCATTACATTAGCTTGGCTTACTCGTCTACTTGGTTTCAACACTTTAACCAATCGTATAATAATCAATCTATAAGCATTTGACCCGCTCGCAATGAAATAACTACATGACTATTTTAAACATCATATTCTAGCTCGTTAACCCGTTCATACCGGATCATCTACATGACCATTCTAACATAACATTCTAGTTCGTTGACCCATTCGTACCAGATCGTCTACATGGCAATTCTAAACATTTCATTCTAGATCGTTGACCCATTCGTACCAGATCATCTACATGGAAATTCTTAAAGTTTCATTCTAGTTCGTTGACTTATTCATACCGGATCGTCTACATGACCATTCTACACATTTCATTATAGTTCGTTAATCCATTCGTACCGGATCGGTCTACATTGTCACACCCCGACCACGTAAAACAACGAATCGTGGCGGAAATGTTGGGGAGTGTTGTAACAGAATTAATTGTTTCACAACCATGGAACTTAAAGTTTCGTTTTATTCATCAAACAAGCGAGTTACATTTTCTTTAAACAAGAAATAAAGAGTACATAACACAAATTAACTAGTTCTTGTCTCGTTTTAAGTCACTAAGGCACAGGTCCGCCTAAGTATGTCTCGATAAGTCCTGTGCATCAACTCCTGAAAACACATGTGAAAATAGGTACGTCAGCATAAAAATGCCTGTGAGATACATAGGTTTCATGACTTGTAAGTTTAGAAAAGAGTTGTTTAATAAAGTTTAGTCATGAACCTTGTAATTTGCTTTGTTTTGTAAATCATTTGAAAAACAATAAGTTCAGATGATATGTATAAATAAGAGAATAATGTATGGTTAAATGAATAACCATGTAAAATGAGTTTGTATAAGATAAGTTGTTTGTAAAACAATGTTTTGTGAAAAGTATGTTATTTGTATAAAATGTTATATGTCTCAAATTGAAATGATTCAAATAACGCTACGATATGTAATACCATACAAGCACTTATATATAGGAAGTACCAGCGGCGTATCCACCATGCTTGTATCATATTACACACGCCTCGTTACTTAAATCACTTACTCAACCAAACCATCAAGATGTAATGTTTAACAATTGTAGAAATGTTTAGGTATAGTCAAATGTCTATTGTCAAATGGTTCACATGGTTCAATAGATACAAATGGTTCACATAATGTAATATAATGTGTTCATATGCTGGATGAGCATATGCAACAAAATATAACGTAAAACAATGTACTAAGTATGCACACAATGGACATACATAGCATAAAATGTAATGTAAAACAATGTACTAAGTATGCACACAATGGGCGTACATAGCATGAAATGTAATGTAAAACAATGTACTAAGTATGCACACAATGGACATACGTAGTAAGTATGCACACAATGGACATACATAGCATGAAATGTAATGTAAAACAATGTACTAAGTATGCACACAATGGACATACATAGCATGAAATGTAATGTAAAACAATATACTAATAGTGTACTAATGAACGTAGCAAGCATATGATATGAAAACATGGAAAAGCATGAAAGTAACAAGTAGGCACATGTGTTTCACCCCAAAACAGTTTGAAAACAGTAAAAGAGGGGTCTATGTACTCACTTGAGATTGCTTAGTTGTCCTTGAGTAACAACCAAACAATGCTAGAGATCACGGATATCAAACGGCACCTAATATAGGTAACTCTGTTAATATACCGGACCTAAATCGGAGGATTGGATAGAATGAGGGCTCGTAAGCCAAATGAGTAGGGGAACTCATGTAATATGGTTTAACAAGGCCTACATACTACAATGAAACCTAACCTAAGTGCTTAGGACCCATTACGACCCGTTTAGGTAGCTTATGCTACTTTAACGCGTCGTTCGCGTAAAACGCGTTCGGAACGCCTAACTAGTCCTATGATAAGTAAAATATGCCTTAACATGTCTAATATTGTTACCAAATCTGTTTAGATACCAAAAGTTATGTTACATATACTTAAAATGAATTTTGGCGTTCAAAGGGCATTTTGGTAATTTACCTAAGGCATATATACTACCTATTATACAACTACTCAAACGATGTGACCATAAGGTATAACCTCGGAAGGTTATTCCCTATTCAACTATGGTTACCGAATGTGTTTGGTCGGATCCTAATGATCGACCAAACGGGTCGGGTTCGCAAGTATAAGCGATTGTTTAGATCGCTTACCTTACGACCCTATATAAGCACTAAACTAAAAGTGACGAGCCAAGCATGTTAAAACATGCTTAACTAAGTTTAGAAAACAGGTTTGGTATCAAAACAAACGGTTTTGATACCTAAGAGTAGTTTGGTTACAAAATACGCAAGAATGCGCGTTTTGGCCGAAACTACGACTCGTCAATGAGCCTAGATAACGTGGTAATCAGTAGGTATAGTCACTAGGGACTATAACCATCTAGATTACGCTCACGATATGAAGTTCAAACGAACTTCACATTGACCATAAACTGGTCAACGCAGAAAGTCAAACAAAGTTTGACTTTTAACGCTAAAAGAATAAAAGAACGAAGGAACACTTACAAAGGGTCCCCGAAAGGTTTGATTTCCAAATATTTCTCAGGTATGAAGCGTTCTTACACCTCAACTTAGAGAAGTTTTCATAAATTAAGTGGGTTTTGAGTTGTGATGGGTTGGGTATTTATAGGATTTGTACCACCGTTAGGATCGTTTCTCGAATACCGTGCTTTGATCTCACCCGTACATTTGTTGGAATGTTATGGAACCCAAATTGGCCCCCCACCATCAGAGATCAACATGTGGAATTGAGATTGGGAGTGGGTAACAACTGTAAACAGCTAGCTGGAAGTTTCTGATGTGCTGGGGACCCCTTACGGACCGTAAGGGTCATGGCTTACGGTCCGTAAGCCAACAACTATGCAGATTTGGCAGATTTGGTCCCTGCACCTTGTTTCGTTGCGTAACGGCACTTCTAACACCCGTCAAACCCAATTTCAGGCTCCACAATGATGTTAAGACATAGGGAACATGAAATATGCTTGAAAACATCTCGGATGTCTGTTCGTTTGGCTGTACGGTTGCGATGTTCGCTTAATTACGACGGAATGTGCATAAGCGCGAAAAACGATCCAAATTGCGTGACGAATGGATTTTTCTTATGCCAAACACTAAAATAAAATATTTTAGTGCTTACATAAATTTTTGGATGTCCGGATGTATTCAGAACGTAAGTTATGCGCGAAAGTGCAAACTTATGCACTTTTTGACGCTTTTAGTCCCCGAATGACCCAAAAGTTTATTTTTGCACACCGAACCCCTCAAAGCCTATTTCTAAGCTATGTAGAGGATATTTATGGTATGTTTAACTTATGGTCATATTCCGGAATGTCTGTTACAGTTCAAATTGGCATACTTTCGCAGTTTGTCAACTTTAGTCCTTGTAAGCGAATAGACTTGATTTTGCCATACCAAAGCCTTCAAAACTTATTTCTAAGTTATGTAAAGGTTATTTAAGGTATGTTAATCCTATGTCACTGTTCCGGAGTGTTTGTTGCATTAAACTGGTTATATTTACGCATCGGTGTGCGTATAACCTTCCAGAAAGCGATTTAGAGCCCGAAATCGAACAAGAATTGATATGTGCAAACGATACACTTATTTATACAAATACCAAGTATGAAATACCATATTTCATTGGTTTGGTATTTGTTTGATGGTTGAAGTGACACAGGTGTCACAGTCTCCCCTACTTTAGGAAATTTCGTCCCGAAATTTAGTTTTAGAGGAAACTTGTGAAGACAGCTGTGACGGTTTCGCTTTCAGACAAATCCATTGAACCCTTAAGTAAAACTCTGGGCCATGTTAGGATTCTTAGCGAAAATGTCAACCCTCAAAGTGAAGTCCTTGTAGTAACAAAACATGGAGTTTCGAACTACGGGCTGAAAAATGTTTCTTATGAAGACTCATCATAGGAAACTGGGTGTGTGATTGATGTGCACAAAGTGGTTTACTAAAAACAACTAAAATTAACCCTAATTTAGACACTCTAAGCTTTAAATTTATAAACTAAGACTCGATCATAACCCTAAACCACACAACCGGCAAGTGTACCGATCAATGTAGTAAAGCTAAAGCAAGTCCGAGTATCGAACCCACGAGACTCTAAGGATTACGCTAAGACTCTATAAAGACTAAGACTGACACGACTTAACTAATTGTTTATTTGATGGGGGGTTTTCTAAAAATCCTAAATAATGCAAATAACGACTAAACTAGATTAGCTAAATTAACTAAACACGAACTCGGACGAAGACTTGAACCAGTGGCGATGAAGACTACCTAGGCTAGACGCAAGCCAAACTCAGAATGGATTCCTATTCGATGATTTTGTGGTGTGGAACCGGGAACTTTAGATACTAAACCTATTAAGACACCACTAAGCCCCTCAAACACTCTCAAGGCGATTCTTGTGGCACTACCTAGGCTGTTACGCTCACCGGCTTTCTAGATTTCTACTCAGTCCTCTAGTTTCTTGAGAGTGCCTATACAAGACGCTCTACCTTTCAGCGCGAACGTCTAAAGCAACTATGGGTTTTAATCTTGGCTTAATAGACAATGGAATGTTAAGGACTTATAACCAAACCGAGACCTATTAATAACCTCGAGCCTTTCCGCGACGAGTTTAGCAGCACACTTGATTTTATTGAATTACCGAATATTACTTCTAAGGTTACTTCACGTGATTTTCACCCTAAAGGATTAATGACCTATTACGTGATATAGACCGTCACCTAAATCAAGAACCCTAGCACAACCCTATTAAGTGATAAAGACCGTCACCAAGGATTATACGAAGCAATAAACAATAATAAAATAATCGTCAAGCACGCATACGCACCAAGTTAAATTCCCGAAGCTTTTACAATACAAGAAAAATCCACAACCACGCCAAAAATCGAATAAAGAACCAAACTTTATTTAACTATTGTCATGCCTAGGTAGTATAAGAGCCTTAGCCGAATATCATAGTCAAGAACAAGAAGCAAATCTCAAATAACAAACAATCCATAATTATGAGTTCGAATAACATAAAGTATATCAAACTAATAAAATAATTATTTGCAAACCCGGGATTGAATCTTCATCGTGGCTTGAACCCTCCTTTTCTTTATTTTCTTGATCGCAGCCTCCTCCGATGATCGCCTTCTGATGTGCGGCTTCTCCTCTCATGTATCGATTCCCTCCTAGATATATGGCCGTCTTTCCCCCAAGTGTCTCTAATGATGTATATATGTAAGGTCCAATAGCATTCATCTTGGGTTTATTAGTGGTCATATAATATGATATTTAGAACTGTTCGACAGGCCCACCATTCAATATATGTTGCTTTACTTTCTGTCCAACTAAATTCCTTTTCTAAAATAAAATCCCATAATTTTCGTGCATGTGTATCTTTTGTGAAGCACTAAGGTTTTATGATGATATATCAATATTTATTTAATGTCCCATATCATGCTATTTTCGTAGATTGCATCGGGAACAATGGCCTCTTTCGTCTGACGGGTATATCTTAGCAGCCCAAAGAAAATAGCGGCAAATTTCCTTCGGTCACTTGCACTCCTTTCTGCCCAACTGCCTGGTTATTTTCATATTACTCGTTTTCGCTCCATTTGCACCAGGACCTGCCCAACACAAGATAATATAATATAATACTAAAAACTAAATAAAAACAAATAAAACCTATACATAAATTATACAATTTACACGGGACAAATATGTGTATTTTACCTTATATCAGTGATTGAGATCAGAATTGGGGAGTGTAAGAATAAATGACATTGGTCGAGGTCCAAGACTTCTCTCGTATCATTACTCTTGTCGCTATCGGTCTTAACACATGACAAAACTTTCTGTGGTTTCTGTGCACTGAATTCCATAATTATGTAGGCCTCCATAATTACGTAATTCCTTGCACAGTCCGCATGGTTCATTTCAAAATGCGTAGGGGGAAAAATCAAACGAATTATCCTGTGGTGATTTAACTAGACTACAATCGTCTCTTTAACTAGATCACCAAAGGATCTATTAACTAGATCAACGGACAATCTCTTGAACTAGACCACCAGAGGGCCTCTTTAACTATATCAACACCTGATATCTTTAACTAGATTGACGAATCAATCTCTTTAACTAGATCAACGAATGATCTCTTTAACTACATCAACGGAGGATGTCTATAACTAGATTGACGAATCAATCTCTTTAACTAAACTAACCAAGAGGAATCTTTAACTACATCAATGGAGGATGTCTTTAACAAGATTGACGAATCAATCTATTTAACTAAACTATTCAAGAGGAATCTTTAACTACATCAACGAAGGATGTCTTTAACTAGATTGACGAATCAATCTCTTTAACTAAACTACTCAAGAGGAATCTTTAACTACATCAACGAAGGATGTCTTTAACTAGATTGACGAATCAATCTCTTTAACTAAACTATTCAAGAGGGGTCTTTAACTATAACGTTGAAGCCCATCAAGGATTTAAGGTAGTACCTTTGGATATCCTACTATGAATCCCTTATACGAAGATATGGAAGATTCTACGAGGATGTGGATAACAAAAAAAAATTGGATCACATAAAAAGGGAACACATAAGCACATAATCACATAATTGTTTAATTTTGCATTAAATTTGTTATCTTTGGATGCGGATACTTAAAGCACACCAGGAATCCAATCCGTGGATTTCATATGGCACTTTAAATCATTTTTTTTTCAAGAATCTATCTATGAAGATAGGATGATCTTCCAAAAATTCGATTTTGTTTTCAAAGAAACATAATATTCGAATTAAGGTACAAATTTTTTTTAGGATTTTACGGAAATACCCTTTGGTACCCTATTATGGATTTATAGAGGTACTTTTGGGTATTCGTCCAGAGTTGTAACTTGCGCCTTGTACTTCGTTTCCTTGGAAGAAACGGGTAATTAGGATTTTCGAGGAAAACGCAAGAGATGATAAAATGGAAGAATTTTGGGGGTAGTTTGCTTTTCAAGGAATACGACTCCTTGCTTGTCGGTATTGTAGGGGATATGTTCTTTATACATACAACCACATAAATACATTGCAATGTAAATAAAAGATTTATTTATAAACAATGATAACAACTGTTTCATGGACCTTGACAACAAAAGAAAATAATACATAAGACGTGATTATTTCTAAATGATGTTGTCTTCTGGTCGGTCAGATGCTCATCCCTGTGCTGGATTTGCATTAGCAAGCTTTGGGCAATTTCTTCGGAAATGACCCATCTCGCCACAGTTGAAGCAAGGACCTGGTGGAAAACGAGCTTGAGCAGGATTTACTTGAGGTTGGTTTGGACCACCTTGGTTTGGGGTAAATCGACAAGCATTTTCCAGGTGACCGAGTCGCCCACATGATGCATATAAACGACACTGTAGGTGATCTAAGTGGTGTGCATTACATTTGTTGCATATCGGTGTAGTACTGGCATAAGGTTTCCTTGCAGGAGGTTGAGTTGGTTGGTTGCGGGTGTTTTGGTTGGGTTGAGCAGCAATCGCACAATTCTGCGAAGCCTTACGCTTCTTAGAAGGTTCAGTTTTGCTTTCCTTGGTTTCCTCCTGAACATTAGCTGCTTGTTTCTTGTCGCCTTTTCGAAAAAGTTTGCCCCTTCTGATCTGAGATTCGGTTAGGGTAGCAGATAATTCAATGGCCTGTCTAACTGTGGTAGGATTACTACCAGTAACAATGTCCTGAACTGGGTCAGGGAGACCATCAATGTATTTTTCGATCGCCTTATCCAAAGGCGTAACCATGGTAGGACACAACAGGCTCAGCTCCTCATATCGATCAGTATAGGCTCGATGTTCACCGCTGTCTTGCTTAAGATCGTCGAATTCTCTTTCCAAAGCCCTAAGTTCATGACGAGGACTGAACTCCTTCATCATCAGAGCTCGAAGCTCTTCCCATGTTTGAGCCAGTGCCACATCGGCACCCCTATCTCTCATCACACCATTCCACCACGTCAAAGGCCGTTTCTCAAAGACACCAGATGCGAAATCTACCTTTCACTCATTTGGGCATTGAACATGCCTGAAGGTGCTCTCTAGACTCTCGAACCATTGCAGAAGTGCAGTCGCTCCTTGAGACCCAGAAAACTTTGATGGCTTAGCCGAGTTGAACGTCTTGAAGTTGCAGGGGGCATTATTATTGTTGAGGGCTTGGTTATATTGAGCAACGATGTTCGGGATTGCGGCAGTCATTTGTTGTGTAATGACAGCTGCCAGCTCCTCAATAGATACCTGATTTTTGCGTCGTGGAGGCATTCTAAAAGGGGAAACAAGAGAGAAAACAAATGAAATGGAATTGGGTAAGAATAGGATGTTACAATTACCGACCAAAATCATGGTTGATGGTCATTTGTTTGAACCACGAAGCAAACAAACAACACAAGGCTGAATTAAAGCAAATAGATCCTCATAATGTATCGCGAAGACATGCTCGCCTATAAGTGGACACTCACCCCAAGAGTTCCCAGGTAAGAGTGACTGGTCCGATTATGTGGATTTGTACGAACACTCTAGCCTTAGACAGAAAACCCAGGGTACAGGCATTCACTCTTCCAGTTTGCACGTGTTCACACTATTTAGGACCCAAAACTTTGACGAGAGTTTTGAAAATTCAAAGGGGTTCAAAACCTTATAACAGAGGGTTCAAAACCTAGTAATCAATCATCCTAGAACAGATGATTAGTTTTCAAAGCGGTTTTGAAATTTATGTTCTTGTTGTGGTCGTCGCCTAAGGATAGCTGACGGTATTGTTTTATGACTAAACACAAGTAAACTCGCGTTAGGGTCCTAGGAAGGTCATAGACTAGGTCAAAGTATTACTAATAACCTAATTCCCTATAACCATTGGCTCTGATACCATCTTTTCTGTCACACCCCGACCAAGTAAAACAACGAATCGTGGCGGAAATGTCGGGGAGTGTTGTAACATAATTAATTGTTTCACAACCATGGAACTTAAAGTTTCGTTTTATTCATCAAACAAGCGAGTTACATTATCTTTAAACAAGAAATAAAGAGTACAAAACATAAATTAACTAGTTCTTGTCTCTTTTTAAGTTACTAAGGCACATGTCCGCCTAAGTATGTCTCGATAAGTCCTATGCATCAACTCCTGAAAACACATGTGAAAACAGGTACGTCAGCATAAAAATGCCTGTGAGATACATAGGTTTTGTGAAAATAGGTTTCATGACTTGTAAGTTTAGAAAAGAGTTGTTTAATAAAGTTTAGTCATGAACCTTGTAATTTGCTTTGTTTTGTAAATCATTTGAAAAACAATAAGTTCAGATGATATGTATAAATAAGAGAATAATGTATGGTTAAATGAATAACCATGTAAAATGAGTTTGTATAAGATAAGTTGTTTGTAAAACAATGTTTTGTGAAAAGTATGTTATTTGTATAAAATGTTATATGTCTCAAATTGAAATGATTCAAATAACGCTACGATATGTAATACCATACAAGCACTTATATATAGGAAGTACCAGCGGCGTATCCACCATGCTTGTATCATATTACACACGCCTCGTTACTTAAATCACTAACTCAACCAAACCATCAAGATGTAATGTTTAACAATTGTAGAAATGTTTAGGTATAGTCAAATGTCTATTGTCAAATGGTTCACATGGTTCAATAGATACAAATGGTTCACATAATGTAATATAATGTGTTCATATGCTGGATGAGCATATGCAACAAAATATAACGTAAAACAACGTACTAAGTATGCACACAATGGACATACATAGCATAAAATGTAATGTAAAACAATGTACTAAGTATGCACATAATGGGCGTACATAGCATGAAATGCAATGTAAAACAATGTACTAAGTATGCACACAATGGACATACGTACTAAGTATGCACACAATGGACATACATAGCATGAAATGTAATGTAAAACAATGTACTAAGTATGCACACAATGGACATACATAGCATGGAATGTAATGTAAAACAATGTACTAAGTATGCACACAATGGACATACATAGCATGAAATGTAATGTAAAACAATGTACTAATAGTGTACTAATGAACATAGCAAGCATATGATATGAAAACATGGAAAAGCATGAAAGTAACAAGTAGGCACATGTGTTTCACCCCAAAACAGTTTGAAAACAGTAAAAGAGGGGTCTATGTACTCACTTGAGATTGCTTAGTTGTCCTTGAGTAACAACCAAACAATGCTAGAGATCACGGATATCAAACGGCACCTAATATAGGTAACTCTGTTAATATACCGGACCTAAATCGGAGGATTGGATAGAATGAGGGCTCGTAAGCCAAATGAGTAGGGGAACTCATGTAATATGGTTTAACAAGGCCTACATACTACAATGAAACCTAACCTAAGTGCTTAGGACCCATTACGACCCGTTTAGGTAGCTTATGCTACTTTAACGCGTCGTTCGCGTAAAACGCGTTCGGAACGCCTAACTAGTCCTATGATAAGTAAAATATGCCTTAACATGTCTAATATTGTTACCAAATCTGTTTAGATACCAAAAGTTATGTTACATATACTTAAAATGAATTTTGGCGTTCAAAGGGCATTTTGGTAATTTACCTAAGGCATATATACTACCTATTATACAACTACTCAAACGATGTGACCATAAGGTATAACCTCGGAAGGTTATTCCCTATTCAACTATGGTTACCGAATGTGTTTGGTCGGATCCTAATGATCGACCAAACGGGTCGGGTTCGCAAGTATAAGCGATTGTTTAGATCGCTTACCTTACGACCCTATATAAGCACTAAACTAAAAGTGACGAGCCAAGCATGTTAAAACATGCTTAACTAAGTTTAGAAAACAGGTTTGGTATCAAAACAAACGGTTTTGATACCTAAGAGTAGTTTGGTTACAAAATACGCAAGAATGCGCGTTTTGGCCGAAACTACGACTCGTCAATGAGCCTAGATAACGTGGTAATCAGTAGGTATAGTCACTAGGGACTATAACCATCGTGATTACGCTCACGTTATAAAGTTCAAACGAACTTCGCATTGCCATAAACTGGTCAACGTAGAAAGTCAAACAAAGTTTGACTTTTAACGCTAAAAGAATAAAAGAACGAAGGAACACTTACAAAGGGTCCCCGAAAGGTTTGATTTCCAAATATTTCTCAGGTATGAAGCGTTCTTACACCTCAACTTAGAGAAGTTTTCAGAAATTAAGTGGGTTTTGAGTTGTGATGGGTTGGGTATTTATAGGATTTGGACCACCGTTAGGATCGTTTCTCGAATACCGTGCTTTGATCTCACCCGTACACTTGTTGGAATGTTATGGAACCCAAATTGGCCCCCCACCATCAGAGATCAACATGTGGAATTGAGATTGGGAGTGGGTAACAGCTGTAAACAGCTGGCTGGAAGTTTCTGATGTGCTGGGGACCCCTTACGGACCGTAAGGGTCATGGCTTACGGTCCGTAAGCCAACAACTATGAAGATTTGGCAGATTTGGTCCCTGCACCTTGTTTCGTTGCGTAACGGCACTTCTAACACCCGTCAAACCCAATTTCAGGCTCCACAATGATGTTAAGACATAGGGAACTTGAAATATGCTTGAAAACATCTCGGATGTCGGTTCGTTTGCCGTACGGTTGCGATGTTCGCTTAATTACGACGGAATGCGCATAAGCGCGAAAAACGATCCAAATTGCGTGACGAATGGATTTTTCTTATGCCAAACACTAAAATAAAATATTTTAGTGCTTACATAAATTTTTGGATGTCCGGATGTATTCAGAACGTAAGTTATGCGCGAAAGTGCAAACTTATGCACTTTTTGACGCTTTTAGTCCCTGAATGATCCAAAAGTTTATTTTAGCACACCGAACCCCTCAAAGCCTATTTCTAAGCTATGTAGAGGATATTTATGGTATGTTTAACTTATGGTCATATTCCGGAATGTCTGTTACAGTTCAAATTGGCATACTTTCGCAGTTTGTCAACTTTAGTCCTTGTAAGCGAATAGACTTGATTTTGCCATACCAAAGCCTTCAAAACTTATTTCTAAGTTATGTAAAGGTTATTTAAGGTAGGTTAAGCCTATGTCACTGTTCCGGAGTGTTTGTTGCATTAAACTGGTTATATTTACGCATCGGTGCGCGTATAACCTTCCAGAAAGCGATTTAGAGCCCGAAATCGAACAAGAATTGATATGTGCAAACGATACACTTATTTATACAAATCCCAAGTATGAAATACCATATTTCATTGGTTTGGTATTTTTTTGATGGTTGAAGTGACACAGGTGTCACAGTCTCCCCTACTTTAGGAAATTTCGTCCCGAAATTTAGTTTTAGAGGAAACTTGTGAAGACAGTTGTGACGGTTTCGCTTTCAGACAAATCCATTGAACCCTTAAGTAAAAATCTGGGCCATGTTAGGATTCTTAGCGAAAATTTCAACCCTCAAAGTGAAGTCCTTGTAGTAACAAAACATGGAGTTTCGAACTACGGGCTGAAAAATGTTTCTTATGAAGACTCATCATAGGAAACTGGGTGTGTGATTGAGATCAGAATTGGGGAGTGTAAGAATAAATGACATTGGTCGAGGTCCAAGACTTCTCTCGTATCATTACTCTTGTCACTATCGGTCTTAACACATGACAAAACTTTCTGTGGTTTCTGTGCACTGAATTCCATAATTATGTAGGCCTCCATAATTACGTAATTCCTTGCACAGTCCGCACGGTTCATTTCAAAATGCGTAGGGGGAAAAATCAAACGAATTATCCTGTGGTGATTTAACTAGACTACAATAGTCTCTTTAACTAGATCACCAAAGGATCTATTAACTAGATCAACGGACAATCTGTTGAACTAGACCACCAGAGGGCCTCTTTAACTATATCAACACCTGATATCTTTAACTAGATTGACGAATCAATCTCTTTAACTAGATCAACGAATGATCTCTTTAACTACATCAATGGAGGATGTCTTTAACTAGATTGACAAATCAATCTCTTTAACTAAACTACCCAAGAGGAATCTTTAACTACATCAACGGAGGATGTCTTTAACTAGATTGACGAATCAATCTATTTAACTAAACTATTCAACAGGAATCTTTAACTACATCAACGAAGGATGTCTTTAACTAGATTGACGAATCAATCTCTTTAACTAAACTATTCAAGAGGAATCTTTAACTACATCAACGAAGGATGTCTTTAACTAGATTGACGAATCAATCTCTTTAACTAAACTATTCAAGAGGGGTCTTTAACTATAACGTTGAAGCCCATCAAGGATTTAAGGTAGTACCTTTGGATATCCTACTATGAATCCCTTATACGAAGATATGGAAGATTCTACGAGGATGTGGATAACAAAAAAAATTTGGATCACATAAAAAGGGAACACATAAGCACATAATCACATAATTGTTTAATTTGGCCTTAAATTTGTTATCTTTGGACACGGATACTTAAAAGTAAGCAAGTGGATAATAGTGCTATCCAACACATAGTGGCACAAGGAATTATAGATGCAATGCCATTTATTCTTCAAACTGTTAAGGATGCTGATAATAAAAGTAAGCATAGCAGTAAGCGACCCATTGAACCAGAAAACAGTGTGAACAATGGACCTATACTTCAATTGCCTATTCCTAAAAGAAGAAGAACCATGCCTTATGGTTGTTCTTATAAAGAATTTTGGTCTTGTAAACCAATGGAATTCTCAGGCAACGAAGGGGCCATTGCTACCTTACGCTGGATAGAAAAGACTGAAGCAGTCTTAAGGATAAGCAAGTGTGCTGAAGAAGATAGAATACTGTTTGCTTCTAATCTGTTTAAGAATGCAGCACTAGAATGGTGGAACACTATCCTCCAGACAAGAGGAAGTGATCAAACCTATAATATGGAATGGGAAGAATTTAAAAACAAAGTCAATGACACAACTATTATTATAGGAGAACTAGATCAACGGTAGGTGGTCATCCCAACTACCACCCAAGTCAATGACACATGCACGAAGCATGTCTTCCAAGGTTTGAATTGTACGCTCACTTTGTCCATCCGTTTGGGGATGGTAAACAGTACTAAAATCTAAACGAGTGCCTAAAGATTGTTGGAAACTTTTCCAAAAATGAGAAGTGTATCTAGTATCTCTATCGGATATAATAGACAACGACACTCCATGGAGAGATACAATCTTGTCCACGTACAACTGAGCTAGCTTGTCGGAGCTATGAGTCTCCTTGATAGGTAAGAAATGTGCTGACTTAGTAAGTCTATCAACTATAACCCATATAGTATCATTTCCATGCCTTTTTTTAGGTAACTTGGTTATAAAATCCATAGTTACCATCTCCCACTTCCATGTGGGAAGTTCTGGCTGTTGTAGCAGACCTGACGGCTTTTGATGTTCCACTTTAATCTGAGCGCATGTCAGATATTTGGCTACATGAGTGGCTATAGATTTCTTCAAACCTATCCACCAATAGTTGGCTTTCAAATCTTGATACATTTTGTCACCTCCAGGGTGAACCGAGTATTTGGAATTGTGAGCTTCCTAGAGGATTATATCTCGAAGTCCTCCATGAGTAGGAACCCAGATTCTTCCATTCATTCTAAGGATTCCATCCTTTCCAGGTGCTAACTGTTCAGCAGTTACACCTAACTTTTCACTTGGAAAGTTAGTTTCTAGTATAGCTTCCTTTTGTGCAGCTAACAGCCTTTCATCCAGGCTATTATTAAGCTCAATGCTCTTGGCATTAATCCTTATAGGTTTGACTCTTTCTTTTCGGCTTAGAGCATCAGCAACTACATTCGCTTTGCCAGGATGGTAGCAAATTTCGCAATCGTAATCATTTAGAGTCTCCATCCAACGGCGTTGTCTCATATTAAGATCCTTTTGATTGAATAAGTGTTGGAGGCTTTTGTGATCCGAATATATCACACATTTAGTTCCATATAGATAATGTCTCCATAACTTTAGTGTAAATACAACGGCACCCAACTCCAAATCGTGGGTGGTGTAATTCTTTTCATGCACCTTTAGTTATCATGATGCATAAGAAATCACTTTGCCTCTCTGCATAAGTACACAACCCATACCGGTGTGTGAAGCATCACAATATACGACAAACTCTTCTGTTCCTTCGGGCAATGTCAACACCGGCGCATTGCTCAATTTCTGTTTAAGAATCTCAAATGATTCTTGTTGTTTCGGACCCCAATAAAACTTTACATTCTTGCGGGTCAGAGTAGTTAGCGGTGCAGCTATCCTTGAGAAGTTCTCAATGAATCTTCTATAATAACCAGCTAATCCCAGAAAGCTGCGAATCTACGTAGGTATTTTAGGTGCCTCCTAGTTCATGATGGCTTCTATTTTAGCGGGATCTACTTGGATACCACACTCACTCACTACATGTCCAAGGAATTGGACTTCACGAAGCCAGAACTCACACTTAGAGAATTTAGCATACAACTTCTCCTGTCGTAGCAACCCTAAGATATATCGAAGGTGTTTATCATGATTAACCTGACTACGAGAATAGATAAGTATGTCGTCTATAAAGACAAAGACAAACTAGTCTAAGTATGGCTTGCAGATTCGGTTCATGAGATCGATGAATGTCGCAGGTGCATTATTGAGCCCGAAATGCATCACTAAAAACTCATAGTGGCCATACCCAGTTCTAAAGGCTGTTTTAGGTACATCTTCTGTTCTAACCTTGAGTTGATGATATCCAGATCTCAAGTCGATCTTCGAAAAGAAGCTTACCCCTTGGAGTTGGTCGAATAAGTCGTCGATCCTGGGCAGAGGACAACGATTCTTGATCGTTACCTTATTTAATTCACGATAATCAATGCATAAACGCTTTGATCCGTCCTTCTTCTTCACAAACAATATAGGAGCTCCCCAAGGTGAAGAGCTGGGTTGTATGAAACCCTTTTCTAGTAAGTCATCCAATTGAGTCCTGAGCTCTTTCATTTCAGTAGGCGCTAGACGGTAAGGGGATCGTGCAATTGGTGCAGATCCTGGTAGAATGTCTATCCTGAATTCAACTTGTCTCTCAGGAGGTAATCCGGGTAATTCATCAGGAAAGACATCAGGATATTCAGATATGATTGGAATATCTTCAATCTTGGGTTTTGGTTCATCAATAGTCACTTGTGCCATGTAAATGACACATCCGTTCTTCAGGCACTTCGAGGCTTTGAGTATAGACACATTGTTGGGCAAACCATATTGTGTATCTCCATGAATGGTGACTAACTCACTAGAGGGGGTTTTGATGTTAATTAGTTTCTTATCACAGGCAATTTGGGCTTGGTAATGCGATAACCAATCCATGCCTAAAACTACATCAAACCCAGCCAATTTCATTGGTAAAAGGGATAGCGGGATAGAATGATTCTTAATGGATATAAAGCATCCATCAAGATGAGTTGAAGCGGTTTCTAAGGTACCGTCTGCGAGTTCTACTTCATATTTTATGCCTAGAGTTTTAATAGGCAGATTCAGTAATTTACTAAACTTATGGTCTACAAAAGACTTATCCACACCTGAATCAAATAAAACTCTAGCATAAATATCATTAATGAGGAAGGTACCTGTTATAATGTTATTGTCGTTCACCGCCTCCCTAGCATTCATCTGAAAAACCCTTGCATTGGTTTTCTTTGCCTCTTCAGGCTTCTTAGCATTCTTAGGGCAATTAGTCTTAATGTGCCCCTTTTCGTTGCAACCATAGTAGGTCGCATCCTTGATGTTTTGGCACTCCACAGTCTTGTGCCCTTTCTTCTTGCAGATCCCACAAGGTTTAGATTGTGGGTCCTGATTGCACTTTCCAAAGTGCCTCTTGTTACATGTTTTACATCTGGGCTTGTCATCCGACTGCCCCTTTTTGAAACCAGAGTTTCCTTTCTTCTTTTTGTTTGAATGATGGGACTGGTCATCCTCCCTCTTTCTTTTCCCCTCCTCGGTGGCTTTCTTCGCCTTACTCCTTACAACATCGAGAGTAAGTGACAAAGATAGATCTACAGTAGATCTATAAGTAGTAGGCTTAGAAGCCTTGACATTTCCTTTAACCTCTGGGGCTAATCCACCTATAAAACGCGCAATGCGTTTGGGTTCTGGGGTGACCAAATACGGCACAAGCCTCGACATTGAGTTAAAACTGGTCACATAGGACCTGCAATCCAAATCCTTCATCACCAGAGTGAGGAAGTCAGTCTCTATTCTTTCCACTTCATGCTGAGGACAGTAAGTGTCCTTCATAAGATCAACGAATTTGTTCCAGGAAAGGTCATACAGAGGAACCTTTCCAGTGGATTGCACCAAGGCTTTCCACCATGTTAGGATGTCACCCTTGAAGGACTGAGACACAAACTTGACGATGTCCTCCTTAGCACACCCACTGATATCAATCACAGTTTCCATTTCATCCAACCACTTCATACAGTCTATAGCTCCCTTTTGTCCCTTGAAATCTCTTGGTTTACACGAGACGAAGTATTTGTAGGTACAACCCTTGTTATACCTGGGAGTCTGATTCAACACAATCTTCTGAGAGTCAGATCTCTGGTTGGATGAATGCTGAGATTTATCCTTTTCCAATGTATGCGAATGTGATAGGGATTTTGTATGAATTTTGGACCGAACATTACTCGGCTCCTTGAATATTTTATCCACAGCTTGAGCAACTGTTGTGTCAATCATTGCTTGTAATTCAGCACCAGTAACATTTATCCTGGCTTCATTATTGTTTCCTTCCACAGGATGACTGTTTTCTTCGTCAGAGCCAGCCATGATTTGAGTACTAAAATCAAACAATAATGATGTATTTAGATCATATAATGAATCATCGCATTGATGATTAGATGGTCATGGTATTTAATAAACCATATAGACCATAAGTCAAATGATTTGCCTAGGTTACAACGAACCATTAATGGCAATCAATTAGGATATAATCCCTTATTGAGCTTCATCTAATCTTCGCGTTCCCACGTGAACTCCGGTCCACGTCTTGAGTTCCAACGAACTCTCACGATCGGGATTCGGCTATGCTTACGGACCTTGACCTCCTGGTCCATAATTTCGATGGGTTCTTCGACAAACTGCAATTTGTCGTCGATTTTCAGCTCTTGAAATGGTACCACAAGTGTTTCATCGGACAAACACTTTTTAGTTGTGACACGTGGAAGACGTCATGAACATCACCCAACTCGGCGGGTAACTCGAGTTTGTAGGCCACTTTACCAATTCGTTCCAGAATTTTGAAAGGCCCGACATAACGAGGATTGAGCTTACCGCGTTTCCCAAACCGTACCACACCCTTACAGGGTGAGACTTTCAACATAACACGATCGCCTACTGCGAACTCCAAAGGTTTCCTACACCTGTTTGCGTAGCTTTTCTGACGGTTGCGCGTTGCCGCCATACGGTTTCTAATCTGGACAATCTTTTCAGAAGTTTCGAGTACAAGTTCCGGGCCTGTGATCTGGCTGTCACCTACCTCAGCTCAGCAAAGAGGTGAACGGCATTTCCATCCGTATAATGCTTTGAACGGAGCTGCCTGGATGCTGGTATGGTAACTGTTGTTGTAGGAGAACTCTATCAAAGGCAAGTGTTTCTCCCAACCTTTTCCAAAATCGATCACACACGCTCGCAACATGTATTCAAGTGTCTGGATGGTTCGTCCACTTTGACCATCCGTCTGTGGGTGATAAGCAGTGATCATGTCGAGACGTGAGCCAAATGATTTGTGCATCGACTGTCATAAATCGGATACGAAACGCGGGTCGTGATCAGAAATAATAGAGGTTGGCACCCCGTGCCTAGAAACCAGCTCCTTCAGATAGACAGCAGCAAGTTGTGAGAACTTATCTGTTTCCTTGATTGCTAAGAAATGCGCCGATTTCGTAAGACGGTCGACGATCACCCAGATGGTATCGTTCCCGTTTTGGGTTCTTGGCAAACCCGTGACGAAATCCATGGCAATATGTTCCCATTTCCACATGGGTATTTCTAGTTGCTGAAGCAGGCCTGATGGTTTCTGATACTCTACCTTGACTTTGGCACAAGTCAAACACTTACTTACATACATCGCGATATGAGCTTTCATCTTCGGCCACCAATACAAAACCTTGAGGTCCTGATACATCTTATCCGAACTCGGGTGAACAGAGTATCGAGACTTGTGTGCTTCGTCCATCACAAGATCTCTAAGGTTTCCAAACAAAGGGACCCATATTCGTTCCATGAAGTAGAGTATACCATCAGATCTCTCTACAAGTCGTTTCTCCATACCCCGCAAATACTCGACTCTAAGGTTTTCTTCCTTCAGTGCTTCTGTTTGAGCCGAACGGATCTGGTCAGGGAGATTCGAGTGAATTATGAGTTGTAAGGCTTGCACACATTTGGGTTTCATTTCCTTCCTACTAAGGGAATCAGCCACGACGTTGGCTTTGCCAGTATGATATTTGATGGCACAATCGTAATCATTTAAGAGTTCTACCCAGCAACACTGCCGCATGTTTAATTCCTTCTGGTCAAAGATATGCTGGAGGCTCTTGTGATCGGTATAAATAGTGCATTTAGTACCGTACAAGTAATGCCTCCAGATTTTGAGAGCAAACACCACGGCCTCCAACTATAATTCGTGGGTCGTGTAATTCTTTTCATGAACCTTCAACTGCCGAGAAGCGTAAGCTATCACCTTCTCGCGTTGCATTAGCACACAACCGAGACCCTGAATAGTAGCGTCACAGTATACCCCAAAATCTTCGGTTCCCTCGGGTAAGGACAAGATTGGCGCACTGCAAAGTTTTTGCTTTAACAACTAGAAAGCATCTTCTTGTCTCATTCCCCATGAGTATACAATGCCTTTCTGTGTTAATGAGGTAAGAGGTTGAGCGATCTTTGAGAAGTCTTGGATAAACCTGTGATAGTACCCAGTGAGACCAAGAAATTGTCGCACCTCTGAGGGAGTCTTTGGTGCCGCCCAATTTCTGATAGCCTCAAACTTAGCAGGGTCCACGTGTATCCCCGATTCATTCACAATATGCCCAAGGAAGTGCACCTCTTGAATCCAGAAGTCACACTTAGAGAATTTTGCATAAAGCTGCTCCTTCCTCAGGAGCTCCAAGATAAGACGCAAGTGTCGTTCGTGGTCCTCCTTGCTTTTAGAGTAGATCAGAATGTCGTCGATAAACACGATAACAAAATTGTCAAGGTATGGTTTACATACACGGTTCATGAGATCCATGAATACCGCTGGTGCATTAGTTAACCCGAATGGCATAACCAAAAACTCATAATGGCCATATCGCGTTCGGAAAGCCGTTTTAGGAAGGTCCTCCTCTCGAACTCTCATCTGATGATAGCCCGATCTTAAATCGATTTTCGAGTAAAAACTTGACCCTTGCAACTGGTCAAACAGATCGTCGATGCGTGGCAAAGGATAGCAGTTCTTGACAGTCACCTTGTTAAGTTCCCGATAATCAATACACATATGAAAGGACCCGTCTTTCTTCTTTACAAACAGAACTGGGGCTCCCCAAGGCGAAGAGCTGGGTCGGATAAAACCTCTATCCAACAGTTCTTGAAGTTGATTAGATAACTCTTGCAACTCCCCAGGTGCAAGACGATAAGGAGCTCGAGCAATTGGGGCCGCTCCTGGTGTAAAATCAATCTGAAATTCCACTTGACGGTGAGGAAGTAAACCAGGAAGTTCCTCAGGAAACACATCAGAAAATTCACGAACAACTGGCAGGTCTTCGATCTTCCTCTCTTCAGGATGAGGATCAGTAACAAGTGCTAAGATAGCAGGATACCCCTTTCGTAGACACTTCTAAGCTTTCATAGTTGAGATGATACCAACCATCGCATCACTGCGATGCCCTTGAACCGATAGAGACTCTCCACTAGGGAGTGGTATACGCACGATTTTCTCTTTACAGAGAATTTCAGCTTGATGCTTAGACAACCAATCCATACCCACCTAAAACTACCGAGGGTAACGGGAAGGAGGTCAATGTGAAACACTTGACCCACAATATCGAGTTTACATCCCATTAAAATGTGTGTGGCTTCAGTTGTTTTACCATCGGCTAATTCTACTACATGCTTAGCTTCTAAAGGTTTTGGAGTTAACCCTAATCGTTGACTGAACTCTAAGGACACATAACTCCAATCGACACCGGAATCAAATAACACAGAAGCAAAGAGATTGTTCACAGAAAACATACCAGTCACGACATTGTCGTCGTTCCTAGAATCACCAGCACCAATCGTAAACACCCTTCCACGTGCACCATTTCCCCCATTGTTGCCGTTGTTGTTCCCAGCATTGTTGTTGTTATTCTGACGGTTGTTGTTATCATTGGCGTTTTGGTTCAGCTGAGGGCAATCATGTTTAATGTGACCCTCGTCCCCACACTGGAAACACCCCTTCCTATTGCCTTGATTCTAATGGGGCTGCTGCCTTTGCTGTTGCTGATGCTGCTGATTATGCTGCTGATGTTGCTTCGGGAACGGAGCTCTACAGTCTTTTTCCATATGGCACACCTTATCACACCTATGGCAAGCTCGGACACACGGTCCACGATGATGATAACCACATTTGCTGCACTTTGGCTTCCTACCAAGGTAGGAGCCTTGGCTCTGATTGCTGCCCTGGCCTTGGTTAACTGAGGACGACTGACTGAAACTACGATTATTGCTATTGTCAGGCCTCTTCTGCGATTGGCTTGCACTGGTTGCTTTGTCAGCATCGTTCCATTTACACTTGTTATCACTAGCAGGTGTGGTAGCTGTAGCAGTAGGGGTAGTAGCAGAAACACGAGGCGGTAGCGATCCACATTCGACCTCTTGGTCGATAATCTTGTGTGCTAATCGGATGATCTGAGGCAAGTTGTTAAGATTCGCAGCAGTGACCAAGCACTTTACTGATGGTGCTAGGCCCTTGATGTACAATTCGATTCTTCGAGGTGGGGGTCGAGACAAGTTAGGGCACATGTTTGCTAGCTCATGAGATCGTTTCGTGTAAGCCTCGATCTTGGACCCTTCCATCTTCAGATTGTAGTATTCGTTCTCAAGTTTCCGAATCTCATCACGAGGATAATACTACTCCTTGAAGTCATCCCAAGTAGTTGCATTAGCCATCTCGATGCCCAACATTTGCACCTTGGCATTCCACCAAGTTAGGGCACCATCCTCCAAGGTGCCTGTTGCATACTTCACCCGGTCCCCTACGGGACAGTTACACATAGCAAATACTGATTCAGCTTTCTCAAACCAACGAAGTAGCCCCACAGCTCCTTCAGTCCCACTGAATCTCTGTGGCTTACAATCCGTGAACGTCTTAAACGTACAAGCAGGCAGATTGTTTTTATTTTGATTCGCTTGTTGACCAGCTTGATAGGCTGCCAAAGCCTCAGCCACACGTGTGTTAATTAAGTTCGTCAACTCGTCCCGAGTCATCGCAATGTGACCATGCCCATGGCCTCGTCCGCTCATGATTCTATATAAGAAATGGGAAAAGGTTAAGAGTCGAGATATGGTAGGAGTCAAACCTCACAATGTCTTCTGCAGACTACTGAGTTTACATCAAACAACAGAGCGGAACCCCCTTCACACTTATTAAGCCTTACTGGGACTCACATGCACCCCACATTATTATTATGTGTGCACCCATAATAACAATGCAATTTGCATGCTTATCTCAGCTCCTCCGAACTCGTGCTAAAAGGTTCCTCAAATTCGAGTAGCAAGACAAAATGTATCACAATACATAAATCATGAAACTCTAAAGGAAGGTCGCATTGTGACTCTATCAGCCACATAACATAGGCAAGTAACACATGACTTCAGTCAGTAGTGCTAAGTGTGCCATCACATGCAACATCATACGTAAGTATACACTAGATATACCATGCAATAAGTAAACGGGAGACGAACCTTGCAATCTGGAGCTGAGTGTCATGGTCGATTTCAAAGCTGTTCGGTTATAGTCTGGTTCTATAAAAACGTTTTAAAACCTAGTTCACTATAACCATTGGCTCTAATACCAAACTGTCACACCCCCAAAATACCACATGCGGTAACACCGCGGGATGTGTGACGTACCAGGATCCAGCCACTAATCACATTGAACTATAACAATATATTAAATAAAAGATTCCATTTATTTCATAACATAGTTTCAAATCATAACTTAAATCAAAATATCAGCAGAAGCATAATGTAAATCGTTATTCAACTGTTTCAAAACAAGTGTACGAAACCAAAGAACACGTATCCAAGAGACACGACCCATGACCACTCCAGCACTCCCAGATAGCAAGTCCCATAACCATGAATCTAACGACCTGCAAGCATGCAGACAAGTGTGTCAGACGACGCTGGTGAGTTCAAAGTTTGTTAACATCTTTAGTTACCAAATATGAGTTTAAAACATTTCAAAGATTTGATGTTGTTAATAACTCAATTACCGCAGATGGCTCCAGATTATTTGCCCTTCCCCAATGCTCTATCAAACATTGGTCAAGTGGTTAAGGTAATTAGTTCACGACCGTCCTCCCTGGTACGGTGTGAGGGTGCCAAACCTAATAGCGCTATCAACTAATAACCTCGTTGCCTCCCTGGCTGTCACACCCCGACCACATAAAACAACAAACCGTGGCGGAAACGTCGGGGAGTGTTGTAACAGAATTATTGTTTCAAACGACGGATGCGAAGAGTTTCGTTTTATTACATATTAAACATTGTCTTAAGTTAAACAAACAAGTCAAACACAGTCTATTATCATTATTAAATCACTAAGGCCTCGTCCGGTCCTAAGTGAGCATGCATCCTACTTGCAATCAACACTAAGCAACTTCACCTGAAACATATGTAAAAACAAAGTCAGCAAAGAAATGCTGGCGAGTACATAGGTTTTGTGAGAGTGTCAGATTCATGGCTCGTTTACATATTGAAATATTTCGTATGACTTCGTTAATCGATATTAGAAACCTTGTTTTGTAAAATGTTTGTATTGTAAAATGAATAACCAAGTCGAAACAGATTGATTATAATTTTATAAACCTCGATGCCATGAATCTTAACCCAAAACATTTGTTTTCGTAAACCAAATCGTAAATCATTCTCGTAATAATACTCGTATGGTTTATATCGTTTTGTAAACCTCGTTTGTGTGACATCGCTTCCAATTGTTTACCCAAATCGTTTAATTCGTTAATAATCGCTTTAGTCGTTTGAATCATTCTCGTTTTAGATCGTGGAACTACTTTTGGTCGTCTAGCTAATAACATTCAAACCTGTGTGAATCGTCTATTGTTCAACTCGTTTTCGCATTAACAAACCTCCAAAGGGTAAGTTAACAATCATCAGATTCGGTCGTTACCCACCTAACCCACACATAACCATGGGTCCGGTCTGATAACGGGATTTGTCGGATCCTATGGTACCATAACCTAATACTGGCCGGTTTGGCCAAAATTAATGAATGCCATTCGTTATGTAATTACAACCAACAAGCTTGTTCACATTATCGAAATCGTTATTAGTTTGGTATAAACCATCTTACTCGTTTTGAAACCATCGTTAAAACATCGAAATCGTTTTGATACATATGAATCACCCCAAAACAATTGGAAATAGTAAAAGAGGGGATCTATGTACTCACCTTCGGGTGCGTTTTTAAATGTTAACACAATCCCTCAATTGTTTATCCGCCCTAAATTAAATAAGAATGGTTTTAATAATCAAAACCCACGCTTCGACATGCAAAATGCTACTTATGTTATTTCTGTTTTAATATATACGAAACTGGACTGTTTTCGGACATTTAAATAAAATAGTTAACTTATTCCAAAAATTCCCAAATTTTTACAGAATGTCTTAAACGATCCAAATTTTATTGTGTAAAAATATCGGGGTCCAGTTCGTTACCAATATTTTATAACAATTCATTTTCCGGACTGTAAGCAGATTTGTTACTTTCTGATCGCAGTCTACGGAATAATTCGTTTAAAAATCATCGTAAGTCCGATTTACGAAATTCCAATGAGAGAATTACAAATACAACAGTGATCAACTATGGTATAAATTTCGTGATCAGACTCCACATAGAATACAAGTTATGATAGAAAACAGGACGCATATTTTCAGCACCAAAAATGCAGCTCTAGCTACTGTTACAAAAAGACACTTTAAAATAGTAAACGGAGTCCAAAATTATGATTCCGGTGTCATTAGAACCGTATTTTATAATAACACATTATAGACTTAAGAAAATACATTTTTCGGTCTGGTTACAGCCAGTTAAAGGCGGCTGGAAATGCAGATCAGCAAGCTGTTTTCAGTCTTTTAACCTTATAAAGTGTGTTCGATTGATTCCGTTAACATGTTTAGCGATCACAATAATACTTTCAGAAGATTAGCACTTATATATGTCAGATTTATCATGCATTAACATATTTCATTCATCATATTAACACTACTTTAACCATACTTCATCTTTAGTTAGTTATACTTCAAGACTTGTTTAAGTTCTTTAGACTTCTTATGTTTTTGATCATTAAGCATCATTAACCACTTAAATAACAAGTAAAATGCAAGGATCTAAGTGCTTACCACTAGCACAAGGCTAGGGGAGTTCGAGTGTAGAAAAGTGGTGGATAAAAGAAATATAGAGAGGTTCTTGAGCTTCCGAGTGCACCGGGTCTTCTTGTATGTCACCTTGCACACTTGTATGTATGTAAAATGGCTAGACAAGATTTGAATGGTGGGTGGATGATGGTTGATGATTGCTGCCGAACAAGGAGAAGAGAGGAGGAGGAAGTATGAGTTGAAGATGTGTTGTGAAGTAAGAGAGTGGTGGACTAGGAGTCATTACTTATAAGCTCCAACACTCCATAATCCTTTGGTCCTTATGTCATCTAAAGTACCCTACATATCCCTTAAACAATTAGAAGAAAATCAAGGGGATTTCCCATGTGTCATAATCGGTTGGGGGGGGGGGTGGTTGGTTTAATTGGATTCTAAATTGGCTAGTTACATAACTAGTTAGAAACTAAGTGTGTAGTTAGGGTATTAGTACGTGTGTAATAATATAACGGGTGTTAGGGTGTTCGGGGACCCTAACTAGTTCAGAAAAGTAAAAACAATATGTTTGACAATACTTCTGTGTTCCGGGTAGTGTCCGGTTGTCCGGTTAAACAACGTTCCGTTAAAGTGTTTAATTATGTACCGGGTATTTTATCTAGCGTTCAAATCCCGATTTATGGCGTTCTAAATTATTTTTATTATTCTATAAAAATAAACTGGACAAAATATTACTGAAATAAATTTCAGTTGCCAAGACTGGCTACGTTGTCTGTGGTTCGCAGTAAAAGCACTGTGTCGCGCAGAAACACGCGGTACGCGCTTAAACTTGAAAAATAACGTTTTTAAGCGTTTTAATTTATTTTTCAACACGAACCTGATTAAAATAAGATTTTAACCATAACAGAATATTTGTGGGATTTAAATATTATCCGGCGGTCACCAACGTTCGTTTCGCAGTTTTGTCGTAATTAGTTCTTTAGTTCACATAAACATGTTTTCGCCATACCGAATCCTTGGAAACTTATTTCTAAGTTATGTTAAGGATATTTAGGGTATGTTCGGCTTATGTCACAGTTCCGGAGTGTACCTCGCGTTAAACTGATTGCGTTTATGCACCAGTTTGCGTCTAACCTTCCAGAAAGTGATTTAAAGCTTGAAATCGGAGTCGAATCAAATTGTAAAATCATTAAACACAATTGCACATATAATATCACCAAAACACATATAATAACACTAAAGCATATTGTTTTATTGATAACTGACATTGTTTTACATAATAAGATGATTACAGAACACAGTTGTCACAGTCTCCCCTACTTTAGGAAATTTCGTCCCGAAATTTTATTTAGAGGAATCTTGTGAAAACAAATGTGGATATTTCACCTGCATCTGGTCCTTACATTCCCAAGTAAACTCGGGGCCACGTTTGGATTCCCAGCGAACTTTGACCAAATGAATCCGTTTGTTCTTCAACTATTTGTATGTACGTTCCACTATCTCCACAGGTTTCTCGACAAAGTGCATCGTTTCATCAATTTGAATCTCATCGAGAGGAATGTGAAGATCTGCATCAGCTAAACACTTTCGCAAATTGGACACGTGAAAAGTCGGATGAACATTTCCAAGCTCTGGAAGTAGCTCTAGTCGATAGGCAACCTTTCCAATTCTTTCAACAATCTTAAATGGTCCAACATATCGTGGTGCAAGTTTTCCTTTCTTTCCAAATCTCACCACTCCCTTCTAAGGTGAAACCTTGAGTAGGACACGGTCTCCGACTTGAAATTCCATGGGCTTGCATCCCAAATCTGCGTAACTCTTTTGACGGCTTCTAGCGGTCACAAGATTATCGCGGATTTTCTTGATTTTGTCCGTTGCTTCCAGAATGATCTCAGGTCCAGTAAGCTGAGCTTCACCGGTCTCATTCCAACAGACAGGTGAACGACATTTTCGACCGTAGAGAGCTTCGAATGGTGCCATCTTAATGCTAGCATGATAACTATTATTGTATGAGAACTTGATCAATGGCAAGTGAGAATCCCAATTACCACTAAAGTCTATCATGCATGTTCTAAGCATATCCTCTAAAGTTTGAATCGTCCTCTCAGATTGGCCATCTGTTTGGGGATGATAAGCAGTGCTTAGATTCAGTTGGGTTCCCAAAGCAGATTGCATGGTCTTCCAAAAATGAGATGAAAACCGAGCATCACGATCGGAAATGATATCTAAAGGAACACCATGTCGTGATACAATCTCGTCTACATAGATCTTGGCAAGCTTCTCAGCAGAGAAATCCTCACGGATTGGTAAGAAGTGAGCTGATTTTGTCAAATGATCAACTATGACCCAAATAGCATCGTGACCTTTAGACGTACGCGGTAACTTGGTGATGAGATCCATTGCAATGTTCTCCTATTTCCAAACTGGTATCTCTGGTTGTACAAGCAAACCAGAAGGTCGTTGATGTTCAGCCTTGACTTTGAGACAAGTTAGGCATTTCGATACATACAAGGCAACATCCTTCTTTATACCAGGCCACCAGAACTTAGTGCGAAGATCCTTGTACATTTTATAAGCACCAGGATGGATAGAATATCGAGACTTGTGAGATTCTTCCATTACTAAGGTGCGAAGATCGTCCTGATTCGGAATCCACAAACAATTCTCAAAATAGAGTAAACCATCGTCTTTCCTTTCGAGTTTAAGCTCAAGTTGAAGTGGTAGCTCATATTTCAATAAGTCATTGATCACACAAGATCGTTGAGTTTGAAGAACACGAGATTGAATATCAGATAGAGTTCGAACAGAATGAAGCTTGACTCGTTCCTTTTGGCTAAGCGCATCGGCCACGACATTCGCCTTACCAGGATGGTAGCGGATCTCGCAATCATAATCGTTTAAGAGTTCAACCCAACGTCGTTGCCTCATGTTCAGCTCCTTCTGATTGAGAATATGCTGGAGACTTTTGTGGTCTGTGAAAACCACACACTTCGTTCCATAGAGGTAGTGTCTCCAGATTTTAAGCGCAAAAACCACAGCTCCTAACTCAAGATCATGAGTCGTATAGTTCTTCTCGTGAATTTTCAGCTGTCTAGACGCATAAGCTATAACTTTACCCCGTTGCATAAGAACGCAACCAAGTCCTAGATTCGACGCGTCACAATAGACAACAAAATCATCGTTTCCCTCAGGCAGAGATAAAACAGGAGCATCACAGAGCTTTCGTTTCAGCGTTTGGAACGCTTCTTCTTGCTTAGGTCCCCACTCAAAAGGCTTATTCTTCTGAGTCAAAGCAGTGAGTGGAACCGCGATCTTTGAGAAACTAGAAATAAACCGTCGATAATAACCAGCAAGACCAAGAAAAGAACGAACTTCTGTAGGTGTCGTCGGTGTATTCCAATCCCTAATTGCAACAATCTTGGATGGGTCTACATGAATACCCTGAACAATGACCCAAGAACTGAACTTCTTTAAGCCAGAATTCACACTTGGAGAATTTAGCAAAAAAGTTGTTCCTTCTTCAGAAGTTCCAATGTCAAACGAAGGTGTTGCTCGTGCTCGGCTCGAGACTTTGAATAAATAAGAATATCGTCGAT
Organism: Helianthus tuberosus; assembly: GCA_030545235.1. NCBI lineage: Eukaryota > Viridiplantae > Streptophyta > Magnoliopsida > Asterales > Asteraceae > Helianthus > Helianthus tuberosus. The sequence goes on from CM060352.1 coordinate 123,492,429, forward strand.
GAACACAATGATGAACTTATCTAAATAAGGTTTCAAACCCTATTCATTAAGTCCATGAAGATAGCTGGGGCATTTGTCAAACCAAAAGGCATGACAGTGAACTCGTAGTGCCCATATCTCGTACGAAAAGCAGTTTTGGGGATATCTTCTTCGAACACGCGAAGTTGATGATACCCAGAACGCAGATCGATCTTGGAAAATCATGAAGCACCTTGCAGCTGGTCGAAGAGATCATCAATTCTAGGTAGGGGATATCGATTCTTGATGGTAAGCTTATTAAGGTCATGATAATCGATACACATTCGAAAAGATCCATCTTTCTTTTCACAAAGAGGACAGGAGCTCCCCAAGGTGAAAAGCTTGGACAGATGAATCCTTTATCAGACAACTCTTGAAGCTGTTTTGATAACTCTTGCATCTCCGATGGTGCAAGACGATAAGGTGCTTTCGCAATCGGGTTGGCATTGGGTACAAGGTCAATATGAAACTCGACTTGACGAGCTGGAGGCAAACCAGGAAGTTCATCGGGAAACACCTCTGGATAATCCCGAACAATCGGAATATCCTGGATACTCTTGCTCTTGCCTTTCTCCTCGGTGACATGTGCCAGGAAAGCAACATATCCTTTTTGCAAATACCTTTGGGCCTTCATACACGACATAAGCTTCAATCCACCAGATGGTTTCTCACCATGAACTTCCAGAACATCGCCAGACGGAAGAGGAATACGAACAATCTTATCAAAACAAACCACCTCAGCATGATGTTTGGTTAACCAATCCATCCCCACGATAATATCGAAACTCCCGAGTTGCATCAGCGTGAGGTCGATGGGAAAAAGATGGTTATCAAGGTTTAACTGACAATCACGAATAACAGAATCGAGAACAAGAGGTTTACCAGTAGCAACTTCGATAGACAAGGGTTTCCTCAGTTTAGTTCTAGGTATCGCAAGCAGAGGCTCAAAAGATAACAAAACAAAACTTCTATCGGCGCCAGAATCAAAAAGAATAGATGCAGGTCGATTGTTAACAAGAAACGTACCATTGACGAAGAGGTTGTCAGCTCACGCCTCATTTGCATTTAGATTGAATACTCGTCCACGAGCGGGATTCGCATTCGCATTGACATTCACGTTCGGATTTGCATTTACATTTGCCAACCTCGGACAGTTGTTGCGGAAGTGACCATACTCTCCACAATTGAAGCATGAACCCGATGGGAATCTAGCAGCTTTCTCCTGAACTGGGGCTTGATTCTGAACAATCTGATTTTGGCCCGAACGACAGACGTTGGCCAGATGCCCAAGTTTACCACACGTTGTGCATTGCCTACAAGCTTGTTGTGCAACATGATGACCGTTGCAGCGAGCACAATGAGGTGCGGTACCAACATACGCTTTCTTCGCAGGAGGTTGAGCTGGTGGGTTCTGAGCAGTTTGTGCAGTTACTGCAAAGTTCTGAGCACCCTTTCGCTTTCTCGACTTCTTCAAAGACTCACCCTTCTTACCCTTACCCTTTTCCTTGTCTTTAGCAGAATCAGTTGACTTCTTCTTATCACCCTTGCAGGTAAGTTTACCCTTCCTGACTTGTGACTCAGTCAGGGTAGTAGATAACTCGATCGCTTGACGAACAGTAGCAAGATTAACGCCAGTCACAATATCTTGTATGGAATCGGGTAACCCATCGATATACCTCTCTATCGCTTTCTCCAACGGGGTAACCATAGTAGGACACAAAAGACTGAGCTCCTCAAATCGATCCATGTACGCACGGTGTGCTCCCCCGTCTTGTTTCAGATCGTCAAACTCTCATTCCAAAGCTCGAATTTCGTGAGGGGGACAGAACTCTCTCATCATGAGAGCTCGAAGCTCTTCCCATGTTTGTGCCAACGCCACTTCGGCACCCCTATCGCACATCACTCCGTTCCACCAAGTAAGAGCACGCTTCTTGAACACACTTGATGCAAATTCAACCTTACGCCCATTCGGACATTGCACATGTCTGAATGTGTTCTCGATACTCTCGAACCATTGGAGGAGTGCAGTCGCTCCTTGTGACCCAGAAAACTTTAACGGCTTAGCAGAATTGAGACTCTTGAAATTACATTGTGCGTTGTTGTTGTTGTTGTTGTTGTACAGCTCCTGGATTTGGGTCACAATGCCTGGAAACACAGCAGCCATTTGCTGAGTAACAAGGGCTGCGAGTTCTTCAGCAGTAAAAGATTGTGCATCACGTCGAGGAGGCATTGTCTAACAAGAATATATGAGAAACAAGTGAGGTCGACAATTAGGAAAAACGAGAAAGGTATTGAAAATATCGACGAAACATAAGGAAGGCGATCATTTGTTCGTTACCTCGAATAAACAAACGACACGCAGTGACTAATCAAAGTAATGAATCAAAATAATGTATCGCGAAGACATGCTAGCCTATAAGTGAACACTCACCCCAAGAGTTCCCAGGTAAGAGTGACTGGTCCGATTATGTGGATTTGTACGAACACTCTAGCCTTAGACAGAAAACTCAGGGTACAGGCATTCACTCTTCCAGTTTGCACGTGTTCACATTATTCAGACCCAAACTTTGACGAGATTTTGAAAACTCAAAAGGCACTAAGCCAAAAATGAGTCAAACTGGAAGGGTTCAAAACCTTACAACAGAGGGTTCAAAACCTAGTAATCAATAATCCTGGAACGGATGATTAATTTTCGAAGCAGATTCAGATTTTGTTTTTAAAATCTAAACGTAAATCAACTTGCGTTGGGGTCCTAGAAAGTTATAGTCTAGGTCAAAATTTTACTAATAACCTAATTCCCTATAACCATTGGCTCTGATACCAACTCTTCTGTCACACCCCGACCACGTAAAACAACGAACCGTGGCGGAAACGTCGGGGAGTGTTGTAACAGAATTATTGTTTCAAACCATGGATGCGAAGAGTTTCATTTTATTACATATTAAACATTGTCTTAAGTTAAACAAACAAGTCAAACACAGTCTATTATCGTTATTAAATCACTAAGGCCTCGTCCGGTCTTAAGTGAGCATGCATCCTACTTGCAATCAACACTAAGCAACTTCACCTGAAACATATGTAAAAACAAAGTCAGCAAAGAAATGCTGGCGAGTACATAGGTTTTGTGCGAGTGTCAGATTCATGGCTCGTTTACATATTGAAATATTTCGTTTGACTTCGTTAATCGATATTAGAAACCTTGTTTTGTAAAATGTTTGTATTGTAAAATGAATAACCAAGTCGAAACAGATTGATTATAATTTTATAAACCTCGATGCCATGAATCTTAACCCAAAACATTTGTTTTCGTAAATCAAATCGTAAATCATTCTCGTAATAATACTCGTATGGTTTATATCGTTTTGTAAACCTCGTTTGTGTGACATCGCTTCCAATTGTTTACCCAAATCGTTTAATTCGTTAATAATCGCTTTAGTCGTTTGAATCATTCTCGTTTTAGATCGTAGAACTACTTTTGGTCGTCTCGCTAATAACATTCAAACCTGTGTGACTCGTCTATTGTTCAACTCGTTTTCGCATTAACAAACCTCCAAAGGGTAAGTTAACAATCATCAGATTCGGTCGTTACCCACCTAACCCACACATAACCATGGGTCCGGTCTGATAACGGGATTTGTCGGATCCTATGGTACCATAACCTATTACTGGTCGGTTTAGCCGAAATTAATGAATGTCATTCATTATGTAATTACAACCAACAAGCTTGTTCACATTATCGAAATCGTTATTAGTTTGGTATAAACCATCTTACTCATTTTGAAACCATCGTTAAAACATCGAAATCGTTTTGATACATATGAATCACCCCAAAACAATTGAAAATAGTAAAAGAGGGGATCTATGTACTCACCTTCGGGTGCGTTTTTAAATGTTAACACAATCCCTCAATGGTTTATCCGCCCTAAATTAAATAAGAATGGTTTTAATAATCAAAACCCACGCTTCAACATGCAAAATGCTACTTATGTTATTTCTGTTTTAATATATACGAAACTGGACTGTTTTCGGACATTTAAATAAAATAGTTAACTTATTCCAAAAATTCCCAAATTTTTACATAATGTCTTAAACGATCCAAATTTTATTGTGTAAAAATATTGGGGTCCAGTTCGTTACCAATATTTTATAAAAATTCATTTTCCGGACTGCAATCAGATTTGTTACTTTCTGATCGCAGTCTACGGAATAATTCGTTTAAAAATCATCGTAAGTCCAATTTACGAAATTCCAATGAGAGAATTACAAATACAACAGTGATCAACTATGGTATAAATTTCGTGATCAGACTCCACACAGAATACAAGTTATGACAGAAAACAGGACGCACATTTTCAGCAGCAAAAATGCAGCTCTAGCTGCTGTTACAAAAAGACACTTTAAAAATAGTAAACGGAGTCCAAAAATTATGATTCCGGTGTCATTAGAACCGTATTTTATAATAACACATTATAGACTTAAGAAAATACATTTTTTGGTCTGGTTACAGCCAGTTAAAGGTGGCTGGAAATGCAGATCATCAAGCTGTTTTAAGTCTTTTAACCTTATAAAGTGTGTTCGATTGATTCTGTTAACATGTTTAGCGATCACAATAATACTTACAGCAGAGTAGCACTTATATATGTCAGATTTATCATGCATTAACATATTTCATTCATCATATTAACACTACTTTAACCATACTTCATCTTTAGTTAGTTATACTTCAAGACTTGTTTAAGTTCTTTAGACTTCTTATGTTTTTGATCATTAAGCATCATTAACCACTTAAATAACAAGTAAAATGCAAGGATCTAAGTGCTTACCATTAGCACAAGGCTAGGGGAGTTCGAGTGTAGAAAAGTTGTGGATAAAAGAAATATAGAGAGGTTCTTGAGCTTCCGAGTGCACCGGGTCTTCTTGTATGTCACCTTGCACACTTGTATGTATGTAAAATGGCTAGACAAGATTTGAATGGTGGGTGGATGATGGTTGATGATGGCTACCGAACAAGGAGAAGAGAGGAGGAGGAAGTATGAGTTGAAGATGTGTTGTGAAGTAAGAGAGTGGTGGACTAGGAGTCATTACTTATAAGCTCCAACACTCCATAATCCTTTGGTCCTTATGTCATCTAAAGTACCCTACATATCCCTTAAACAATTAGAAGAAAATCAAGGGGATTTCCCATGTGTCATAATCGGTTGGGGGGGGGGGGTTGGTTTAGTTGGATTCTAAATTGGCTAGTTACATAACTAGTTAGAAACCAAGTGTGTAGTTAGGGTATTAGTACGTGTGTAATAATATAACGGGTGTTAGGGTGTTCGGGGACCCTAACTAGTTCAGAAAAGTAAAAACAATATGTTTGACAATACTTCTGTGTTCCGGGTAGTGTCCGGTTGTCCGGTTAAACACCGTTCCGTTAAAGTGTTTAATTATGTACCGGGTATTTTATCTAGCGTTCAAATCCCGATTTATGGCGTTCTAAATTATTTTTATTATTCTATAAAAATAAACTGGCCAAAATATTACTGAAATAAATTTCAGTTGCCAAGACTGGCTACGTTGTCTGTGTTTCGCAGTAAAAGCACTGTGTCACGCAGAAATACGCGGTACGCGCTTAAACTTGAAAAATAATGTTTTTAAGCGTTTTAATTTATTTTTCAACACGACCCTGATTAAAATAAGATTTTAACCATAACAGAATATTTGTGGGATTTAAATATTATCCGGGCGGTCACCAACGTTCGTTTCGCAGTTTTGTCGTAATTAGTTCTTTAGTTCACATAAACATGTTTTCGCCATACTGAATCCTTGGAAACTTATTTCTAAGTTATGTTAAGGATATTTAGGGTATGTTCGGCTTACGTCACAGTTCCGGAGTGTACGTCGCGTTAAACTGATTGCGTTTATGCACCAGTTTGTGTATAACCTTCCAGAAAGTGTTTAAAGCTTGAAATCGGAGTCGAATCAAATTGTAAAATCATTAAACACAATTGCACTTATAATATCACCAAAACAAATATAATAACACTAAAGCATATTGTTTTATTGATAACTGACATTGTTTTACATAATAAGATGATTACAGAACACAGTTGCCACACTAGCAACCAATTCGGTATATGATGGGACTTAATGATAAATACGAGTGTATTAACCAACATCCCAGGTTTAACATTCCAGTCAAACCCCATTACCCGACATTCCTCCCCGGAACGTTACCCGATGTCCTTGCCCGGGACGCATGCTTGATTTGCTCGGTAAGACAAATTACACGTTCAAGTTAATCAAAGGCTATAACATTTGCACATATCCAGTCAGTTCGTATGCAAGCTACTTATCTATACACATAGTCTAGTATTTGCATCAAGTACACATGATCCATATTTCATTCATTTACAACTAACAGGCAGCATATAATCCAACCCTGATCATACGGACCATTTAAGTACAACAAACTCGCACAACAATAGGCCCAAAAGGGCTTGTGCGATTGGCTTAGTCTTGTGCGACCGGAATCACTTGTGCGGTTTGGGTGTGGTCCGGCCCAACCAGACTGGCCCAACAACCAGCTTGTGCGGCACCCTTCCCGATCGCACAACTTATGCGATCCGTACACGACCTAACAAACTTATCAAAATTTCAAGGCCCAAACAATTTATGCAGCCCATAACCTTGTGCGACCCGAGACTACTTGTGCGATTGGGATCCCTTGTACGATCAGACTAGTCAACCATTTCCCCCCATGATTTTCATAAACATGGATCCATTCCCAAATCATAGATCAAACAGTTAAAATTCTTAATTTATTCAAACCCTAATCATTCCATTTATGATTAACAATCACAATAACACTTTTACTCAATTAATCATCATCATCATCATCATCGTACAAAACGACATTCATTAACATAATCGACATAAGTAAATGATACCTAATCCTTTACAAACTCACATCAATCACCGTGAATCCTAGTTTGACAACACAATATTTAAGCATGGTATATTTTTCTTAATATCATCATTGCACATCATCAACAGATTTTATCCCTGCTCACTTTTATTAGTCATTCTAACACATAACTCTAAGAACAATATCCAATACACATCGATTCACATATAACCGAGAACAAGGTAATTAGTGGTAACAAAGGTGAATACGAACACTAACCAGATTACAAGATGTCGAGGAAGATGCTAGGGCCGAGGGAATGCTCCGATCGAGTGAAGAGGACTGTCGTCAATCTCGAGGGAGAGAAGAGAGTAGGGTTTGCTAAAGTTTGGAAAAAGAATGATATGCACCCCTATATGCATATGTGCATGCCATAAGGGGTCGGTTTGGGTTTAAGGACATTTGGGCTCGAGGAAGCCCACATGGTTTCAAGGATTGTGCGATCCAATATAACTCATACACAAATATAAACTCATAACATTCATGCAAAACACAAACTCGTCATCATTCGCATTTAATCAAACAATTTATTTATCACACACGTATTACATCGAAACACCACACGTGAAGAGAAACCAGTACAAAAGTCTCTTGAAATTTTGGGTTGTCACATCATCCCCAAGTTGAAAGAAATTTCGTCCCAAAATTTAACAAGCAGTCCCAAAGGAGTGAAGTGAAAGTGATGAATCAAGATGACTGCGGATTTTCCTCGGGTGCCACACATACCTTTAAGAATTTCTTTTTGAATTTTCTTTGGCAGATCAATGTAAATTTAAATGATATTAACAAGATGATGTGATAAAATACACATATAAAAATTTTGCAAAAGAAATTTCATTAAAATACTAGACTATTACAAGAATGCCCTAAACGGGGCTTGAAATAACAAACTGTCCACGCAGGGACTACAGAAAGAAATAAGTCCACGTAGGGACTAAAATACAGAAATGAAATGTCCACATAGGGACTTGATTGAAATTACAATAAAAAATAAAATAAAACAAACTTCTACTTCTTTTTGCCTTTTATGAAGTTCGCGAGGCCCTTAAGAATTTTGTTATGCTTTTTCTCTCGTTCCTCCGCTTTGTGTTCAACCCGATTCAACCTATGCAGAATCTCTTGTGTTTGTAGTTGTGAAGGTGGGGGTTGTTGTTGGTAAGGAGGGTATTGTTACCCATGCACTGGATACCTAATTGGGTATACTGGAGGAGAGGGTCAGGGATAAAGTGCATTAAACAGAGCTGTCTCAAGATATGGATCATAGGCAGGATCCTGATATCCATAATCCGTAGGATTTGGATATTCAAATGGGTTATACCCAGACGAACCTGGGTAACTCGGTATGGGGTTATCATAACCCACTGGCGGTGGCGGTGGTGCAAAGGTAACTGGCGGGGGATCATCTTCCGGCACCGCGTGCAAATGTCCACCCATTTGTGGATCTCCAGGGATTGGAGGGTATGTGCTTGAAGCTTGAGGGGAACTAAAACTAGATCCCCCTCGCACGGACATCCGTGCGTTCCTCCTTCGCCTTGGTGGCTCAGGAGGTGGTTGAGGTGGTTGTTGACGTGGTTCCCCAACAGGCAAAGGCGGTGGAGTAACCGCTTGAAGATACGGTTCTTCCAATGGAGGTTGTGGAGAATTATGAAAAGATGGGGTGAATTCCCATTCATACTTGTTCCACCTTTCGGCCCATGAATCGGGGCCTTGATACGGTGGTCCTTGATAAGGAGAACCGCTAGAGATACTGATGGGATGAGTTGGTGTCCCGGTTGGCGGTTCTGGATCGGGGTCATCATCCATTTTCATATCTTGGGAGAAATGGTCCTCGGGTCCTAAAGGATTATAACCTAGTGGTTCGTTAAAATAGTTGTTTGGGTTAAATTGACCCAGTGAATAAAGATCGTGAGAACTAGAATGGTGAAAGGAATGAGAATGTAAAGAGTGGTGTAAATGATGTGATTGGTGAGAATGGTACGAATGTTGGGGCTCGTCCTAAATAGGTAGCCCAAAAGGTGGGGGATCTGAAGGTGAAGAACCCAACGAAACGGAGTGTCTCGCCGGTTCAAAAGAATGTCTCCAGTTATCTCGCGAATCGGAGCTAGTAAAAGCACTGATGGTGTGCGTCTATGTGAGGGTCCTGCATTGCTAGATGGTCCTCCACGCATCGGACCTTTTCCTTTTCCTAGAACGCGCGGTGGCATTTTTAATTTACCTGTCAAAACAATAAAACAACATATAAACGACAAAAGGAAGTTAAGAATAAATCCTAGGTCATATGCCTAGACTCGAAAGTCTAAGGAATGTGCTTATTGTGTCATTGAGATTAAACACAAAATGCTAGTGTTTAATTCACTCAATGTTGGCTTTGATACCAACTTGTCACACCCCGATATTTCCACATATTACCGGTGGGCCCGACGGGGAGTATCGTGACGTAGTTGATATCATCAAAGTCAATACACACAATATAATAGCACAACGGAAGACTTGGTAGAATATTACTATTACAAACCATAGTGTCCGAGTGTCCAAATAAAAGAATATATAGACTTGGTTGTAATGGAGATCCACAGGCGGATCATAAAAAAAATACAAGAAACTGAAATAACAGACTCCAGGCATCTAAGGATTTGCAAGATCCTCTTATTGACACCGAGTAGCTCCAGCCTAGTTACGTAAGGTACCTGTCACTTAGTCTTTGGAAAAATACGTCAGTTTTCACTGGTAAATACAATTAACTCACTCATTTGAAAAGTGTTTAAGAAAATTGATTTAAGTGCACATGGCACAAACCATTTATAACTTGGGACAATTTTTTTTATATAAAATCTTGTATACAGTTTTACATGTTTGTCATACATATGGGGCCGGTTTGGAAGCCGGTCATGATTAACCGACTCACCACTTATAGAACCAACAAAGGAGTTATCCCCAACATGTGGGTTATTTAGAATTTGCATCTGCCAGGTGTATGCCTACACCCTGTGCATAGGTCATGGCCATTTTCAAATGAAATGAGCCGAGGATATCCAGGACATGGTCGTATTAACCCCCAATGTTTTTGTTATCAAACAATACAGATTAAAACGGGTTATGCAATTTATTAATCACAATCCTATTAAATGATTCCATACCCAACCAAGCGGTATAATTATTATACCGTATCCCAAGCCCGTATAAGGGAAAATAAGTTAAAAGTATTTACCTGACCTAGATGTGAAAGAAGTAACTTAGCCGTATATTTCCTAAAGCTTTATGAAAGTACCTTCTACCGAAGCTACTTAATCTGTATAGAAGGTTTATTAACCTATTAGGATACTAACGGGTCTTTATTTAAGTCAAAGACTTAGACCGGTTAGTTTGAAAGATACTTTACGGTTCTAAACGCTAGATTAAGCGGAGACCGGAATGGAATGTGATTTAGACCCGACAAGTTTGGATACTTGTATTATATGGGTAAACTAAACACATTCTGGATTTTGAAGATTTAATGATAAGGTTAAACCCGTTTCGGTTATTTTATGTAAACTAGTTACATAAACCGATCCGAACGCATAAATGCATAACGGGTAACCAAATGAATTATATGCAGGTTTCATATGTTATTATGCTTAGAACATGTTAATACATCAGTAGGATGTTAACATTATTGCAACCCCGTTCCCCTAACAACTCGGGAACGGGCGGCCGCAGCCAGTTTTGGTGGTATCCGGGTGTTTATCATTTTGGCAGCGGAAATTACATCAGGACCGTAGTTAGGAAATATTTTATCAGAGTAAAATACCACGCTTTTAATATATTAAACACATGGGAAAATCCCAAGTTTCAAGTACACATATTTTCATAGGGATAAACCCTATTTTATTTAAATAAAACATCTCTTTATTTTAGGTAACTTTATTGCCACTTTTCCAAGCCTTCAGTGCTGTCCAGCTGGCTTCTATTTGGCTTTCACCTTTTGTTACCTGAAACGCATTTAAAAACATTTTTTCAGTGGGAAATACTGGTGAGTGAATCCCAGTTTAATCAAGTTAAGTAAAAAACCATTGTACAATATTGAGGGCGGTCGCACAATTACATTTGTTTCCATCTACTTAATTACCACCCACGGTACTGTCAACCCGACTTGTGGGTTATTTAGCATTTGCATCTGCCAGGTGTATGCCTACACCCCGTGCATAGGTCGTGGCCATTTTCAAATGAAATGAGCCGAGGATATCCAGGACATGATCGTATTAACCCCCAATGTTTGTGTTGTCAAACAATACAGATTAAAACGGGTTATGCAATTTATTAATCACAATCCGATTAAATGATTCCATACCCGACCTAGTGGTATTATTATTATACCGTATCCCAAGCCCGTATAAGGGAAAATAAGTTAAAAGTATTTACCTGAGCTAGATGTGAAAGAAGTAACTCAGCCGTATATTTCCTAAAGCTTTATGAAAGTACCTTCTACCGAAGCTACTTAATCTGTATAGAAGGTTTATTAACCTATTAGGATACTAACGGGTCTTTATTTAAGTCAAAGACTTAGACCGATTAGTTTGAAAGATACTTTACGGTTCTAAAGGCTAGATTAAGCGGAGACCGGAATGGAATGTGATTTAGACCCGACATGTTTGGATACTTGTATTATATGGGTAAACTAAACACATTCTGGATTTTGAAGATTTAATGATAAGGTTAAACCCGTTTCGGTTATTTTATGTAAACTAGTTACATAAACCGATCTGAACGCATAAATGCATAACGGGTAACCAAATGAATTATATACAGGTTTCATATGTTATTATGCTTAGAACATGTTAATACATCAGTAGGATGTTAACATTATTGCAACCCCGTTCCCCTAACAACCCGGGAACGGGCGGCCGCGACCAGTTTTGGTGGTATCCAGGTGTTTATCATTTTGGCAGCGGAAATTACACCAGGACCGTAGTAAGGAAATATTTTATCAGAGTAAAATACCACGCTTTTAATATATTAAACACATGGGAAAATCCCAAGTTTCAAGTACACATATTTTCATAGGGATAAACCCTATTTTATTTAAATAAAACATCTCTTTATTTTTGGTAAATTTATTGCCACTTTTCCAAGCCTTCAGTGCTATCCAGCTGGCTTCTATTTGGCTTTCACCTTTTGTTACCAGAAACGCATTTAAAAACATTTTTTCAGTGGGAAATACTGGTGAGTGAATCCCAGTTTAATAAAGTTAAGTAAAAACCATTGTACAGTATTGAGGGCGGTCGCGCAATTACATTTGTTTCCATCTACTTAATTACCACCCACGGTACTGTCAACCCGACTTGTGGGTTATTTTGCATTTGCATCTGCCAGGTGTATGCCTACACCCCGTGCATAGGTCGTGGCCATTTTCAAATGAAATGAGCCGAGGATATCCAGGACATGGTCGTATTAACCCCCAATGTTTATGTTATCAAACAATACAGATTAAAATGGGTTATGCAATTTATTAATCACAATCCAATTAAATGATTTCGTACCCGACCAAGCGGTATTATTATTATACCGTATCCCAAGCCCGTATAAGGGAAAATAAGTTAAAAGTATTTACCTGAGCTAGATGTGAAAGAAGTAACTCAGCCGTATATTTCCTAAAGCTTTATGAAAGTACCTTCTACCGAAGCTACTTAATCTGTATAGAAGGTTTATTAACCTATTAGGATACTAACGGGTCTTTATTTAAGTCAAAGACTTAGACCGATTAGTTTGAAAGATACTTTACGGTTCTAAACGCTAGATTAAGCGGAGACCGGAATGGAATGTGATTTAGACCCGACAAGTTTGGATACTTGTATTATATGGGTAAACTAAACACATTCTGGATTTTGAAGATTTAATGATAAGGTTAAACCCGTTTCGGTTATTTTATGTAAACTAGTTACATAAACCGATCCGAACGCATAAATGCATAACGGGTAACCAAATGAATTATATACAGTTTTCTTATGTTATTATGCTTAGAACATGTTAATACATCAGTAGGATGTTAACATTATCGCAACCCCGTTCCCCTAACAACCCGGGAACGGGCGGCCGCGGCCAATTTTGGTGGTATCCAGGTGTTTATCATTTTGGCAGCGGAAATTACATCAGGACCGTAGTAAGGAAATATTTTATCAGAGTAAAATACCACTCTTTTAATATATTAAACACATGGGAAAATCCCAAGTTTCAAGTACACATATTTTCATAGGGATAAACCCTATTTTATTTAATAAAACATCTCTTTATTTTAGGTAACTTTATTGCCACTTTTCCAAGCCTTCAGTGCTGTCCAGCTGGCTTCTATTTGGCTTTCACCTTTTGTTACCTGAAACCCATTTAAAAACATTTTTTCAGTGGGAAATACTGGTGAGTGAATCCCAGTTTAATCAAGTTAAGAAAAAACCATTGTACAGTATTGAGGGCGGTCGCGCAATTACATTTGTTTCCATCTACTTAATTACCACCCACGGTACTGTCAACCCGACTTGTGGTCATGTTACTCCTCGCAAGGTAGTAACAAATTTTGTATACAAAACCCCAACATACCGACGGTATTTTTAGAATACAAATACTCAATCACTGTTTAATATATTATTAGTTATGTGAGGTTTTGTAAAAACAATTTGCAAAAAGGAAATTACTCACATTGCTGTCTTAGGTTTCCTTTAAGGATTTCCTGGTGATTATCTATAACTTACACAATGCAAACGCGTTAGTATAATAACCCAATATTTACATTAGTAATACCCTCCCCGAGACGGCTTCCAACGACTACGTCGGGCAGAACCACGACAGCCGTTACGGAACCCTGGATCAATCTGGCACCGTATCTAATACGTAACCGGGGTTATGATACTTACAACGGGGCAGAACTTCGTTATTTAGGGGGGTATTATACCCGAAAATTATGTTTACTATGCAGAATTTCGAGAGAGAAAGAGAGGTGTGAGCGTCGGAAAGTGAAATCTGATCAATCTCATTTATAGGGCCAGATTTCGTCTTCGTCGCGCCCCGCGTAGGGTCCAGCCGAAGGCTTCATGGCCCGCGAGGCTAGCTAGGGTATGCCCTAGCTATGCTGATTCGGCCACTAGCATGACACGAAGCTGCCACGTGGCGGCCTGGGGGCTCGCCTGAGATTTGAACTGTCGCAGCCCGTGTAGGAGTTCACGGGGGTCATCACGCCCCGCGACCAACCCGATTTTATTGTTTTTATTTTATTTTTAAATGATATAATGTATTCGGGGCCTGGTGTTCGCATACGGGGTAGGTTTTATGACATATAGGGACATTCTAAGTATATTAGGGGTGTCGAAAAATATTTAGGAGGGTTGTTATATCCTCCCCACCTTGTTTTAGAGCTCGTCCTCGAGATCTACTAAAACAGGTGTGGATATTTCCTTTGCATTTCTGATTCAAGCTCCCATGTGTATTCTGGTCCTCTTTTGGAGTCCCATTTCACTTTGACTAGAACTAATCTCTTATGCTTGAGGTTCTTGACTTTCATGTCTTCAATCTGTAGAGGTCTTTCTATAAATTTTAGCTGTTCATTTACCTCTATATCCTTAAGAGGTACTACGAGTGATTCATCAGCTAAGCATTTCTTGAGATTGCATACATGAAATACATCATGTATTCCTGCCATTTCCTCTGGCAGTTGTAGCTGATAGGCTACAGGTCCTATTCTTCTATTAATCTCAAAAGGTCCAACATACCTGGGGCTTAGCTTTCTCCTTTTGATGAATATTACCACTCCTTTCCAAGGAGAGACTTTCAATAACACTTTATCTCCTACTTGAAATTCCAATGGCTTTCTTCTGTTATCTGCATAACTCTTTTGTCGATCACATGTTGCTTTCATCCGTTCCTTGACTTGAATGATCTTGTCTATTGTTTCTTGCACTATCTCAGGTCTGGATAGTTGCTTTTCTCTAATTTCTGCCCAACAGACTGGCGTTCGGCACTTTTGCCCATAAAGTGCTTCAAATGGTGCAGCATTGATACTTGTGTGATAACTGTTATTATAAGAAAATTCTATCAATGGTAAGTGATCGTCCCAATTACCTCCGAAATCAATTACACAAGCTCTAAGCATGTCCTCCATTGTCTGAATTGTTCTTTCGCTTTGTCCGTCCGTTTGAGGATGATAAGTTGTGCTTAGATTTAACTTGGTTCCCATTGCTTTTTGTAAACTTGTCCAAAAATGAGAGGTAAAACGACTATCTCTGTCAGAAACAATTGATAAAAGAATTCCATGTAATGAAACTATTTCATTTACATATAACTTAGCTAATTGTTCCATACTGAAAGTTTCCCTCATTGGTAGGAAATAAGCTGACTTGGTTAGCCTGTCTACAATCACCCAGATTGTATTATTACCTTTTCTTGTTTTGGGTAACTTGGTAACAAAATCCATTGTTATCAATTCCCATTTCCAAACTGGCATTTCTAACTGTTGCAATAATCCTGAGGGTTTCTGATGTTCAGCTTTGACTTGTGAACATGTTAAACATTTAGAAACATAAGCTAATATATCCTTTTTCATTCCTATCCACCAAAAATTCTTTCTTAAGTCCTGATACATCTTATCATTTCCAGGATGCATCGTATACTTAGACTTATGAGCTTCTTCTAATATACGGTGGCGTAGGTTTCCTAATTTAGGTATCCACATTCTTTTCTTATGGAATCTCCAAATTCCATCTTTTCCTTGTTCTAATTCCTTAATCATTCCTTTTAATTTTTCAGTATCATCCTTGATTACTGATTCTTGTGCCTTTCTAATTTGTTCATTTAAATCTACTTGCAGATTTAGTTTAAGTGAACGTACTCTTTTTGGCTTTTCATGATACTTCTGACTTAAGGCATCAGCTACTATATTTGCCTTTCCTGCATGCTACTGGATATTCCAATCATAATCACTAAGTATCTCCATCCAGCGTCTTTGTCTCATATTTAATTCCTTTTGCCCAAAAACATACCTTAAACTCTTATGGTCGGTGAAAATGGTAAACTTACTACCGTAAAGGTAATGTCTCCAAATTTTAAGGGCAAAAATTATGCTCCTAATTCTAGATCATGGGTTGAATAATTCTCTTCACGATTCTTAAGTTTTCTAGAGGCGTAAGCTATAAACTTTTGACGTTGCATTAACACACATCCATAACCTAACTTAGAAGCGTCACAATAGACTACAAAGTCTTCAGTTCCTTCTGGTAACGCTAGTATGGGTGCATTGGTTAGTCTTTGCTTAAGAATTCTAAAGGCTTCTTCTTGTTTTGGTCCCCATTCAAACTTAACAGATTTACAGGTTAGCTTTGTTAAGGGAATGACTATTCTAGAAAAATCTTGAATATATCTTCTATAATAACCGGCCAGTCCTAAGAAACTTCTAACCTCGGTTGGTGATTCCGGGGTTTTCCATTTAGTAATCGCCTCGATCTTGGTGGGATCCACATGAATTCCTTCATGATTGACTAAATGTCCAAGAAACTGTTCCTGTTCTTACCAAAATTCACACTTCGAAAACTTAGCATAAAGCTTTTCTTTTCTCAATAAACTTAGAAGTACGTGCAAATGTTTTGCATGTTCCTCTTTGCTTTTAGAATAAATAAGAATATCATCTATAAAGACAATTATGAATTTATCCAAATATGGCTTACATATTCGGTTCATCATGTCCATAAATGCAGCTGGGGCATTGGTTAGACTAAATGGCATGACAGTAAATTCATAATGGCCATACCTTGTCCTGAAAGCGGTCTTAGGAATGTCCTCTTCCTGTACCTTTAATTGATGATATCCTGATCGTAAATCGATTTTCGAGAAAAATCATGCTCCTTGCAACTGGTCGAACAGATCATCGATTTTTGGTAATGGATACTGATTCTTAATCGTGACTTTGTTCAATTCATGGTAGTCAATGCACATACGCATTGATCCGTCCTTCTTTTTAACGAATAAAATCGGTGCTCCCCATGGCGATGAGCTTGGCTATATGAATCCCTTCTCCAATAATTAATCTAACTGTTTCTTCAATTCTTGCATTTCTGTGGGTGCCAAACGGTAAGGTGCTTTAGCAATTGCTGCTGTTCCTGGTAGCAGATGGATTCTGAATTCAACTTCTCTATCTGGAGGTTGCCCTGGTAATTCTTCTGGAAATATATCTGAAAACTGGGATACTACTGGAATATCTTTTACTTCTTTTCCTTTAGTGTTAGTGATTATGGAAATCAAATACACTAATGATCCTTTTCTTATATAACTTGTTGTTTTCATCACAGAGATGAATTTTGTGGATCTAGACGGCTTATCTCCTTTAATTGTGATCTTTTCACCTTTTGGTGAATTTACTTGGACTGACTTTTGATAACATGAAATATTGGCTTTATTGGTTATTAACCAATCCATTCCTAATACGACATCAAATCCTGCCAGATTCATTGGGTAAGCCTTTGAGATAGGTTTCTCCTTTGATCCTCTTCTCGTGTACGCACTAATTCATCAGTCAAGGTGTTTGCTAGTTCTACAGCTTCTTCTATAGTTTGAGGTCTAGCAGCCTTGACTACATGCCTAATTTCACTGATTAATTCCCAGATGTAACGGGAGATTAATACTGGTTCAGGTGATGCAAGGGTTGGCACTATTCTAGCATATTCGAAGAATAAAGTAGTATAACCCTTACTATCCACTCCAGTCATCCTAAGGTTTAGGAACTTATTTGCTATCTGTTCCTTTTCATTGGGAGGGCAGAATTTTCTTTCTACCATATTCTTAAATTCCTCCCATTCCATATTGTAAGCCCTTTCACTTCCCCTAGACTGGAGGATAGTGTTCCACCATTCTAAGGCTGAGTTCTTAAATAGATTGGAAGCAAACATTATCTTATCTTCTTCTGCACATTTGCTTATTTTTAAGACTGCTTCAGTCTTCTCTATCCAGCGTAGAGCTGCAACGGGCCCTTCAATGCCCGAGAATTCCATTGGTTTATGTCACACCCTGATATTTCCACGTATTACCGGTGGGCCCGGTGGGGAGTATCGTGACGTAGTTAATATCATCATAGTCAAATAATAACAGTTCAACGCACAACGGAAGTCTAAAGTAAATATATTACAAACCAATTCAAAAGTAACATCAAATATTACAAACGGATTGTAAGATGGATCCACATGCGGATCGTAAAACAGAAAATATAAACACTCTTCAACAGACTTTAGACGTTTAGAACTTGCAAGATTCCTTATTAACGCCCTGAGCTCCCACCCAATTATGTACAGTACCTGTCACTTAACCTTTTTGGAAAATACGTCAGTTTACACTGGTAAATACAATTAACTGACTCTTTTAAAAAGTGTTTATAAAATTGGTTTGGATGCACAAGGCATAAAATATTCTTTTATAACTTGGGATAATTATATTAATAACAATCTTGTATCAGATTTACATGTTTGTCCAACATTTAGGGCCGGTGTTTAAACAAACCGATCAAGATTAATCGACACACCACAAATATAAACTCACAAGAAGTTACCTCACGAGTGAGTATATCTTTTACATACGCAACAGGCAGGTGTATGCCTACACCCTGTGCTTAAGTTGTGGCCATTTATGTTTTTTAAATGAGCCAAGGATATCCAGGACACGGTCATTAACCCCCAATGTTATTTGTTATCAAGCAATACTGATTAAAACAGGATTATGCAATTTAATCATCTCCAATTAAAAGGTTTCTACACCCGACCAAGCGGTATTTTTATAATAATACCGTATCCCAAGCCCGTATAACGGAAAATAAGTTAAAAGTATTTACCTGAGCTTAAAATGCAATTTATACTCAGCCATATATTCTAATCAGCAAGCACAAGTACCTCTACTGGGGCTCTCAATCTGGAACGAAGGTTTTATTAACCTATTAGATTCCTAACGGGCCTTATTTAAGTTGTAACTTAGACCGGTTAATTTTATGGAAAGGTTTACGGTTCAAAACGCAAGATTAAGCGAAGACCGGATTAAACTATGATTTAGACCTGACAAGTATGGAGACTTGTATAATATGGGTAAACTAAACACATTATGAATTTTGAAGTGAAAATGATAAGGTTTGACCCGTTTCGGTTAATTTATGCAAACTAGTTACATAAACCGTACCGAACGCGAAAGATGCATAACGGGTAACCAATGAGTCATGAACATGTTTCACAAGTTGATATGCCTTAAATATGTTGTGATATCAGTAGGATACCTTCCATTATGCCCAAAACGGATTTAAAACCAATTTAAGCCCCGTAGGGGTATTTTGGTCATTTTTAAAGTTTATAAAAAAGATTAAATATCAATCTCAGGTTTTGGCCTAAACTGATCAGTAAAAATATTTATTTTAGTAGGTTATATCAGTAAGATATCATATATGTGTGAAATTTATCATTTATGGCCAAACTATGCACCATATGGGCATTTTGGTCATTTCACATAAGCCTTAAAGGTCAAATTTGGAAATCTGAGTTCAAAACTTTTACTTACTATTAAAGTATAAAAATTTATTCATAACATCAGTAGGTAACAAGCTTTAGGTGCGAAATATGGTTTTAAACCATACTATGCGCCTAAATCGCATAAAAGTCGGTAATTGACGATTTTCGGGTTGGATAAGGAAATCTGATATTTTGAACAGCCTTCATAGTTTAAAATAACTTATTCAATATATAAAATCAGTAGAAAAAGGTTTGACATGTAAAGGATGTGTAAAACTCATTTTATTAGCAAAAAGAGCATAACTGTCAATTACCGAGTCATTGCAAGAACCCTATGTTATGATCAGTTTAAAATTCTACAAAAATCTTCAAAAATCCCTAAATATTATATTACATCAGTGGGTAGAAAGTTTGGTGTCAAAATTCGGGTTTAAATGGGTTTTATGCTGAAAATGCCGTTTAATTAATAAAAAAGCGTTCATTTTACGATATCGAGCATAACTCCTAATTTAGACCACAAACTGATGTCAAATTTTTAGGACATGCTTATAATTCAGTAATAAAGGTTTTTGTCCTCTCATATTTTCAAAAATCTCGTTTTTATATCAAAGGGGCATAATGGTCAACTTTCAAGCATTTAACGGAAACATGCAATGAACTAGGATTTCTATGGAACCATGTTGTATAACCTTGAAGGGTTATACTAACATATAATATGGTCCTAAAGGAATCCTAAGGCATATCTAAATTAAGCTAAATCGGGTCAGAACTGAAAGTCAAAGCAAAAGTCAACTTTTGCGACTTTCGGTTGCGAACCGAGCCTAAACTCAGAATCGTCGGGTTGAACATGCTTAGACATGTTCAATTAATATTTACCAAGTTATTAAAGTGACAAAACTGATTTTATAGCTTCTATATTATTAGTTATGAATTTTATTTAAAAACTGACCCGTTTGACTTTTATTTTAATTAGTTTGACCCGACATTCAACTAAGTAAACGTGATAATTAGGAGGTGCCCTTTTGAGGGTTTAACACCTACCTAATTACGATCATGTAGCCATGTTCGTTGCGAACCATAGCTCGACTTACTAAAAGTCAAAGCGTTTATCGCAAACGCTTGACTTTTCGGCTTTAAGAGCCAAACAAAATATCTAAGCACAAAAGAAACCCTTACAGGTGGTCCTTAGGACTGAAAAGAACTCAAAAGGAGGCTCCAAATGATCAGGATCCTCAAATTCGAGATAGAGAGCAAAAACCCAAGAAAAGGGTGTGAATTTCAAATGAATTGAAAGCCCATTATATAGTTTTTGGGATTGCATAGGATCATGACAAGTGTTGGAAAGGATTATGAGATTGTTACAGGTGTAAAACCATGTTTTAATACCATCAAAGAGCACCTAGAATTGATTTTAGTGGTTTAGAATGGCTTGTAGTGGGCTGCAAGCCAAAAAAAAGAAGCTGCCCAGACCTGGGCGTAGGCTACGCTGCAGGGGGCGTAGGCTACGGCCTGCACAGATCAAACACACACAACAACTTTCAGAAGTTATAGTTTTAGTCCCTGTAAGCTTGTAAGACCCTTTCTGACGCGGTTATGGCCCGTTAAGCCATTTTCAAGGCTCTAAGATGGTGTCTAAACATAGGGAACACAAAACATGCTCAAAACTATGTCGGACGTCGGTACGTTTGGTCGTACGATTGCGTTGTTCGGCTAATTACGACGAAACATGAACGGACGCGAAAAACGATCCAAATTATGCGACGAATGGAATTTATCTTGCCAATCACTAAAATAAAATATTTTAATGATTACATAAATTTTTGGATGTCCGGATATATTCAGAACGTAAGATATGCACGAAAATGCAAACTTATGCACTTTTTGACGCTTTTAGTCCCTATTGATCAAATAAGTTTATTTTTGCGCACCAATCACCTCTAAGCCTATTTCTAAGCTATGTAAAGGATAATTAGGGCATGTTTAACTTATGTTCATATTCCGGAAGGTTCGATACCATACGAATTGATAGACTTTCGCAGTTTGACGCAATTAGTCCCTCAAATGCGCAAACTTGCGCATATCATCGTTTAATAGAATCGAAGCCTTATCTAATCCATATTAGGCATTCTTGAAAGTATTATTAAACATCACGATGCTTAGGGTTCGTAAAAAAGTCATTCAGAGGTATAATTAAACATATTGACATTTTTAACCCCTTAAACTTGCAAAGTTGCGCGTAACGTCACTTAAAGGCATAAAAGCCTTAGACGGCCAATAATTGGCATTCCTGAGAGTATAATAAAATATCATGAAGCTCCTGGTTTGTTAAAAGGTCACTCAGAGGTAAGAATTAACATGTTGACGCTTTTAACCCCTCGTCGCGCAAACTTTCAATTAATTACGCAAACGGCTACTCTTGATCAACAAGTGGCTCATATGTGAATAGGAACACCGTGTAACGTCATTCAAAGGCTTATACTAAGCACGTTGACACTTTTAGTCCTTTCGCATTCAAATTTTTCGATTTTTCAAAAAATTAGTCCCTTAAATTCAACCTTTGACTTTATTAGGGTTTATTACACGTGTCAATACATCATTGGACGTGATTTTACGAGGTGTTACATCCTCATCCCCTTAAAAGAAATCTCAACCTCGAGATTTACTCAAAATATGGAAGTACTTTTTGTCTTATAATGGACTTAATCTTCCACAGCATATCTGGGGCCTCTCCTGGCACCCAAGATGTCCTTTATAATAGGTACATGTATCCTTTTGGAGCTTCTAATCTTGTCGATCCTCAAACGATGCTGATTTCACCACAAATGATAAGTTTTATTAATCCGCATATCGTTAAGTGACAATGCTCTTGACCTATTGTCTAGCCATATCTTTAAATCATAAATGTGGAACACATAGCGAGCTCCACCAAGCTCCTTAAATAGGTTTTAGCTTATAAGCTATTGATCTTTGATATATTCGATTTCCTCGAATGATCCTATATATCCAGAGCTTAACTAGCCCGTTGTATTAAAATTTCAGCACACCCTTCTTAGGGTGATAGCTTCAATTGAACCTTATTCCTTATTAAGGACTTAAGAGGGTTGCGACTTTCATCAATCCTTGATTTTCCGCCGATTACTGGCAACTTTAAGAAAATTACTAATTCGTATGATCTTATTCGTTGTTTCCAAGGAAATTTTCAGGTCCTACTAATTCGGACTTACCAAACTTCTCTTTAACAATAGATGTTTAACATCCCATCTATACAAAGTCTCCAAAGGAGCAACTTTGATACCTATATAATGACTATTATAGAAAAGTTTATTTAAGGTGAGATGGTTATTCCAACTACTGCTTAAAACCAATCTTAAGGAATAGCTAATCCTTACAGTTAGTCGAACAAATCGATGATCCCGGACAGTTGATGGCGATTCTTAATTGTTGCCTAAATAGGGTTACGGTAATCAATGCATAAGCAAAATGAACCGTCTTTCTAACTAATAATACCGGAGCTCCCAGAATTTTGATTTTAGGCTTTTATGAAGTCCTCTTCTAAAAGCTTTTCTGATTGACACTTAATTATTCCATTCCGTTGGTACTAACCGATATGGGGCTTTCCAATAGATGTAACTCTAAGTGAGGTATTATTCTTAACTCTACTTGTCTCAGGAGGTAAACATGGTAGTCTTTGGAGAAGACAATCAAGACACAAGGAGATTACAGAGATCTTTCCAAATCTCAAGCTCCGGTTCATTTATCATTTCCTGTGTCAGATAAGTGACACGTTTGCTTTACAAATCCATGGATACCTTATTCAGTGACACTTATTTGGACGTTTCCCTTATAGATATCTTCTTTGAATACCATTAGGTGACTTTAGTACAATATGACCAGTGGGATATCTCAGTGGTTCCATGCATTAAACCTCCATACTGATCAGGCATGGAAGCAATCTATGGAACATATTAAGATACACTAATCCTCATATGGCACTTTCATCATACAGTCTGGTATTCGCAATTGATAGAAATCAAAGAGATATCAAACTAACATATACTGGCGTACTCCATCTGGAGAGAGTACTCTAGAATTTTACGACTGAAGATTTCTGACAGGAACAGAAGAAATGGTTCCTATGATTTTCGTCTATAAGTTTTACCTTACACTTAATCTCTGGGGTTCTTATGGAAGATTTTAAAAGTTTGCTATACTTACAATTTATGAAGGATTTATTGGTATCCGAATCAAAACAGAACTCTTAGCATTTATTTTACTGATAAATGATAAGGAATGTACCTGGTGTCATTATTGATGTGAACTACCTCTGGCATCCATCAGGAGAGTTTAAGCGCTTTCATTCTTAGGCTTTCTATCCTTAGCCGCACTTCCCTTGACAGATTTAGGGCATGTAGTCTTGATGTAGCCTTTCTCGTTACAGCCGAAGCAGACTGCATTCTTTATGTCCTTGCAATCCAACATTTTATGCTCTCTTGATTTGCAGATCCCACAAGCCCTAGGCTGCGATTGGGATTTTGATTCGAACCTGCACTTCCCTAGATGGCGCTTCTTGCAGGTCTTGCATACAGGTTTCTTGTTGGACTTTTGTTTGTTCTTATTGAACTTAAGTTTACCCTTTTTCTTAGAAGTCTGGGAGTTATCTTCCTCCCTTTTCCTTTTTAGTTCATTCTTTGCTTCCGAGGCATGAACAAGATCCTTCTCGTGAGTAAGGGAGTGTAGTCTTAAATGGGATTTGGAGCAAGTAGCATTGGGCTCCTTGAACTTTTTGATGACCTTTCTCACAGCTTTTCCAACAGCTGCGTCTATCATAGTTTGGAGAACATCTTTGTTAATTTTGAGGTTCACAATTGTAGCATCATTAGCATGTGCCGCATCATCAATGGCGCGATTGACGGTTGTCTTATCTGAGTTTGTCATACTCGAGACTTGGTTCCTAACACCAAATGAAACAATTACTTAGTTGCAATCCAACAACCGCTATTAATCATCCTGATGACCTAACATATACTACCCATGGTATCATTAAACCATACAGGCTAATATAGTATGAACATTCTTAATGAATGTCATTTAAATATATATCAATTATACTTAGCCTAGGCCATAAAAAGACCATCAATGGCATTTAACGTTTGGACCTAGTCCATCACCTTTTTGACAGGGGATCAAAATGTCACATCTCTCTTTAACATATTGATGATTTTGGATAGCTTGAAAGCTCATCACAAGGATATCGGAAAAGAGTGATTCCTAATAGATATAAAGTATCCATCTGAAATTGATGAAGCAGTTTCTAAAGTATCATTGGCCAATTCTACATCGCGTTATATGTCTAGAGTCCTAACAGGAGGATACAACAATTTACAACATTTATTGTCCACAATAGACTTATCTGTGCCAGGAAAAACTATAGCATAAACCTTATTGATAATGAAGGTACATGTTATGACGTTATCATCCTGTACTGCCTCCTAGGTGTTCATCTGGAAGACTCACACGTTTATTTCCTTGGCTTCTTCAGGCTTCTTTGTAAGTTTTGGGCAGTTGGTTTTGATGTGCCCTTCCTCGTGACAGTTGTAACAAGTCACGTTCTTCAACTCCTTGCAATCTAAAGTCTTGTGATCCTTGGTCTTGCAAATTCCACACAGTTTAGCACGTGGGTCGATCGTACATTTTCCTGAATGATGCATTCTGCAGTTGCTGCATTTGGGTCTGTTAGAAGACTGACTCGAGTTTTTCCTAAACTCAGAATCTTTACTGTGCTCAGAACTTCCCTTCTTCTTCTTGTTAGATTAATGAGAGCTTTCCTCTTCTCCTTTCCTTTTTCCCTCGCCAGAAGTCTTAACAAACTTATTCCTGATTGCATCTAAAGTGAGAGATAAGGATAAGTCCACCACGGACCTATATGTGGTAGGCCTAGATGCCTTGACAAACTTATTTCTGGTGCTAGGCCTCCAATAAAACACGCTATGCGTTTAGGTTCAGGGGTGACTAAATAGGGAACTAGGCGGGACATAGTGTTGAAACTTGTCACATATGCCTGACAATCTAAATTTTTCATGACCAGAGTCAAGAAGTCTGTTTCTATCCTTTCTACCTCATGCTGAGGACAGAAATTTTCCTTGATCAGTGCAACAAATTGATCCCAAGACAAGTTATAAAGTAGGATCTTCCCCGTGGCTTGGATCAATGACCTCCATCATCCCAACGCTTCTCCTTTGAATGATTGTGAAACAAACTTCACAATATCCTGCTCTGCACAACCACTGATGTCTACTACTGTGTCCATCTCATCCAACCATGTCATACAATCGATGGCTCCTTTTTCTCCTGTGAAGTCCCTTGGTTTGCAAGAGACAAAGTATTTATAAGCGCAGGTCTTAACATGTGGCTCCTGATTGAGCATAATTTGTCTGGATGGAGCACTTCTCTGATTTGAAGAATGATGAGAATCATTCTTATAAGACGTATGTATCTTAGAAGGTGGTTTTGTGTGAGGCACTGATTGGGTCCCACTACGAGCACCACTTGAATCTTTGAACTGCCTGTCAATGGCTTGAGTGACAGCTTTATCTATTATTGTCTGTAATTCTGAAGCCGTTACATTCATCCTTGTATTATCATTCCTCATATTGGGATGACTGTTGACTCCATCTGATTCAGACATGCTGAAGCTTGTTTTCTATAAAACAATTGTCAATAATTTTGCTTAGAAGTCTATTTTGGAATCATCATCTCCGATGATTCATTAACCATGGTATAAATAGACCAAATTTGGTTAATTTGATAATCAGGTTTATTTTAAACTTTTCATTATAATTAATCCAACTATAAGCTATTAAGGATATTGAAATGGCACAAAAGGCCTTCTCACGAGGACAGTTTTGAATTTATAAGCCATGATCTTATAGGATCGAGGCATTAAGGTTTGAACATAGTTCATTACCTTTCTTGACAGAGAGTCAAAGACTACAACTGTCTTTTGTCTTTTAGGACAATAGATATAGCCCGTAGGCATTTCATCACTAAGGGATGTTTATGATATGATCATCTTATCTGATGATTTAAGCCATGATTTCTAAATCACTAGGCTAGATAAGAAATTGGAAGAATCCAATATAAGGATGACTATTGTGATTTTCTCGAACCACATTTGTCAAGAGTGTCAACACGTTCTTAGGTGTTAACAAGGATCTATTATCTTAAAAAGGCTTTACCATCTTAGCTATGTCAAAAATGACATATAGGCTAGGTTATACCTTTAAGATTTTCTTTGATTTATAATGGCAGAGCAATCATAAATTGAAATGACGTTCTGATTTAGGACATAATACATACGTATACTGTTTAATACCAAAGTAAATAAAAAAAGGAAACTTTTCATAGAAAGTCCTAAAGAATCACAATAATTGCCCTAAACGGGTCTTTAAACAAGGAAATTTGCCCATACAGGGACTTAAAAGATATATATGTCCCTATAGGGACTACCATAGAAATGAAATATAACAAGGAAGTTCCTTCTTCATTCTAATTCTGAAAGTTTTCTCCTTGGTTCTATGAGTGCGGTACGGGTACTGAAGGTTTTTTATGGGTAGTCGAAATCGTCTATATTAGGAATCTTTGCAAAAGGGGAATCCAAGGATTCTATGGTTAATGAATAATATGAATCATGAATACGGTCAGGACATGTATAATCCAAGTTTGGGATTCCAAGACTTGGAGGTAGGAAATATGAGTCCTTTGGGTCCATAGGTATTATCTTTGGAGCGGGAGTTTCAGGGACAGCTGGTATGAACTCCTCCGATGTTGGCTTCTCACTTGAAGTTTCAAAAGTCTTGGGTACAAAATTTGAAATATGGTTAATGGGTTCAAAAGGTCCGTTCTCCATACTGGTCGTATGCTAATTCGAGCTGTAGTACGAAGCTTTACATTCTTAAACTTTGGATTTGGAGAGCCTCCACCAATGGCAGCTTTGCTCGGCGACACGATTCTGGGATGCATAAATATAGAAAATAATGTATACATATATCAGGGATAAGATCATTCCTAGTTCATGTCTAGACTCGGAAGTCAAGGAATGTGCTACTGTGTCATTGAGATTAAACACAAAAGGCTAGTGTTTAATTCACTCAATGTTGGCTCTGATACCAACCTGTCACACCCCGATATTTCCAAGTATTACCGGTGGGCCTGGTGGGGAGTATCGTGACGTAGTTGATATCATCATAGTAAAATAATCACAGTTCAATGCACAACGGAAGTCTAAAGTAAATATATTACAATCCGATTCAAAAGTAACATCAAATATTACAAACGAATTGTAAGATGGATCCACGGGCGGATCTTAAAACAGAAAATATAAACACTCTTCAACAGACTTTAGATGTTTAGAACTTGCAAGATTCCTTATTAACGCCCTGAGCTCCCACCCAATTACGTACAGTACCTGTCACTTAACATTTTTGGAAAATACGTCAGTTTACACTGGTAAATACAATTAACTGACTCTTTTGAAAAGTGTTTATAAAATTGGTTTGGATGCACAAAGCATAAAATCTTCTTTTATAACTTGGGACAATTATATTAATAACAATCTTGTATCAGATTTACATGTTTGTCCAACATTTAGGGCCGATGTTTAAACAAACCGATCAAGATTAATCGACACACCACAAATATAAACTCACAAGAAGTTACCTCACAAGTGAGTATATCTTTTACATACGCAACAGGCTGGTGTATGCCTACACCCTGTGCTTAAGTTGTGGCCATTTACGTTTTTTAAATGAGCCAAGGATATACATGACACAGTCATTAACCCCCAATGTTATTTGTTATCAAGAAATACTGATTAAAACGGGATTATGCAATTTAATCATCTCCGATTAACATGTTTCTACACCCGAACAAGCGGTATTTTTATAATAATACCGTATCCCAAGCCCGTATAACGGAAAATAAGTTTAAAGTATTTACCTGAGCTTAAAATGCAATTTATACTCAGCCGTATATTCTAATCAGCAAGCACAAGTACCTCTACTGGGGCTCTCAATCTGGAACGAAGGTTTTATTAACCTATTAGATTCCTAACGGGCCTTATTTAAGTTGTAACTTAGACCGGTTAATTTTATGGAAAGGTTTACGGTTCAAAACGCAAGATTAAGCGAAGACCGGATTAAACTGTGATTTAGACCTGACAAGTATGGAGACTTGTATAATATGGGTAAACTAAACACATTATGAATTTTGAAGTGAAAATGATAAGGTTTGACCCGTTTCGGTTAATTTATGCAAACTAGTTACATAAACCGTACCGAACGCGAAAGATGCATAACGGGTAACCAATGAGTCATGAACATGTTTCACAAGTTGATATGCCTTAAATATGTTGTGATATCAGTAGGATACCTTCCATTATGCCCAAAACGGATTTAAAACCAATTTAAGCCCCGTAGGGGTATTTTGGTCATTTTTAAAGTTTATAAAAGAGATTAAATACCAATTTGAGGTTTTGGCCTAAACTGATCAGTAAAAATATTTATTTTAGTAGGTTATATCAGTAAGATATCATATATGTGTGAAATTTATCATTTATGGCCAAACTATGCACCATAGGGGCATTTTGGTCATTTCACATAAGCCTTAAAGGTCAAATTTGGAAATCTGAGTTCAAAACTTTTACTTACTGTTAAAGTATAAAAATTTATTCATAATATCAGTAGGTACCAAGCTTTAGGTTCCAAATATGGTTTTAAACCATACTATGCGCATAAATCGCATAAAAGTCGGTAATTGACGATTTTCGGGTTGAATAAGGAAATCTGATATTTTGAACAGCCTTCACAGTTTAAAATAACTTATTTAATATATAAAATCAGTAGAAAAAGGTTTGATATGTAAAGGATGTGTAAAACTCATTTTATTAGCAAAAAAGGCACAACCGTCAATTACCGAGTCAATGCAAGAACCCTATGTTATGATCAGTTGAAAATTCTACAAAAATCTTCAAAAATCCCTAAATATTATATTATATTAGTGGGTAGAAATTTTGGTGTCAAAATTCGGGTTTAGATGGGTTTTATGCCGAAAATGCAGTTTAATTAATAAAAAGCGTTCATTTTACGATATCGAGCATAACTCCTAATTTAGATCGCAAACTGATGTCAAATTTTTAGGACATGCTTATAAATCAGTAATAGAGGTTTTTGTCCTCTCACATTTTCAAAAATCTCGTTTTTATATCAAAAGGGCATAATGGTCAACTTTCAAGCATTTAACGGAAACATGCAATGAACTAGGATTTCTATGGAACCATGTTGTATAACCTTGGAGGGTTATACTAACATATAATATGGTCCTAAAGGAATCCTAAGGCATATCTAAACTAAGCTAAATCGGGTCAGAACTGAAAGTCAAAGCAAAAGTCAACTTTTGCGACTTTTGGTTGCGAACCGAGCCTAAACTCGGAATTATCGGGTTGAACATGCTTAGACATGTTCAATTAATATTTACCAAGTTATTAAAGTGACAAAACTGATTTTATAGCTTCTATATTATTAGTTATGAATTTTATTTAAAAACTCCGTTTGACTTTTGTTTTAATTAGTTTGACCCGACATTCAACTAAGTAAACGTGATAATTAGGAGGTGCCCTTTTGAGGGTTTAACACCTACCTAATTACCATCACGTAGCCATGTTCGTTGCGAACCATAGCTCGACCTTACTAAAAGTCAAAGAGTTTATCGCAAACGCTTAACTTTTCGGCTTTAAGAGCCAAACAAAATATCCAAGCACGAAAGGAACACTTACAAGTGGTCCTTAGCACTGAAAAGAACTCAAAAGGAGGCTCCAAATGATCAGGATCCTCAGATTTGAGATAGAGAGCAAAAACCCAAGAAAAGGGTGTGAATTTCAAATGAATTCAAGGCCCTTTATATAGTTTTTGAGATTGCATAGGATCATGACAAGTGTTGGAAAGGATTATGAGATTGTTACAGGTGTAAAACCATGTTTTAATACCATCAAAGAGCACCTAGAATTGATTTTAATGGTTTAGAATGGCTTGGAGTGGACTGGAAGCCAAAAAAAAAAAACGAAGCTGCCCATACCTGGGCGTAGGCTACGCTGCAGGGGGCATAGGCTACGGCCTGTACAGATCAAACACACACAACAACTTTCAGAAGTTACAGTTTTAGTCCCGGTAAGCTTGTAAGGCCCTTTCTGACGCGGTTATGGCCCGTTAAGCCATTTTCATGGCTCTACAATGGTGCCTAAACATAGGGAACATAAAACATACTCAAAAATATGTCGGATGTCAGTTCGTTTGGTCGTACGACGAAACACGAACGGACGCGAAAAACGATCCAAATTACGCGACGAATGGAATTTTTTCATGCCAATCACTAAAATAAAATATTTTAATGATTACATAAATTTTTGGATGTCCGGATATATTCAGAACGTAAGATATGAGCGAAAATGCAAACTTATGCACTTTTTGACGCTTTTAGTCCCTATTGATCAAATAAGTTTATTTTTGCGCACCAGTAACCTCTAAGCCTATTTATAAGCTATGTAAAGGATATTTAGGGCATGTTTAACTTATGATCATATTCCATAAGGTTCGATACCATACGAATTGATAGACTTTTGCAGTTTGACGCAATTAGTCCCTCAAATGCACAAACTTGTGCATATCATCGTTTAATAGCATCGAAGCCTTATCTAATCCATATTAGGCATTCTTGAAAGTATTATTAAACATCACGATGCTTCGGGTTCGTAAAAAGGTCATTCAGAGGTATAATTAAACATATTGACATTTTTAACCCCTTAAACTTGCAAAGTTGCGCGTAACGTCACTTATAGGCATAAAATCCTTAGACGGCCAATAATTGGCATTCCCGCGAGTATAATAAAATATCATGAAGCTCCCGGTTTGTTAAAAGGTCACTCAGAGGTAAGAATTAACATGTTGACGCTTTTAACCCCACGTCGCGCAAACTTCCAATTAATTGCGCAAACGGCTACTCTTGATCAACAAGTGGCTCATATGTGAATAGGAACACCGTGTAACGTCATTCGAAGGCTTATACTAAGCATGTTGACACTTTTAGTCCTTTCGCATTCAAAGTTTTCGATTTTTCGAAAAATTAGTCCCTTAAATTCAACGTTTGACTTTATTAGGGTTTATTACACGTGTCAATACATCATTGGACGTGATTTACGAGGTGTTACAGTTTACAAGACCAGAATTCTTTATAAGAACAACCATAAGACATAGTTCTTCTTCTTTTGGGAATGGGCGCTTGAAGTATGGGTCCATTGTTTACGCTGTGTTCAGGTTCAGTGGGTCGTTTGCTGCTATGGTTACTTTTATTATCCACTTCCCTAACTGTTTTGATAATATATGGCATCGCATCTATTATCCCTTGTGCCACTATGTGTTGAATAGCACTGTTATCCACTTGGTTTTCATTGTTATCATTATTCGGGTTATTGTCATTCTGGTTATCATTATTCTGGTTTTCCGGGTTCACTTTGTTGTCCATCTGAATTTTATACATTTGCCACTTATTAATATCACAAAATAATATTTAATGCAAACATTCACATAACACGCATATTGATAAAAAAACGTCGAACATTACGACTTACTCTTTCTTATATTATGCATCTAATATAAACTAGAACTGGAATTAAAATTTACAATACTATTATGCATCACTAACCACGAAGTGGTCTATACTATGATAGATATTTTATATATATTTTCATACACACATATTATATATATATATATATATATATTATTAATATATTATTATTACTATCACCATCAATGATATGGGTTCATCCAGAACTCCATATTACGCTCGTAGTATTTCCAGACGAGTCGTTCTCCAACCTGCCTCATTCTTTTGCTACTTTCTAAAATATCTTCTCCGAAAGTTCGGAGCTCTTGTACATTTTCTTCACTAATTAGGGGTGTAGGTGCTGGTACTGGATCTGGGTACTGTGGCATGGGTTCTTCCTGGGGGTATGGATTCTCTAGGATTTCGGTAATGTATTCATCATTATCATAATAGGGATCTAGAGGGTCCAGACCTGGGTAAGCTGCTAGGTTTGGCATGGGTTCGTCTGTTAGGTGGTAGCGTCGTACATAATCCCTATGATCATCGAACCACGGGTCGTAGGTATCTCTTCTGAGTTAAAATCATGCATTTGGATTTGGTTTTCTGGGTTGTTTTCAATCTCCATTGGCTGTGTGGGAAACATGGGTAATGGTTGAGGGGCTATAAGTTGTTCCAGGTTTGGGTCGGCAACGGTGGTTTCTAAAATATGGAAGTTTGCTAAACTCCTATTGAGCGTGTCTTGGGTGTGGGCATCTGTCTCTCTCTTAGCGGCTACTAGAACTCGATGTTGTTGTAACTTTTTCATTCTCTTCTTACGCTCATGTGCTCCCCTACTGAACCATCCTCTCTTTATAGGAGGGAATGGCTTTTCAGACTGAGCCTTAAACACGAATATTCCATCTTCATTGTCAGCTGAATACCCGGAGAAGGCAGGCTGTGAAGAGGTTCCTTCGCTCCTAGGTTAGCTGGACAAATGACGATAAGCGTCGGAGGGTCCTTGATCGCTCATAGTGTAAACAAACAAATAGTCAAATAACACACAATAATAAAATACAGATATGCACGTATTTTCGTAATTATTTCCTAACGATTTGAGTAATATCTTGGTGTCAGCATAACACTTTTGTGGCTGAATCAGTGGCTTAGCTCTGATACCACCTTCTGTCGTAACCCCCTTCCCCTAACAACCAGGGAACGGGCGGTCGCGGCCAGTTTTGGTGGTATCCAGGTGTTTATCATTTTGGCAGCGGAAATTACATCAGGACCGTAGTTAGGAAATATTTTATCAGAGTAAAATACCATGCTTTTAATATATTAAACACATGGGAAAATCCCAAGTTTCAAGTACACACATTTTCATAGGGATAAACCCTATTTTATTTAAATAAAACAACTCTTTATTTTAGGTAACTTTATTGCCACTTTTCCAAGCCTTCAGTGCTGTCCAGCTGGCTTCTATTTGGCTTTCACATTTTGTTACTTGAAACGCGTTTAAAAAAATTTTGTCAGTAGAAAATACTGGTGAGTGAATCCCAGTTTAATCAAGTTAATTAAAAACCATTGTACAGTATTGAGGGCGGTCGCGCAATTACATTTATTTCCATCTACTTAATTACCACCCACGGTACTGTCAACCCGACTTGTGGTCATGTTACTCCTCGCAAGGTAGTAACAAAATTTGTATACAAAACCCCAACATACCGACGATATTTGTAGAATACAAATACTTAATCACTGTTTAATATATTATTAATTATGTGAGGTTTTGTAAAAAACAATTTGTAAAAAGGAGATTACTCACATTGGTGTCCTGGTTTCCTTTAAGGATTTCCTGGTGGTTATCTATAATTTACATGATGCACACACGTTAGTATAGTAACCCAATATTTACACTAGTAATACCCTCCCCAAGACGGCATTCCAACGACTACATCGGGCAGAACCACAACAGCCGTTATGGAACCCTGGATCAACCGGGAAGCGTATCTAATACGTAACCGGGGTTATGATAGTTACAACGGGGCAGAACTTCGTTATTTAGAGGGGTGTTATACCCTAAAATTATGTTTAATATGCAGAATTTTGAGAGAGAAAGAGAGGTGTGAGCGTCGGAAAGTGAAAGCTGATCGATCTCATTTATAGGGCCATATTTCGTCTTCGTCGCGCCCGTGTAGGTTCCAGCCGAAGGCTTCGCGGCCCGCGAGGCTAGCTAGGGTAGGCCCTAGCTATGCTGATTTGGCCACTAGGCATGACACGAAGCTGCCACGTGGCGGCCTGGGGGTTCGCCTGAGATTTGAATTGTTGCGGCCCGCGTAGGAGTTCACGGGGGTCTTCGTGCTCCGCGACCAACCCGATTTTATTGTTTTTATTTTATTTTTAAATGATATAGTGTATTCGGGGCCTGGTGTTCGCATATGGGGTAGGTTTTAAGACATATAGGGACATTCTAAGTATATTAGGGGTGTCGAAAAAATATTTCGGAGGGTTGTTATAAACATATATGCCCAATAAGTATTTAAAACCAATTTAAGTCCCGTAGGGGCATTTCGGTCATTTTAATGTTTATAAAAGAGATTTAATGATAAACTGAGGTTTTGGTCTAAAACATTCAGTAAAAATATATATGTTATCTAATTACATCAGTAAGATATCATACATATGTGAGGGTTACTATTTATGGCCAAACTATGCCCCGAAAGGGTATTTTGGTCATTTCACATATGCTTTTAAGGACATTTTTGGAAGTTTGAGTTCATGACTTATACCTACTATAATAATGTTAAAATTTATTTAAAAATTCAGTAGGTAACAAGTCTTGGGTATTAAGAATGGTTTGAAACCATACTATGCACCTAATTAGCGTAAAAATCGCTAATTGACGATAATTAAAATGTTTATGGAAATCTGAGATTTTGATCAGTTTTAAATGCTCAAAATAATTTATTTAATGTATAAGATCAGTAGGAAAAGGTTTGGCGTTCAAATTATTTGTTAATCTCATTTTATACATGAAAGGGGTATTATCGTTATTTACCGAATTATATAAGAACTCCATGATATGATTAGATTATAATCTGATAAAAAATTCCAAAAATCCTTAAAAATAATATCTTAGCAGTAGGTAATGAGTTTTGGGTCAAAATACATGTTTAAACATGCCATATGCAAGATAGCGTAATTAAATTAATAAAAAGCTTCAATTTACGATATCAAATTTTTGGGACATACTTATATATTAGTAATAAAGGTTTTTGTCCTCTCACATTTTTAAAAATCTCGTTTATATGTCAAAAGGACAAAATGGGCATTTATAATCATATTAACAGATATTAGCATATAATTCAGGATACTAAGAACCAGGTAATATAACTCCAGAGGGTTATACTACAACATAAGGTGGTCCTAATGGAAGCTTAAATATGGAAGAATTAAGCTCAATCGGTTCATAACTGAAATTCAAAGCAAAAGTCAAGCTTTTGCGACTTTCGGTTGTGAACCGACCCTAAACTAATAATTGTCTGGTTGAACATGCTTAAACATGTTCTAATACTAATTACCAAGTTATTAGAGTGATAAAATTTAATTTATAACCTCTGCATTGTTAGTTATGATTGTTATTTCAAATTCTGGTCAGTTTGACTTTATAACTTAATAGTTTGACCCGACAATTAAC
The DNA here is from genome assembly GCA_030545235.1 of Helianthus tuberosus. Classification (NCBI taxonomy): domain Eukaryota; kingdom Viridiplantae; phylum Streptophyta; class Magnoliopsida; order Asterales; family Asteraceae; genus Helianthus; species Helianthus tuberosus. The sequence goes on from CM060352.1 coordinate 123,528,214, forward strand.
TAGGCAAACGAAATAATTAGGAGGTGCCCTTTTAAGGGTTAATCACCTACCTAATTATGGTCACATAACCACATTCATTTCGAACAGTGGCTGGACCATTTGGGTTTAAACCGAAAGTCAAAGTCAGATTACGATAACTTTGACTTTTTGGTTTTTAAACTAAAAACTGAACTAAAGAAGGGGGCTAAGACACTTACAAAGGGTCCTAGCTATCTTTTCTACAAGAACAAGCTTCCCTTTGATTCAGGAACCTCCAGAAATGCTCAGAACACAAGCTAGAGAGTTGAGAGTGATTTTTGAGTGAAAGTGCAAGTGAGAATGCTGAACTTAAAGGCCTATTTATAGTGAATTCAGATTACCCCAGATGATTACAGGTGTTTAGGGATGTAATCTGGTGTCTCCAGGTGTCCATGGTGGTTTCTAATACCAACAACATGGCCATAGAATCGAATTAACTTGTTTGGAGCTCAAGGGAAGGAAGAGAACTGCACCTGGCTACAGAAATCTGTCGAAACAGTGCCGTCGCGTCGCGCGATGGTAGAATGCTCCCATGGTCGCGCAGCGCAACACCCTTGATTACCAGCCAAAAAGGTTTCATTCTTGACAAGTTCAGTCCCTGTACTAATATAAGCTCAATATCTTTCGTTTTAAGCACTTCTAGCCCTTGTAGTTAGTTTGTAGATGATCAAAGGAGTATAACCAAACTCCGTTAGGTCTGGTTTCGTTAATCGATCATTGAAAACATAAGTTTCGCCTCGATGACGCTTTAAACCCTAATTCTTGGGAATTCGCGTAAACAACACATAACGATCTCGAAACCTCATGAAACTGATATCACTTATTCTTGAGAGTATATTCTTTCGATTATTTTCATAAACGGCTTCTTACATCCAATTAATCACTCATTTAAGAATAAATTCTTCATGTGTGGTCATTCATAGGCACAAGTTTGGCATGTTGACACTTTTAGTCCCTTCGCATACATATTTTCATCGTTTGGCAACTTTAGTCCTTCAAACTCAATCTTTTACATGATTAGGGTTTAAGACACATGTCTTCACATAATAGGACACGTTTTTACGTGGTGTTACAGATAAGAAACAAGCGGCCGAGACCACCCAAGAGAAAGACAAGAAGAACAAAGCCGAGCCTTCCAAGAAGTCAAGGAAGCTCAAGGCTTCCCAGAACTTTACGGTTGTTGCTCATCCAAATCAGAACACACAAAACCAGCCAGCACAACCTCCTGCCAGGAAACCATATGTTGGTACTGCACCATTGTGCAACCGGTGCAATGGTCATCATCAAGCTCACCTAGTATGTCATCAGTGTACATCTTGTGGGAAACTTGGCCACACGGCCAACATTTGTTTATGATATACGTTAAATTATACATGTTTTTATACCCCAAAACACTTCCGTTTTAAACATTTTTGACCGAAAACACTACGGTTAGGTACCAAATCAGGTACTTTTATATTTTCAGGTCTTAAACAGAGCTTAAAGGAAAATTCTGATGAAAACGGACAAATTCTGATGTATTTCTGATGAAAAGAACAAAATTATGATGATCGCCAGGTATGGCACGACCGTGCCATCTGACGGCACTACCGTGTCGATGCTCCGATCTCGGAAGCACTGCCAGTGCGATCAGGAGTGCCAACTGTTTCTCAGGCCGCACTACCGTGCCATCCAAGGCATGACCATGCCAAGGCTTAACCAAGGCTTCTGACCAACATTTCTGATGACGCGGCACTACCATGCCACCAGCGGCACTACCGTGCCGATCTGATGACCCAGCAACTTGTCCACTAGTCCACTTGGCTGACTTGGGATCAGCGAAACTGACGTCACCCGACAGCACCTGTCGCACGACCGTGAGACCAGTGGCACGATCGTGCCGATCTGAAAATCTCCTATAAATAGCAGCATTCGCGATTTCTGGGTTCCGAAGCAGTCCTGATCAGACCCATTTGAAGCTTAAAGATCAAATAGAAGCATAACCGATCCAACCCATCAATTCCTTGCTTGTTTATGGTTCGATTCCTTGTTCTTGAACATGTATTCTGATCATTTTGCAAGTTATGAGCTGATGTTAGTTTATGTTTAATATAGTTTATGTAATAGTAGTTATAAACTTGTTTCTTGAATAATCTTTATGTTGTAATCTTATTAGTATGGATCTTTTGTACTTTTTCATGTTTGAATCTTCATGATTTTATAATGAACATTTCATTGATGTTGAGTTCCTTATTATGTTTGATTGTCTTGGATAATGAATCTGTGGTTAGTGGGATGGTAACTATTTCTTGATTAATCACTTGTTTGTAAACTTGTTTACACCATGAGACTCGAGAGGGATATTGGTTTTATCTAAGATATATCTTATTTTGATTAGGAATGCTTTCTTGCACGTAAGGGTTCTAACGAATTGATTAAGTGCTTTTGTGACATATCTGATAGATAACATGTTTAGGTTGTTTGTGAAACAAGATAATAGTATATTTATGTTTTAAATATAGCTTTAGATAACTTAGTTAAACAACCATTTACCTTTTCTTATATCTGGTAATCTAATGACAAAGATTTAGTATATTATAACGCTCGTGTTCCATGGATCGATATCTGGCTCTTACCAATACTTTGCTGCATATATGACGGGATACATTTGTCCTTTGTTGTGTGTGTTTTAATGTTAATGTATAAACCATTTTTATAAATATAAAACGCACTTCGCTGGGCGCATGAAGATACTGTAAACAAATGTATATAACCGCCCACGTCAAGTTTTTGGCGCCGTTACCGGGGACACGGCGAAATTAATAGAACAATCCGAGTCAATATCTTACCGGTGTACAAACTATTAATAACTGTTAATACTTGTACATTTTTGTATCTATTTTCTTTTATTTACTAACCTGTAAACACCTAGCCTGGTACACCCACTAGGACTAACTTTGGACTAACTTTTCTTTTTTCTGTTTTACTAACCAACTGACTTTACTAACTCACTAAAATACTAACCATTTTATTATTCGGCTAACATGTATTTCATTTTATTTAGTTCAGTATTGTGTTCGGAATCGAACCATTTACTTTCAATTATTTATTTCATTTATTTTAAATTCAGTTATTTTAATTCTGTTTACTTCATTTATATTTATGTACAAGTTCGCACGTCGAACCGCATATTTATTATATTTATTTCATTTATGCATTTACTTACATTTAATTTATTAACGTGCAGTAATTTCATTTATGTACTTCGTTTATTTATTTATTTCAGTTCAGTATTCTTAATTCAGTATTTTATTTATTTACATTCAGTTATTCATTTATTTATTTATTTCTGTCCGTTTATTTAACTGTTTATTTAATTATTGTACTCATTTACTCCACAAAAATAAAACAAACCTTTCTGATAAAATCATTAGATTTTCTGATGAATTCCAATGAATTCAGCAGATTTTCTTATGGATTCTGATGAACCCATTAGATGTTCTTAAAACAACAATTTTCATTTCTGATGAATTTACCAGATTTTCTAGTAATTCTGATGGTTTTATCAGAAATTCTGATGGAACGAAAAATTTCAACAGATTTTTATAAGAATTTTATCAGATATATCAGATTTTCTGATATATATAAAAAAAGAGGTTTCTTCGGGTTTCTGATGATTGTCATCAGAAATTCTGTTAAACAACCAAAAACAGCTCTCGGATATAAATATGTAAATAAACCAGTAAATATTTAATTAGATTTGTTTAAATATCTTGTATATATATGTATATTATTATTATTTATTTCTTCCTATGTTATTATTATGTTCTTTTTTCTGTATAATGCCTTTCTTTTACGTGCAGGCTAATGTCCACGCCCCCTGCACCCGCTAACGCTGAGCTAGCCAACGAACCTGAAAATAACCTAAGAAGAAGCAGGCGGGTTCGCGAAAGATCACTTGTCGCTGCACAAAGGATTGCGGCTGCAATCGACGAACCAGTGATACTTTTTGATAGCGAGAGTTCAGAGGACGACACAGGAAGCATTATAGCAGAGGACGACCAGCCTTTGAATGAGACCGGCCGTCCAGGAGGAGAGGGCTTGCTACCGAGCATCGCCCGACCTACAATAGCAGCACCGAGTTTTGAAATTAAATCTAGTATGATTATCATGTTACAAAACTCTGTGCAGTTTGATGGGAAGGATCACGAAGATCCAGGTCGGCACATCGCATCATTTCTCGAGGGGTGCTCGACTTTCAAAATTAGAGACGTTTCTGAAGACGCAATTCGTTTGCGACTCTTTCCATTCTCTTTGCGAGACAAAGCCCGATCTTGGCTTTTGTCACTTCCAGTAGGGTCCATCACGACTTGGAACGAGATGGCCTATCTTTTTGTGCAAAAATATTTCCCGCTGGAAAAGACAGCTAAACTTAAGAATCGTATAATGACATTCAAACAGGATGAAGGAGAGTCTCTACACGCAGCTTGGGAGAGGTTCAAAGATCTTTTGATCGATGTCCCACATCACGGGTTGTCCAAAAGACAACTTGTGTTGAACTTCTACCAAGGACTCAACTACGACTCACAAGAACGTTTAGATGTATATGCAGGAAGCGATCTTGGAACAAAAACACCCAATGAAGCCTATGCTATCATAGAGAAATCTACCTTGAAGTCGAGTTCTCGTCATGGTGGAGTGCGAAACAAAGCATCATCTATTCCTGGAGTTCATCAAGTGGATACATATACGGCTCTTGCAGCACAGATTGGAGCTTTGGCAGCAAGATTTGATCAAGCTCATAACGTTTCGCAAGTACAGTCATCATGTGAGCTGTGTGGAGTGTCACACGAGCTAGGTACATCTGAGGAGGGTGTTATGTTTACAGGCCACGTAGAGGTGGACTATTTGGGCAATCAAATTAGGCCCCAGAATAACCCATATAGCAACAAATACAATCTGGGTTGGAGGAATCACCCAAACTTCGGGTGGAAAGCCAATTCCAGTAACCAAAACCCACTCGAATATGCTCAACGCACTCCCGCACCACAACAGCCCTAGGGGCAATCTTTTCAGCCATCAGGGCAAACCTTTTAACCGCGTTACAATAATTTAGGTTCAGGAAGCACTTCCCCGCCTCAAACCTCTCAAACCAACGCAAAACTAGAGGAGATGATGGCCCAGCTGTTAAACAACTCCAACAATGCCAATCAAATTTCTGAAAAGCGATACCAGCAGCATGAGGAGCGTTTCATGGCACAAGAAGGGGAAATGCGGAGCCAGAAGGCTTCAATTCAAACCATTGAAAATCAAGTCGGCCAATTGGCCAAGATGTTGTCTGAAAGACCTCAAGGTAGTCTTCCAGGTAACACAGAACCAAACCCGAGAGGGCACGTTAATGCAGTTATGACGAGGAGTGGCAAAACCACGGGACCTGGCAAATCGGACTCACCATCGATCACTGAGACGGTCCAAACTGATGCTTCAGACGAGGTGCACGCTAGGCGAGTCCCAGCAAGTACAGCACAGTTCCAGGAGCCAGTTAAAGAATTCATTCCTCCTATTCCATATCCGAGCAGACTGAAGAAGCAGAAGAACGATGAACAACATGGTAAGTTTTTAGAAATGTTTAAACAATTTCACATAAACATACCATTTGTTGAGGCGTTGGCTCAAATTCCTCACAAACAAGTAGAAGCTCGAAAGCTTGTCTTGTGTGTTGATGAATGAAAACTGTTTAACCCTTCTCCAAAACCGTTTACCTGAAAAGATGGGAGATCCGGGCAGTTTTACTCTTCCCTGTCTCATTGGCAGCATGTCTGTCAGTCACGCATTAGCTGATTTAGGAGCTAGCGTAAACCTTATGCGATATAAGGTCTTTGCTAAATTAGATCTGGGTGAACCTTCACCTACTAGAATGAGCATTCGACTTGCAGATCGTTCAATCAAGTATCCACGTGGATTCGTTGAAAACATGCTTGTTAAAATCGATAAATTTTTTACCTGTGGATTTTGTTATTCTAGACATGGACGAAGACTCAAAAGTGCCATTAATACTCGGGCGCCCGTTCCTCAATACCGCAAGAACAATCATTGATGTGGCAGCTGGCCAAATCACGCTCCGAGTAAATGACGAGCACGTGACTTTTGATATTAAAAGATCAATGCAGCATCCACAAAGTCACGATGACATGCTTTACTATGTCGACATTGTCGATACTTATGTAAGCTCTTATTTCCAAGGCACTATTGAAGAAATTGATATGGAGACACATCCTTTGTGTGAGAACCAAGACGGCATTTTGCAAGAAGCCCACGAAGTTGAGCAGCCAGTTTTCCAAATCGGTGATGATGGTTCTCAAAGTCTAGATCAATTTGTTGAGATTGACCGTGAAGTTGAAGAAAAATCAAAACCTTTGGTTGAAGATCCACCATCTTTGGAGTTAAAAGAACTCCCACCGCATCTCGAGTACGCATTTCTAGACGAGGAGTGTCACTTGCCAGTCATCATTTCAGCATCTTTAGCAAAAGAGGAAAAGAGACAGCTTCTCGAAGTTCTAACACTCCACAAGAAAGCCATGGCGTGGAAGATTATGGATATCAAAGGCATTAATCCTTCTTTTTGTACTCATAAGATTCTAATGGAGGATAATTACAAGCCTAGTGCATAGCATCAAAGGCGTTTGAATCCAAATATGCAAGATGTGGTGAAGAAAGAAGTTATTAAATTGTTAGATGCAGGGCTGATTTATCCTATATTTGATTCTGTTTGGGTAAGTCCAGTGCAAGTAGTACCCAAGAAAGGTGGTATTACTGTAGTTCCAAATGATAGGAATGAACTTATTCCTACCCGTACCGTCACCGGATGGCGAGTTTGCATCGATTACCGCAAACTCAATGATGCCACCCGCAAGGACCACTTCCCGCTTCATTCATCGACCAGATGTTGGAACGTCTGTCGGGGAAGTCATTTTTCTGTTTTCTGGATGGGTTCTCTGGATACTTTCAAATTCCTATCGCTCCTGAGGACCAGGAGAAGACTACTTTCACATGTCCTTTCGGCACATTCGCCTACGGGCGTATGCCTTTTGGGCTGTGTAATGCACCAGCCACATTTCAGCACTGCATGGTAGCCATTTTCCATGACATGAATGAAGACTCCATGGAAGTATTCATGGATGATTTCTTTGTTTTCGAGAGTTCTTTAGATCAATGTCTTGGAAATCTGAAAAGAATGTTAATGAGATGTGAGGAAACTAATCTTGTGCTTAACTGGGAGAAATGCCACTTCATGGTGAAAGAATGGGTAGTTCTTGGACATAAAATCTCTGAATCCGGGTTGGAAGTTGATCCAGCAAAAGTGGATATCATTTCTAAACTTCCTCTCCCAACCTCGGCCAGAGCAATCAGAAGTTTCGTGGGTCATGCAGGGTTCTATAGGTGATTCATAAAAGATTTTTCAAAAATCGCAAGACCTATGACCCGTTTATTAGAAAAAGATGCTTCATTTGTGTTTTCAGACGAATGCATGAAAGCGTTCAAACAACTGAAGCAAAGGATTATCAAAGCCCCTATTTTAGTTGCACTAGATTGGGTATTGCCATTTGAAATAATGTGCGACGCCAGTGATTACGCAATAGGAGCAGTCTTAGGACAAAGAAGGGAGAAGCATTTTCATCCTATTTACTATGCCAGCAAAACTCTACATGATGCTCAAGAAAATTACACGACTACAGAGAAAGAGCTTTTGGCAGTAGTATATGCTTTCGACAAATTCAGGTCGTACCTTGTGTTGTCCAAAACAATTATATATACGGATCATGCAGCAATCAAATACCTTTTTAGCAAACAGGACGCAAAACCGCGTCTTATCAGATGGATCTTGTTACTACAAGAATTTGACATTGAGATCCAAGATAAAAAGGGAGCTCTAAAAGTTGCAGACGACCATCTCTCGAGACTTGAGCATGGAAGTTCTGAAAATTCACTGGAGGAACCAATAAACGAAAATTTCCCCCATGAATTTCTCTTAAGTATCGAGATGAACGACGAGTCACCATGGTTCGCTGACTTTGCAAACTACCTCGCATGTGGAATCCTTATCAAAGGATTGTTATATCAACAAAAGAGGAAGTTCTTTGCAGATTTGAAATATTACATTTGGGACGAACCATACTTGTTTAGAATCGGAGTCGATCAGATGATCCGAAGATGTGTATTTGGAGAAGAGGCAGCTAGCATTCTGCGTCACTGTCAAGAAGGGCCAACCGGAGGTTATCATGGAGCAAACTACACTGTAAAGAAAGTGTTAGACTCTGGGTTTTACTGGCCCACAAATTTTCATGATGCGCATGAATGGGTTAGAGCGTGTGATGCTTGCCAAAGGGCAACGAATATCTCCGCACGCAATGAAATGCCTCAACATCCAATGCAAATCTGTGAAGTCTTTGATATATGGGGTATCGACTTCATGGGACCATTTCCAGCCTCACGAGGTAACAAATATATCCTAGTTGCTGTAGACTACGTCTCAAAATGGGCCGAAGCTCAAGCTTTGCCCACAACGATGCTAGGGTAGTCGTGAGGTTCTTAAAAAGTTTATTTGCCCGATTTGGTGCTCCAAAAGCACTAATCAGTGACCGAGGAATGAATTTTTGTAATGCGCAGTTAGAACGAGCTTTGTCTCGTTATGGTGTTCATCACAGACTGGCTACGCCATATCATTCTCAAACGAGCGGGTAAGTGGAGGTCACGAATCGGGGTTTGAAAAGAATCCTTGAGCGGTCCATTAATAACAACCACAAGGATTGGTCAGACAAGCTAGATGACGCTCTTTCGGCTTTTAGAACCCTATTGGAACCACACCCTTCAGGTTGGTTTATGGAAAAGCTTGTCATCTACCTGTCGAGCTAGAACACAGGGCATTCTGGGCCTTGAAAACGGCAAATATGGATTTAAAAAGCAGAGGTGAAGCCCGTTTTCTGCAAATCCACGAACTCGAGGAACTAAGAAACCATGCCTATGAAAGTTCTAGCAGGTACAAAGAACGAGTCAAGAGGTTTCATGACAAAAGAATAAGAGAACATAAAGATTTCCACGTTGGAGATCTTATTTTGTTATACTCCTCATGACTGCGTTTATTCCCTGGGAAGTTAAGATCTCGATGGACAGGTCCATACACGGTCAAAGAAGTATTTCCATACGGAGCCGTCACCATCGAAAATTTAAGCAGGGAAACATTCAAAGTCAATGGTCATAGACTCAAAAGTTACATCAACGGACCGGTTGACCTGGTGGAGGAAATTCTCGAACTCCACGTCCCGCACACTTAAAACAAGTGTGGGGAGAATGAGTCTAGCTATCGACTCGCTGACAAATTTAGCGAGCGTGTTGTCACACGCTAATGGTAATTTTGTATATATTAGTTTTTAATGTTTATTTCGTAATTCGTTAATTTTTCGATTTTAAACATAGGAACATATGATCTTGATCCATACTTTTTGGAGATTTGAAGTTAATTAATTGTTAAAATATATGAAGTAGTGCAAAAATGGGAAAATAGGGTAAAATTCAGAGTTATGAGCTTACTGTAAAAAGTTACACAAAAAGGCCCAGGTGTTGCACGGTCATGCCAAATCGGCACGATAGTGCAACCCTTAGTCAAAACTGACCACTTACTCGTGCATCGGATGGTCATCAGACGGCACTACCGTGCGACAGATGCACTACCGTGCAACCCGATGACAACGGTCAAACCAGGAAAGCGATCCGGAATGGCACGACCATGCCAAATCCGCACGACCGTGCGGCTCGGAAACCGAACAGTAAAAACTAGGGTATTTAAGCGTTTCTGCAGTAAAAACATCTCATTTTTACGAAACCCTAGTCGCCGCACGGGAGTTCCAGGTCGCCCCCACCCACAAATCATCTAATTTTTGCCTAGATTCCGCTTCAATCATCTTCCAAGGTATGTTTCCTACCTATTTTGTAGATTAAACCTAGTTTCTGATGTAGATCTGATGTTTAAACCAAGAAATTTTGGGGTTTTCTTCATAAATGTCAAATAAACCCTTGTTCTTGAGTGATTAGTGTTAAATTGATGATTCTGATGCTTGATTCGAGATCTATTTGCTGATTAAAAGATAAATTTTGAAAAGTACAAGTTAAAATCAGTGATTCAGACTATTTTCTGATGATATTTGCTGTCGCACGGTCACGCCACTTAAACGACATGATAGTGCCGGTCAGAAATCAAGAACTTATCATCGAATCAAAGCTGCGATGCCAAGTCGCACGGCAGTGCCGATTTGGCACGGAAGTGCGACACGGATTTCCGGAAGCTAGCTGTTGACCGATTAGGATTGGCATGGCAGTGCCACCAGCCGCACGACCGTGCGACTGCTAAAACAGAAATAGAAGCTCGTAAACAGCCTGTTCCGATGGCAGCAATGAAATTTTTATATTCTGCTCTTATTTTGTTGTATTCCTATGTGCAGATGAATCACAGATTCCTCCAGTTCAGCGAGAATAAAGCGAAAGAACAACCCTGTATTGCAAGATTAGAAGCTTTATGGAATAGACGGGGACAAATCGGTGAACCGAGAAGGATCAACTGGGAGACTTTAACAACCCTGAACCAAGAAGAGAGGCTATCCGACATGATGTCACATCCGATGTCAAGGTTGTTCAACATTGCACGACCCATTTATCTTGAGCTAACACTAGAATTATTTGCTTCATACACTTATGAAAAACCAAGAAGCGAGAATCCAGACTTTAAAAACAGGGAAACAATACAGTTCAGATTGGGAAAAAAGTGGCATAAGTGGACAGTTGCTAGACTTGGAAGAAGATTGGGCATATACTCAGCTGAAGACATAAATTCAGAACTTTTTACCAATATCTACAAGTTTGATAATGATCAGGAACGAGCCAACTTTTGGGCCCAAGTAGCAGTTGAACCACCTTATGAAGCTAGAAAAGCTAAAGCTTCACGACTACGAGACCCGCTTCTGAGGGTCATTCATCAGGTCATGAGTCACACCATTTGTGGGCGCATGGACAGTGTAGGGAGCTGTCCCACTCCGGATCTTCTTTTCTTATATTCCTTAGTGACGGGAGTGCATGTCAACCTCACAGCTAGAATGGCTGAATTCTTTGTAAACAGCGCGGGGAGAACTACAAGCAGTGAAATCCATGGCGGTGAATATGTGACTCAATTAGCAGATAATTTGGGTATTATGACAGATGATGTAGTCAACGGTCTCACGATGGTTCACGCAGGAGGAGATGTGGATATGAGGTCTTTGATAGCGATGTGTTTGGTAGTAGATACAGATAATGGCCCGCGACTGAGGGGTCTAAATGGGGAAATATGGGACCCGCTACCACTACCACCACAAGACGAAGACGTCAACATGAAGGCGCATCAGGTACTCGAGCCACCACCACATGGCCAGCCACCACATGATCACCCACATCATGAAGAGCACCAGCATCAGTATCAACACCAGCAAAACTGGCATCCAGGTATACCTTCCTACCCTGAGTTGTACCAGCAGTTCCAACATATGCAGGTTTCTCAAGATGCTATCAGAGCAACTCAAGAAGCTATGAGAGCCGACCAGTTAGCTATGCGGGCATCTCAACACACCATGTGGGAGGAAATGTATGCAGGATTTTCCTACATCTTCGGAGGGCTACAAAACGTTATCCCAGCCATTTCGGTAACCCTCCACAGTTTTCGTTTGGAGACACAGGTACCTATGGGGCGGGTTCATCTGGAACACGCCACCATGATGGTGATGATGATGAGGAGTAGGAGGAGGTAGGGAAAAACAGTTCAGAAACTAATGTTTATGTTATTTCTATTCAGTACTTTGTTTGGGATATTTTTACTTTATGTCTATTTTAAGTATTTTAGTAGTATGTTTGCTTTGTTTGAATAACAGATCTGGTTGAATCATCTAACATTTTGATCAATGGTAATGTTGGCTATTTAGCGAGTGACATAATTGGCAGATTCATAAAGAAATGCACACAGAGTTGAGACGACTTCAAATCAAAGTCTACTCAAACAAGTCAACTCCAACTCTGAGGGAGTACATCTTTCCCTTTTCACATTATTAGTTTAGCTCTTCATAATTGCTTAACTAATATGTATTTCACATTGGGGACAATGTGAAGTTCAAGTGTGGGGAGGGAGTTTAAAAGGTTTTAAACTATGTTTGTCCTTAATTGTTCTCATTTCTGTATATATTTTCGAGAAGTAAAACAAAAATGGTCAATTTGTGTTCTTTAGAAAGCATCAAATTTGATAAGAATTGACAAGCAAAGTTAATTTTTGAAAAAGATAACTAAAAAGCGTGGTAAAACAAAATGAAAGACTTGCATGTTTATCTTTATATTTATACCCTTTCCTTCCGTTTACGTGAGCATATTTTTTGTAGGACCGGTTTTGACTCCGAAACGATTGCGAAACGAACGTATGACGTGCGGAATCCGTACACGAACGCGACCTAACACACACGATGTAATATAAACGTGATTCTATTAGAAATCTAACAAGAACAAGCACCTTGAATCACTTTCTCTCTCTAGATCTAGAGTTCTCCTAAACACAAATGAACTAAAAGTCTCTAATCTAAACATAAAGCTCCTATTTATAGGCCTTGGCTTTTAATGAGATTTCTCATTAATTACAATATTGCCACCTTGCCTTTTGTCTAGATATTACATCATAACAACTTGTTTTCTTCTGTTTCTCGCTACGGCTCGGATTGACGAAGGCGATAGACATAAATGTACTAACAGACTCCCCCTTGGATATTGCCGCAGTCAATCTCGATCATTGAGTCAAACTCGTAGCGTCTTCTCTTTCTCTTTTAGTCTTCTTGAACAGAATTCCGGTGGATCTGTCTTTAGCTTCAGCTTCTTCTCCTTTCGGTAGACTCTTTTCTTCATCAGGCTCCCCCTTTCGTCAAGCTTCCGTGCTTTGGGATCGACACCTTGCTTTCCATGCTTCCTTTTGCGTTAATCTCGTCTTCAGACTCCCCCTTAGACTCGGCTCTCAGGATCGTAGTCTGGACTCTTACCTGCAATCACTCATCCATTTATAAGTAAAAGCATTTCAAATTTCAGCTATCCAGGAATTGTAACCTTGCTCTATTCAACTTTCTAAATCACTCCCCCTATCAACAATCTTTACAGATTTAGCAATGTTAAGTATCCAAAATCCCTCACAGTTAATCATCCAAGTCCAAACTAATGACCTTGGAGATATCACAAACTGTTTTTGATTTTTGAATTTAAAAACTTCAAGTTTCAAATTAATGAACTTGTTTTATTTTCAGAAACACAATCAACATACTTAGATTTTGAAACTCAGCATTTCAGACATCGGGTGTCGAAAATAAAGCAGAATCAAAAATCTTTTTGTATTTTTCTGAAAATATAAAGCAGTAAAGAAATATGTACAAACATATTGACAGACAATATTTTTGTTTGAGTATGCATCAGAGGATCATATCAGTTTTTGACAAGTCACAAGTACCGTTGAGCTTATTTACACATTAAGAATTAAACAATTCACTTAGATTGTCGATATACTTGTCCACTTAAATTTTCACACAAACTTCAACTGATTCAGGATACGAATTAGATGTATTAAGAACTTAAACTCATTCATGTGTCCCACCTCTTGAATATACTCCCGTATCCAGATCCCAATATTCAGTCTTACAGGTGAGTATACCTAGATGATATCTGTAAGGGGAATAAATTATAGTACGAAACCGTGAGAGCTCAGGTCAGAACTTCCGTTCAGCAGAGAGATGACGGATCGACTTTTGGTGTGTCCCCTTTAGAGGATCTTTTGTATTACAACAGCAATGACTATCAATTTTATTGTTTCATCAATTTGCTGAGGGCGGCGCTATATTTCAAGCAATGCAGAAAGTATTCTCCGGGGACTAGGCCATTGCTTCCGCAAAATCAGAAGTCTCGGGATAATACCCCAGATATCACTAAGCATAAAGACCTAGTATCTCAGAAATAGGGGTCCTTCAAACGAGATTTCAGGGGTTACCTATATATCCAAGTAGTGTTCCCCACGAAATAAGCAAGTTTGAATTTAGGTTTATATCCCGAAAAAGTTTACTAAATGTATAAAAAATCTACCGACACATCCACGGTGAGATTGTTTAACACATTTAAACTTTCCATTTCTTTAGCGTACTATAACCGTCTACTGATGTACTATCATTTCCTCTTTTTACGCAAAAACTCAATTTTCATTTTTTAATGTTTTTGTCTTTTTGCCAATAGGTTTTATCATGTTTTTGTCATTTTCAAATTTTCAAATGTTTTTGTATTTTCTGACAATTTTTCTCCCCCTAAAATGCAAAACCATTTAAAGAAAATTTGACAACCAATACTGATAGCTTTGTCTCGCCATCCATTTTCTGCTTCTCATGCACTGATTTGCAGAAAAATAATGTACCCCCATGATTTACAACACATTGATATTTACAGTTTGAAAACCGTTTTTCAATCTTGTGAAATTAATCATGTTTGTTTAGCCGTGAGGGTTTCGGCGTATTCAATCAACACATATTTTTGTAATTTTCTATTTTTGACAAAAATTAAAAACAAACATATTTTTGGTTTTTCAAGTTTTTAACAACTAAAAACATATTTTTGGTTTTTAATTTTTCAAAATTTTAGGGTTTTTGAAAATATTGTTTATTTATTTACAGAATGAAAATAAACTTCCTGTTTCAACCAACACAGGATCCAGCAGCCTCCTTTCCTCGTTGTGCCAGGCTGCTCCAACTTCCATTCTCACAATCTTTGAATTTGTTGAGCACCTGCACATTCAGACTACTTGATTTACTTGAACAATTTAGCCCAGGTCTGTTGAACCTTAGGCATTTCAACACAATAATTTTCATTCAACTTCGGAAAATCTTTGTCATTCTGAACAAAGACTTTTTCAACTTTGACTTCAACTGTCTCATCTTTTACCGAAATCATCAGTTTCTTAATACTCCATGTTTGACCTTTCGGAGAACCACGTTTGTAAAAAATGAGACTCTTTTTGAACATTTTGTTTTTGAACAACTTTTGGTTTCCAAAATTCTTGTGGTTTTGTCATATCAACAGTTGTTTTCCAACTTTGAGTTGTTCTGACTCTGGGTGTGTGAGAATTCCAGGTCTGTCTCGAATCGAACCTGTTAGAGTTTGATTTCCAGTTTTGATTCGAAGCAAACTTGTTTGTGTTATACCTCCAAGTTTGTTTTGAGTCAAATCTGGTTGACCTTTGTCTCACATTCTCAGATTTTTGTTTCTCAGCATCAATCTTCTTTATGTCAACATCCACAGGTTTCAGATTTGGACACTTGCGAGCAAGATGTCCTTTTTGATCACATTTAAAACATGTTCTCATGGAAACATCTTTGACCTGTGGTTGTTGCTTTTTCTTTTAAGATAAAAACTCTTCAATAGACTGTTGTCTAAATTTGAGTTTTTCCTCTTCTTCAAAACTTTTTCCTTGAACAAAACTCATTTTTGTCTTTAAATTCGGAGTTTCATTTCTTTTCCAACTTTGTTTCTTCTTATAACCCAACCCAGCCTTCATGTTTTTCTTCTTAAAACCAGGTTTGTTGTTATAAAAAGATTTGTGACCTTTACCAGGAAACTTTGGAATCTCAGACTTTTCAATTTCAACCATCTTGAAAACTTTATCAACCTTTTCTGAAATCACATTCTGAATCGGGAATACAACATCTAAGAATAATTTGTTTGATCCAATCATGGTATAAACCAATCCTTTTGAATCTTCATTCAAATTTTTCTCGGATTTTGAATTTTTCAGATATACATCATGAAAATTACCTTCATTTTCATCTTGTGATTCAGATGTACCTGTATCAACCGACTCTTCTTTCAACACACTTTCAACAACTTTACCTACCACCTCTGAATCATGAGAATCATCAGATTTGGAATAGGTTATATCAATGTTGTCTGGCAATTGGTCTACCATGTTGAAAGCTTTTTCGACCTTTTCATCATCATAAAACACAAACCTTTCCGGTGGTGGAACTTGATGAAACTTTAAGCCAATACCTTTCGTGTTTTGCTCAGAATCTTTCCCATCCGGTTTTATGTTGAAAATACGTTCAAGCACATATGACGACGCGTGATAACTTTTTAGTTTGTTGTTATCCTGTTCTAAATCAGCAATCTTACACTTAAGTTTAGCAACATCTTCAATATAAGAATTCACAACTTGTTGTTTTATTTCATACATTCGTTTTAGTTCCTTTGATGTTTCAGAACAGTATTTCAATCTTGATTGAGCAAGTTTCATTTCATTTTTTTACTTTTTCATATGATTCTTTTGTAATGTGATAAGCCAATTTTATTGAATCATATTCCTTTTTCATTTCTTGGCAAATAGTTTCTTTTTGTGAACATTCTTCTGTCATTTTAGAAACATTTTCTTTCAAAACTTCATTTTCTTTTTCTATCATTTTACATTTTTCTGAAAGCATTTCATTGTTTTCTTTTAAAACCTTTTCATTTTCAAACATTTCTTTGCACTTGCTTTTGAAAACTTCTTCAAGTTTTGCCAAATCAAGATTTCTTGTTCTGATCTTTTCGTCTTTTTCAGTACAAGCACTGCACGTTTCCATGCATTTCTTGCACTGTTCAACAGTTTCAGTCAAGATGTTAGAATCATATTTTACCTCAGAGATTGGCACCTTGGTGTTTGTTGCAGTCTCTGTCTGATCAGCTTCTTTCTGCTGCTTCTCTTCAACAACATCACCACCAACATCTGTTGAACTTTCAACCTTCACTTCTATCGAATTTTCCTTCTCCTTCTTGACCTCTTCAACTTGATGTTCTTCAGTAACAGCCTTTTCTTTCTCAACTACCTTCTCTTTTTCTTCAACCTTGACTTCCTCAGCAGCTTTCTTCAAATCATCAACTAAATTCTCAATGTTCTTCTTCATTCCTCTTCCTCAGTTTTGTTGTCATAGCATCCCTGATGATTTTATCCAGCCTTTTCACATATGTCTTGTCTTTTGCAACATTGGAATAATATTCACCAGATCGAGGAATAACAAGGAGAACATCATCATGAACTATGTCACTTCTTGGAACAACCGATTCACCTTGTTTGTTGACATAACATTCTTGTTTCTTATCCCATCTTTTGTTCGCAACATCATTCTCATATTCCTCCTGCATTTTCTCCATTCTACACCCCACTATGAATCTTTCTCTTGGAGTTTTCTCTTTCAAAATCTCTTCTCGAGTTTTCTCTTTGATTTCAGCCATGATACTATCTTCTTGAATCACCTTGAATCAAACAAACAAACAAACACTTATCAGTTTAAACACTATCAAACAACTGAATCAAACTGATACTTGGACTGGTGAATATTTTGTGCGGACTGAGTTTGATGCAAACTGAGATTGATGCGAACTGAGATTTAAGTTGTCAAACCGTACGAACTGCTATGACCCGGATCAAATTCAAACGACCAGACCCTTTGAAAACTTTGAACTCCAAACTGTGCGGATAGAAAATTCGAAACTTCGTACTAAGTGAATTTAATTTTATGCGAACTGATTTCAATGACAAACCACACGACCTGTAGATTCAATTCAAACACTTTGCAAATGGTCGGATACTTCTAAAACTACTAAATGGGCCGATTCAATTTATATGGGCTTTCAACAATTCAATTCCAATGAACAACTTCAATTCAGATTGGGCTGCATATATGTGGAATCTAATTGGACTGTCAATATTTAACCATCTTCCAATAAACTGAAAATGTTAGAACACATGCAACCAACAACACAATTATTTATTTCATTTTGATTGGGCCGTATATAAATGGATCACGTGGGCTGAATCAAACAACTTTAATTGGACCGATGTATATTGTGTATCACGAGACTTCTGTTGAAGTTATTTATAATGGCCGATTACTCTGTTGATTTTAGATTCAATTTTTATAGGACTTCCACTTTGTCTTGAGCAATGAAACTAATTAATACTATCACATGTAACGATAAACGGTGCTGACACAATTTAATGATCACATGCAATCCTGATTCATTCAAGACCGACAAACACTTTGATTGAACCGTCCAACTTTAATCACGTGATCAACTGAACCACTTTCAAACGGACATTGTGTTTCAAACGGGACAGCTAGCTTCAAACGTAATCCTCAAACAGAATACATTCCTCAAATGGACACAACCCAATGTTTCAAACGAACCACATGTTTCAAACGTAATCCCATGCAATTTCAAACGGGATACCAGATTTCAAACGGAATGTTGCTGCTTTCAAACAGAATGAGGTTGTTTTCAAACGGAAGCACTTGTTTTCAAACGTAATATGTCAATTTCAAATGGAATGAGGCTGTTTTCAAACGGAATGGTTCAGTTCAAACGAGATGACCAGCCAATTTCAAACGGTATGTCAGATTCAAACGGACTCTCGCTGTTTCAAACGAAATCAGACCTAAAACTCGAATTTCTCCTAAACGGCTAGGAGTTTGAATCTGAAATTTGGTAGGGTTGTAAATCAGATGTTTTCGCACAACATATCAAAAAATTAGATGAATTGGACCGTAAAACCCGTTCAATTTGACGAAATTCAGTGAAAAACGTGAAAATATAAAAAAGAAGAAGAAATAGATGAAATCCAGATCTGAATCTGATGATTTTCTATGCGAAAATGTGTGATAGATCAGTGCAATCGAGCTCCTGCTCTGATACCACTTGTAGGACCGGTTTTGACTCCGAAACGATTGCGAAACGAACGTATGACGTGCGGAATCCGTACACGAACGTGACCTAACACACACGATGCAATATAAACGTGATTCTATTAGAAATCTAACAAGAACAAGCACCATGAATCACTTTCTCTCTCTAGATTCTCTCTCTAGATCTAGAGTTCTCCTAAACACAAATGAACTAAAAGTCTCTAATCTAAACATAAAGCTCCTATTTATAGGCCTTGGCTTTTAATGAGATTTCTCATTAATTACAATATTGCCACCTTGCCTTTTGTCTAGATATTACATCATAACAACTTGTTTTCGTCTGTTTCTCGCTACGGCTCGGATTGACGAAGGCGATAGACATAAATGTACTAACATTTTTGAGCCTTTACAGCTTTCTTAACAAATGCTTCTTTGTTTTTTCGGAAAAATGAGTGAGCCGGATGTTTTATGTAATTTAGAACTTGTCATTTGTATACTTTTTGAAACCATGAATATGTGAAATTACATAGAAATGATAGAGGCATTTAGGATACCCCTTTGTCAGCCTTTTTCTTTGTTTATATCCCGCACCAAACATCATCCATTAGTTCGCCATGTTGAGCCTATTTTCCGTATTTTTCTTTACCCAAATTTTAAACCTACTCACCCAAATATAACCTTTTCTCATTTACCCCTATTTTCGTTGGCCATAAGCTTTCTAGTTTGATATAAAATGCATGTTTATCATTAAAAAAAAACACCGTTTGTCAAAACTCTCTAGGGAAATTAAGGAAAGACTATCAAGAATGAAAAATAGAGAGTTGATGTATAAATAGAATAAACTCTGAGGACCTACACAAGTAGCTTAGCAACGTGTTCAGAATACTAGAAAATAAAACAATGAGTTTTTGGTCAAGTTTTAACCTTTCTTGCTACTTTTAAATATCCATTCCATACCCTTAACCATAGCCTAACATTACAACCCATCAAAGACCTCTTGATTTATGTTTTTCACATATTAATTGGTGGAGATTAGATTTTTGACAAGCTTATAATGTTACATGATTCATTGACTAGGCATCGAGTGTTTTACATACACATTATATGTATGATTCAGAAATTTAACCGAGTGTGTGTGAACATTGTGAGAAATATAAGGATTCGCATGCTAAGTCATTCGAAAGTTAAATCATTGCTCTATAATTATCTTTTCATACATCTAACAAAGCTTGTTTGTTTTAAATCATTGATGATGACTTTTTGAAAACCATTTGACCACCAAACAAATTAGTGAACCTTTTGAATATTCAGATTTGATTCCGTATTTTATTTTGAGTTTACTTGAGGATAAGCAAAGGTCAAGTGTGGGGATGTTTGATATACGTTAAATTATACATGTTTTTATACCCCAAAACACTTCCGTTTTAAGCATTTTTGACCGACAACACTACGGTTAGGTGCCAAATCAGGTACTTTTATATTTTCAGGTCTTAAACAGAGCTTAAAGGAAAATTCTGATGAAAACGGACAAATTCTAATGCATCTCTGATGAAAAGAACAAAATTCTGATGACCGCCAGGTATGCACGACCGTGCCATCTGACGGCACTACCGTGCCGATGCTCCGATCTCGGAAGCACTGCCAGTGCGATCAGGAGTGCCAACTGTTTCTCGGGCCGCACTACCGTGCCATCCGAGGCATGACCATGCCAAGGCTTAACCAAGGCTTCTGACCAACATTTCTGATGACGCGGTACTATCGTGCCACCAGCAGCACTAACGTGCCGATCTGATAACCCAACAACTTGTCCACTAGTCCACTTGGCTGACTTGGGATCAGCGAAACTGACGTCACCCGACAGCATCTGTCGCATGACCGTGCGACCAGTGGCATGACCGTGCCGATCTGAAGATCTCCTATAAATAGCAGCATTGGCTACTGGTTCAAGTGTTGGGTTTTTCTCCATGTTTCTAGGCGATTTCTGGTTTCCGAAGTAGTCCTGATCAGACCCATTTGAAGCTTAAAGATCGAATGGAAGCATAATCGATCCAACCCGTCAATTCCTTGCTTGTTTATGGTTCGATTCCTTGTTCTTGAACATGTATTCTGATCATTTTGCAAGTTATGAGCTGATGTTAGTTTATGTTTAATATAGTTTATGTAATAGTAGTTATAAACTTGTTTCTTGAATAATCTTTATGTTGTAATCTTATTAGTATGGATCTTTTGTACTTTTTCATGTTTGAATCTTCATGATTATATAATGAACGTTTCATTGATGTTGAGTTCTTTATTTTGTTTGATTGTCTTGGATAATGAATCTGTGGTTAGTGGGATGGTAACTATTTCTTGATTAATCACTTGTTTGTAAACTTGTTTACACCATGAGACTCGAGAGGGGTATTGGTTTTATCTAAGATATATCTTATTTTGATTAGGAATGCTTTCTTGCACGTAAGGGTTCTAACGAATTATATGGTGTTGATTACATGTTCTTGTATGCGGTTTATGATCTTTGTTTAGTAGTTTTGGTCTGAAATTGCTGACATGGTAGATTTGTGTTCAAGACTTGTAAAGGTGAAATATGTTGTTATATGATCTACTTAAATGCTTATCCTCGTGGCTGTATTGTGACCATCAGTAGTACTTTCTTTGATAAGTGAGGTTAGAAAACTCCTAGCGGATGACTAATCTATCTTTAAAGGTTTACATGAATGAATATCAATAGCTCGCTAAAGAATGATTTTAGGTGGTTAACGTGTGTTTATCGCGTTAACTTTCCGAAGAAGAATCATGTTAGAAAACTCCTAGCGGATGACTAACTGTCTCGAAATTGGAAAATTGATTAAGTGCTTTTGTGACATATCTGACAGATAACATGTTTAGGTTGTTTGTGAAACAAGATAATAGTATATTTATGTTTTAAATATAGCTTTAGATAACTTAGTTAAACAACCATTTACCTTTTCTTATATCTGGTAATCTAATGACAAAGATTTAGTATATTATAACGCCCGTGTTCCATGGATCGATATCTGGCTCTTACCAATACTTTGCTGCATATATGACGGGATAAACTTGTCCTTTATTGTGTGTGTTTTAATGTTAAGGTATAAACCATTTTTATAAATACAAAACGCACTTCGCTGGGCGCGTGAAGATACTGTAAACAAATGTATATAACCGCCCACGTCAGTTTACCTGCTCCGAACCAAGCTACACAGAACCCTGGTCAACCCCAAGCTAACCCTACTAGACCTTCATTCCCACCGGGTTCTTGCAACAACTGTGGCGAGATGGGTTACTTCAAGAACAGCTGTCGGAAGCATGTGAACGTGAATGCAAACTCAGCTAGAGGACGCGCATTCAATATCAACGCTAACGAGGCCCGTGCTAATAACGAAGTTGTTAACAGTACGTTCCTTGTTAACCATCACCCTGCTTCTGTTCTTTTCGATTCTGGTGCCAATAAAAGCTTTGTATCACTAGCCTTTGAACCTTTGCTTTCGATGCCTAGAACTAAACTAGGAAAGCCCTTAACAGTGGAAATTGCTAGTGTTGAACCCATTGTGCTTGAGTCTGTCATTCGTGATTGCCAATTGAACCTTGATAACCACCTTTTTTCCCATTGACCTCACGCCAATGAAACTTGGAAGTTTCGATATCATCATAGGAATAGATTGGTTAGCCAAACACCATGCGGAGGTGATTTGTTTCAACAAGGTTGTTCATATACCACTTTCGTCTGGTGAAGTCTCAGAAGTTCGTTGTCACAGCCCCCGACCCCACCCTGGGAGCGGGAGCCGTGAGCCAGTCAGGTAGTATCGGTGTTTATTAATTATGCAGCGGAAAACTTTCATCAGGACCGTAGTTAGGAAATATTTATCAGATTTTAAAAAAACCATATTTTATAATAAATAAGTGGGATAAAACTCAAGTTTCATTTGCGATACATTTGTAGGGATAAACCCTAGTTATTGAAAACCAAGTCTCATTTTTATTTAGGTAACTTTTATAGCCACTTTTCTAAGCCTTCAGTGCTCTCCAGCTGGCATCTATTGGCTTCACACTAAGTTACCTGAAACACATTTTAAAAAGGTTTTTTCAGCAAGAAATACTGGTGAGTGCATCCCAGTTTAATCAAAATAGTTTTATAATCTTTACACTATTGAGGGCGTCCGCAATTACATTTGTTTATATCTACTCAACTACTCATTCATTACTGTCAACACCTGACTTGTGGGTCATATTACTCATTGGCTAACTCTTTGTCCAATGGTAACGTCTTTCATATTTTGTATACAAAACCCCAACATACCGGCAAAAATTGTAGAATCACAAATACTCAATTACTATTAAGTGTTTAATTCAAACATTTGAGGTTTTGGTAAAACATTTTGACTCATGAAGTAATTTATAAAAAGGTGGCAAAAAGAAGATGTACTCACTTTTGTAGACTTAGGTATTTCTACAAGCTTCCTTGTAATATTATAGCTTCCTGTTGTTTCTCCTGGTTATTATTATTTATTAAAATTAAACAATGCACACGTGTTAGTAAAATAACCCAAATCTCATTAACCGTATAACTCGAGACAGAACTCCAATGACTGAGTCAGGCAGAGCCTTAACATGCATTATGGAGTCCTAGATCAATCGGGTATAACACAAGACAGAACTCCAAGGACTGAGTCAGAGCCTTGACATGCATTACGGAGCCCTAGATCGATCGTGTAGGGTAATAAATAGGGTTATAATACTTACAACGAGGCAGAGCTTCACTTTATAGGGGGAATTAGGCTATAGCTTTCGCCTATTAGAAGTTGAGAGAGTTTAGAGAAAATGAACGTATTGAAATGCTGCATCTCGGCCCCATTTATTGCTGAGACAGAGGTCTCTCGCGCCTCTTCTTTCTCCTTCGCGGCCTGCGAGGGCTTTAAAGTTGGCCATAGGGTTGGTGAGTCAGCGAGTAGGGTCGACACGTGTCAGGACACGTGGCTTAAAGGGTGTCCGGCAAGCAACAGGCTGTTGCGGCCTGCCACAAGCCTTGTTGATTCCTTCGCTGCCCGTGAGCGACGGATTTTCTTGTTTTATTTGATTTTTGTTAATATTAATGTTATTCAGGTCCGTTTCTCACACACGGGGTGTATCTAGGAGCGTTTAGGGGTGTTTCTCAAGGGTTGTTACATCCTCCCCACCTTGTTTTAAATCTCATCCTCGAGATTTGGGCTACGATATCTCCTTGAGGTTATGTCACGTCTTTTAGTCAGTAAAAATAGTATCAAGGTGTCTGGGGCAGAATCAAAAGATGAATATAAAGCTATCATATGATAATTGGAACTCAATGGTTTCAATATAACTAGTTTCAGGAATCAATGTTAACTGAATGAGATGAAATGATACAATCAAGGTGACTGAGTTTCACAAACCAACCGAGACATAAGAATCAAATGTAAATAACTTTTTAGATACAATAGGATTCAATGTCAAAAGAGAACTTACTTTAATCGTCAATTGAGGAAGACTCAGAATCAATGATTCCAAATGAAAATAGAAGTATGAAAAATGATTTGTCAACTTATCAAACCAGAAATTAGTGACATTTATTTGAATGGCAAGGATACATCGAAAATACAATAGAGTTTAGTGTATCATTGTCCTGATGTATCAAGACTACTTGAATGATGAGTCGAA
Organism: Helianthus tuberosus; assembly: GCA_030545235.1. Taxonomy (NCBI): domain Eukaryota; kingdom Viridiplantae; phylum Streptophyta; class Magnoliopsida; order Asterales; family Asteraceae; genus Helianthus; species Helianthus tuberosus. The sequence goes on from CM060352.1 coordinate 123,552,699, forward strand.
CGAAAGACGTATGAATTTGTATGATTTAATGATTAGCTCAGGCTACAATTTATACAGATACCGCAAGGTGTCATAATGATTGAAAGAGTTCAATGATTACGGTTGACAGAACGATTTCACCGTCTTTGAAATTTAACTGAGTGTTTTAATGAATTGAATCTGGACATTCAAAATAGAGGATTTTCAAGTGAAGGAATGGATGTCATAGAATTGATCAAGGATGAAGGGAATGTGGGAGGTACAGTGGAATATAATATGAACTTATGCACCTTTATCTTAACACACAATTGTATTAAGTTTAGGATAACAAAAGATAGATAAATTCGTAGAAGTTAGTTCAAGCTTTAAAGAGAATGCCACCACAAGGTGTCGTGATTTAATAAATGATTTATCGGAATTGAAGACTTTAAACAGGTCTACGATGATTCCAATAAATGGAGGGTTAGTTGAGATTACATTGAATATGATGATCTCAATTCATCATATGGGACCTTGAATTGAATATATATTGTGAACAAGTTCAAACAATTGAGCTTGGCTTGGACATATTCCACCAATGGGTATATGTATTGACAAGAAATGATTTACAATGAAAAATCTGGTGAGTAACTTTGAAAAGAAACGGAGTTTTCCAAGAAATCTGTTGACTCGATATCAAAAAGTCAACATTTTGCAATCATATAGGTTATCAGAATGAGTATAACGAAATATTTATTCAAACTCTTGAATAAATGATCTTTTGAAGTGAAATCACATGCGTAACAATCAATGCATGTGCAGAATTTGTCAAGAGATGAGACAAATGAGTGTTTGTTTCATGAGAGAAAAATAAGGACCTTTTATTTATAAAACCTCGATTAGAACCAAAAGTTAACTAATACTTTAGTACAAACAAAACGTATGGGTGTTTATGTTAGAATTTGCTATTGCTTCCTTTGCCGTAGATATTTATGCGTCCTTCTTAGCTTCCCTTGGTGTTTTAGTCTCGTCATCGTGTGCCTTAGATAGTCCTGGGAAGTAGGGACGGATATGACCTGGTTTGCCGTAGTTGAAACAGATATTAGTTTTCCTCCTACATTCTTCCTCGGTATGTCCAGTCTTCTTCCAAAATTTACAGTGGTGTGTTTTCTTAAAATGGCGTCTTCCTAAATGCTTTTTGTTATAGGTGCTGCAGGTAGGTTGCGTGATTGCTGGTTCCATTCCTTTGTTCTCATATGATTTGTTAGAGCGAAATTCCTTTTAAGAAGAACTATAGGTTGTGGTTTTCTTTCGTTTGGAAGATGGAGTTTTGGTATGAATTTCACGGCTTCCATTGATACTAGGGCTAGGTTTGAAGTGATGGGTATGCTTACAGCATATAGTGGGCTTCTTGTTTATAGGCATAGAAATTTTAATAGCTTCAATGATCGAAGGTATGGCATTAGATATTCCTTGAACTATTATATTTTCTATAGTATTTTTATCCAAAGAATTTCCATTACTTGTCTGAATTTCTTGATTATATGCTATTTCCTTTGACATCTGAATTACAAGCATTTTCAGATATTAATATCACAGAACTAAACAATCAATTAGACATGTTTTGTAGCTCATACTGTATTAGCACAACTATAATCATACCTATCAGTATTATATGTTTATATATATATATATATATAAACGGGTTTAGGAGAGAACACTCAAAAGTGTGAGAACAGTGAGAACGGATCCTGGCCCAACACGTGGCAGGGGGCCCTAATTGTTATGCGGGGGTACGATTGTTCTTTTATACGTTCCCTCCTTATTCGCATTTTAAATCTCTTTCAAATTAAAACTCCAAAGATTTATTGTTAGCTGTTACCTCCTTTGCAATCTTTCTCAGATCTATGTCGTTTAACGTGGATTCTGTTCGACAAAGTAAAATTCGTTGGCGTTTTCTATTTTTCGTTCAAGCAAATCATGCAATAGATATGGCGTTTTGTTCTTTTACCATTGTTCTATGGTGTTATTTTGTATTATTATTTTTTATAATGTGTTGTATGATTTTCAATAGCGTCATTCAATTATGCAATTTAATCGCGTTTTAATTGGTATTTAAACAATTATTAAGAACTGCAATTGGAGTTTTCTATTTTAATTTTAATTGTCGTTTACTGATGCGTGTCGAGTGTGATATATTTTTATGTATATTTTAATCCCTTTTTAACACTTTGGTCAAGTTTTAAATTTATAAAACACGATATTCTACTAACACTAAACACACATATGGGCAAGTGCACCCATCATGAGCGTAGTATAGCGTTGGTAAGATACCGAGGTCGTCCAAGGACACAAGAGCTTTTAGTATCGGTTTATCCTCAATGTCTAATCAAATAAAAAATTTAGAAAAAAAGGTTTTTAAATATGAAAATAAAAACTAAAAATGCTGAAAATAAAATAAAACAGATAGACAAGATGAATCACTTGGATCCGACTCGCCTTTAGTGTAACCTTTGATGATTTCCGCACTTTTGCACTTTTTAAGATATTATCTTAGTTAGAGTAGTAGGCCCCTCTTTTGAAGGTGACGTTACCCTCAACCCAGTAGTTTGAGTCAGCAAGGATACAATCCTAAAGGGTCTGAATATTGAAAGATAATTAATTAAGTTATTAATGCATAATGTGGTAGGCCCCTCTTTTGAAGGTGACGTTACCCTCGGCTAAGTGGTTTGAGTTAGCAGGGATACAATCCCAAGTAGCCGGGTTAATGTATTATAGTAGTTTACATATGAGGGGATCAAGCCATTCGCACCCCGCCATCCAATACCAGTGGGTATTGAAGGAGGTCCTAGTAAGCTTGACCCAGGTCCTTGCAGGATCTATACACTGAACAAGGCAAGAACCTTACCAAACCATTCCCTTAACCCCCGACCAGGTAACCAACATATCTCTATATATACCATAGAGATATGAATGGTGTAAATCTTTTGTTTTATATAGACAGTAAAATAATGCCAAGACACCACGGACAAATGATAAGGAAGTTTCACCTTCAACATAAGAAACTAGTCATTAAAGTCATTAATACAAAACAAAATAAAAAGTGCAAAAAGATTAAAAATCAAAAGTATTACACTAAATGCCTGTCTTCACCAAGTGATGTAAGAGACTTAGGCAAACATGGCCTTTGATTGTCAAGAACTCTTACAATCAATCTTGGATCCCGAGACTACTACACACACTCTAGATGGATGATGGATGATGGTGGTGGATGTGGGTGTTGTGATGGTGGTGGAGTGTGGGTGAAGTGGTAGAGAGGTGGTTTGCCAAGGGATGCCTTTGAAGTGAACCAAGCACCTCTATTTACAGACTCTTGACCACGCCCCCGTGTCCGCTGGGCACGGGCGTGTTCAGCCTTCTGTTGTCTTGTTTTTGCTTGGGAAGATGCTGTCGAGGGGTCGGGCTTGCCACGTTTGTCCTTTTCTTATATTTATGTTAGATTTTGCTGCATATTTGTTCCTTTTGTTCTTACGCTCATTTATTCCTGAAAATACTAAAGGAAGACAAAAGCACACTTTTTCCAACATTAGCACTAAAAAAAGGGTTAGTTTTATGCCTCAATTGATGTAATTTATATGTTGCATTTTACACACATCATTTACGTTCTAGTATATTTCTTATGTTTTTACGATCATTGGCGTTTTACATCTATTTGATTGGTTTTGAATTTTATTTAGTAGTTTTTGTGAACATCGGTTATTCCTATTTTGTTAATTTCTGTAAATATTAGTTTTGTTAATTATGGCATTTTACATCTCATGGCTTTTTTATCATGTCGTTTTTAAATTATGTGTTTATTATGTCTTGTTTATTATTCAATTAATGGCGTTTTAATATATAATGTTATTACGAGACATCGCTGTTTTTTCTGATTTTTCTGTTCCTCACTGTGTTTTCTCAGTTGAAGTTTCTTCCCCGAGTCAAAGACTTTGCCCCAAAACTGGATTACCATTTATGATTTCTGACGTCAGTGAAGAATTAAAGCCCACAAAGGACATGGTATTCTCAAGCCTCGATGATTGTTATTCAATGTATGTTAAGTATGCCAAGGAGTGTGGGTTTCCAGTCAGGAAAGGGACTACTAAGACAAACTCTAAAGGTGTCTTACATATTAAGTATTACTTGTGTACGAGATCTGAGTTATACAAGGACAAGAAGGTTGATACGTTGGACCCCAATCAAAAGGAGCGAGTAGTGCGATCCAACTTTTCAAAGAGGACTGATTGTGGTGCACTGTTATGTGTACTTTATGAGGCTGGATCATGGAAGGTGTATAAGTTTGTAGAAGAGCACAATCATGAACTTGTTGAACGTCCCGATAAGCATTTTCTTCCAACTGAACGACACCTCACTCAGCTCCAGAAGCATGTTATACACAGCATGTCTAAGCTGAATTTGGGTCCCGTCAAGGCGTTTAATGTTATGAAGACTTGTATTGGCAGTTTTGAAGATGTGGGTGCAAGTAAAGTTGAATTTAAGAACTATAAGAGGCAAATTAACTTGTTTATAGGGGAATATGACGCCGATATGGTTGTGAGACATTTGAATGAAAAAAAAAATTCCCAGCCTAATTTCTCGTATGATTACATCACGGACGAAGAGAATCGTTTGAAGGGGCTTTTTAGGTGTGACGATCAAGCCAAACGTAATTACCATGTGTTTGGTGATGTGATTTCGTTTGACGCCACGTATCATTCGAACAAGTAATATTTTATAATTCAACTTCTTCTGATTTTGGCGTTTTATTAGTTTACATGCAATGTCGTTTTATTATTTTACATGCAATGGCATTTTATTAGTTTACATGCAATGGCGTTTTATTTTTTTTACATGCAATAGCGTTTTATTAGTTTACACGCAATGGCGTTTTATTATTGTTTTCTGTTCTCATGGCGTTTGCATATGCAGATACTTTATGGTGTTTGTACTGTTCACTGGTATAGACAATCATCACTGCAATGTTACCTTTGGTGCAACATTATTGGCGTCGGAAACTGCTGATACGTATATTTGGTTGTTGAGAGTTTTCATAAAAGTAGTTGGTTCTCAACCAAAAGTTGTTGTCACTGACCAAAATCCAGCAATGAAGAAGGCTATTTCTGCTGTAGTTGTTGACACGAGGCATCGGTTATGGTAACAACCGTAAATTTATTTATTCGTTTTCCGTAAATAATCACAATTACTGAGTAGTTATGATAAAACATTCATGCTCATATACGGGTTTATTAAAACTTTACTAGACTTGAAAGCAAAACAACATAATGTAATCTAATTCATCGTTTTAGAATAACGATGAAACAACTTGCGGAAGCTTCATTTAACGCGTGTTCGGTTCTTGCTCGACGCTTGATCTTCATCCGGGGCTCTCGACAATCATCTGTATTCAAAACCAACTCAAAAGTTAGTTTTGATAATTAAATATATATAGGTTGAAACATAGAATTAATGAAAATCAGGAAAATCCCATTATAAATCCCTTGATCCTAGAAGCAAGGATTCAATTATGGCCTCCACCGTAACTTACGGTGGTCACCGTAAGTTACGGTGGCCCCTGGTATAACATGCCCCTACCGTAAAACAGTAGGCAGCTGCCGTAAAGCCTTCAGCTCCACCGTAACTTACGGTGGGCACCGTAAGTTATGGTGGCCCTTGTATCAGAACTCCCATTTTACCGTTTTTGACACGAAAACTTTCGTATCTTTCAATCCGCTTGTCCGTTTGACCTACCGTTTCTTCCTACGTAATTGTAATTTGATTCTCCACCTTATGGAGTTAAAATCCAACATCCGGTTTAACAAAATTTCAGACTTTTAAGTTTTCGGCTTATTACCCTTTTTACCAAATTTTGACCCGTTCGATTATTTTATCAAACAAACATATTTATTTGATCCTTAAACTTATGAAATTCAAACTTTCCATATCTCTTATCATAATAATTTCAAATCATGGGATTCTTACATAATAAAAACCCATTTACGCTCAAGTTCTTATTTTGACCCGTTTAGAACGAATTATGTACATTTAAGCATCAAACTCTCCCTTCTCTTCCTACACTTCATATTCTCACTTTAAAATAGCCTCTTACATTCCACCACAACTATTTTTGTGGTGAATTTAACATAATGAACCGCTATCCTCATTTTTACCCTTAGGATAGTCATTTTACATGATTGACCCGTTCATAGACATTTGACCCCCAAGGTTGATGCCTGCAACTCTTACATGTGTCTAAGAGTTACATGATGATAATGCTAGTATCTAAACGACCTCTAAGGGTCGTTTGCCCGATTTGCCTATCAAGGGCATTTTCGTCAACTTATTTCCTCCTTTTACAACATTGGTCTCTTTGCTAAGGTATTTGACCAACATTGCATTTTTAACCATAAATCTATATATATGCGTACCTGGCTTGAGTCAACATGTGGACCCGTTTTAAGACCGTGTCTCTATAATATGCTAATTCATAGCCTTGCTAATTCATAACCCATTCATCCTGCGAGCATGAGACTCAACATACACTTTTAGTCATAAATTGTTAAATGGTATCAATATTATCATTTGACCCGGTTGGTCTAACTACCAAATGTTTTGCGCTTAATATTAAATGGTGTTTATTCACCATTTCATTAAATAACTATCCTTGGATTTCTAACCATTTAGTTATGTCGCCCTAACCTATTTCTTATGCTTTTATTCCAACATAGTTTATGTCCATTGGCGTCGTTTAAAGCTTTGACTTTTAACATACATACTTGATTAAAATCACCGGTTTACCCTCTTTACTCTCTTAGGCTTACTTATAAAGTAGCCATTCAAAACTTATTATAAATATGTCACCTCAATGACTATTTTGTGTTTTTCACCCTTTTACCAATAGTAATAGTTTTTCATCATTTTGGTATGTTCTGACCCGCATCAATTCGCATCGGGAACCATACCTTGAATATTATCTTTATCATATAAATAACTTTTAAACAAGCATGTATACTACAAAAAGGGTGTAAGTTCCACTTACCTCGCATCCGAACTACGCTTTTCCTTTCCTTCTTGATTCGTTTGACCCGCTCCCTCATCAAGCTTCCACCTAGCTCGTTAGACGTCAACTATCATCATAATTCGTGAGATGGTTAGATTAGTCATTATCAATTATGACTACTCCACCTAACGGGTCTTATGTTGAATTTATCACTCGATCAAATCATTGGTTAGTTTGACTTCCTAAAAGTCAATTGGTCTATCAACATATTCAAATGCACATTTCACACGAAATTTCAACATTTTAGCTTCATTTAGGCATTTTAACAAACACCTAGTGGGCATAATTTCACTAAATCAAAAGTCAAGTTTCATGACTAACTATTTAGCCAAGATTAAACAATTTTTGCAAGTTTAATATATCTAGTATGCATAATAACATCTAGATTCACCTTATGTGAATAAATAACACTCAATTTATAATCAAATTTCTAGTGTTCTTCATCATTCTACAACACCCATTTAACACTTAGATGGGTGACCATGAATTTCACAATTATAAACATCAATTCAACAAATCAATGACTAGGGTTTACTCCTAGACATAGTTTCATCCCTAATTTCATCCAAACAACGAACATGCAAGCTTAGATTCGAATCCCACAAGTTCATCTAAAATTTAAGATAGAACCAAATAGCAAAATTTTGCATACCTTATGATCCCTTCGCTGAGGTGATCACTAATCTATGCTTGGATTTTGATTTGAGCTTGATTTGCCCCTTCAATTTAGTGAATTCTTGTGTTTTAGGGTTTGAGCTTGAGAGCTCCCTTTTGATCAGGTTGAAATCGCAGGACCCAACATACGTATGTGTTTGTTTGGTGTCCATTATTTGATAGAATTAAAACTTTAATTCTTTTTCCCAAGTTTAGTCCCTCCACTTTACACAAATTATTTAAAGGGTATTTTAACCATATTTGTTCTATTATGTCAAGACACTAACTAACTAGGTTATTCATTCCTAGTTACTTGGTGGGTCCCGGTAGTTATAATCCGTTTTATTTTAAGTCCCGTTAACTCGGGCTCTTATAAACTTAATTCCTCAAAACTTTGCTTCGTTTGTATTTAATATTAGGATTTCTTATTAAATTCCAAATATTTACCGGGTTATTTTTACTACTAACGGTACTTTACCCGTCTTTTAGTATTAACGGAGTTTGATTACCAAACCCGTTTTCGGGGTGTTACAAGTCTACCCCCCTTAGAGAGGTTTCGTCCTCGAAACCTTTTCTTACATAATTCATTGAGTTTAAACTCAATGTATTTGATCCGAGAAATCTTTTAAACATTACTTATACTTTTAACCAATTGTTAGTATTACCAGATAAGTATGGTAACGTCTTTTTGGTCACTAATTGTCTACGTATCTCATACGACATAGTGCAACTTGAAATAACGTAATCTCGTTATTTCCACTAGTTTAGTTAACTTAGCGATATCCATCGCTTTCATATACTATCGAATTCTTTATGAATCCGTTACTTTGACCCGTTTAAAGGTCCTTAGTGAAATCTTTCACCTTTAGCAACAAATTCTTTTGTTTTCAAATTTATTTATTCGGTTCGGTTATACCGAATCTACCGCTTAAAAGCAAACCAAATTTCTTGATTTGAATTGCTGACCTTAACCGGTCTCACTAACTAGACTTATTAGTCCAGTTACTATTACCACTCGCTTGGTTATAATGTGATTCTACCTCACATTGAATTTATTGACAGTGATCGTGTCACATCATGTTTAATTCATATCCACCTTTCATTTTTGAAGAGATCACTTTTTCGAATATATCGCCTTGTGCCTATTAGTGTCAAGACTTGTATCATTCAGGTTTACTATTTAAATTCCTATCAGAATTTATATTTGTAAAAATGTTATTTCTTACTAAAACCAAAGTTTTAGTTTTAGGATCTTCTCTTTAACTTTTGTCAGAATTATGGATATTGACAGTCCATGATTTATTCTTTTACAGTCTTAGTTTTATTCGGGAAGTTACAATCAGTTCCCTTGTTTTATCTAATTGACCCGTAGGATTTATCACTTAGCCTTATGGGCTATTTTGATTAGACTTTCACCTCTTTAGGGCGAAGTCTTTATAATTTCTTTCTAATCATGACCTGTGGGTCGTTTTGGTCTCGTAGACCTTTCATTTGTTTATAACCCTAAAGGTTATGTTGATCCCGTATATCACTCCTTACTCATGTCACTTTTTTTGTTTGAAGAATCATTTGGTTTCAAGCTTAGGTTCCGTTAACATTGATTGTAGTTTCGTGGCTACAATTGTCTTCTTTCGGACAATTTTCCTACTTGTGACTTCTCACATCATTTATGCGTCAGTTCCTCTTATGCTTACTGCTATTTGATTTGCATATATTTTTATTTGGTTATGTCCCATTACCGGACTCATTACTCTTTTGCATTTAACGCTACCTTTATCCCGCTTGCGTTTACTCATGCCGTTCGGCATGATATTATATTCAACCAGTTCAACTTTAAAATAGTTGAACATAATTTATTCAAAATTTCTTTTTACATTATCTTGTCTTCTTTTAATTATGACTCAAAACCCGAGTCTTTTAACTTTCCATCCGAGTTCCCGTTTCTCGGTCTACGCATATGTTAAATTCTTACCCATCAACCGGGTGTTGTACCGAAGTCGTTATTATTGCAACCCTCCCGGTATTCATTAAGACATCGCTTCATTTTTATATTCCAACTTTGTCCTCGAGTTTGACGCTTTACAAAAACGGCCCGTTAAGAGGCATATTTGCATTTTCCGGGTTCGAGTGCAATTACACTCCCTCCCAAAGCATATCCTAATCATTTTACATGTTTGCATTCTCCGGGTTCGAGTGTAAGTACACCCCCTCCCAGTGTATATCTTAATCGTTTTACATGTTTCTTTGTCCCTTCTCTCGGGCTCATTATCGTAATATAATACGCTTTTGTCACTCGGCTGTGCGTTTACATTATGATCAGATATTCTGCTTATCTGATTCATTTGGGTACTTTTTAATTTGTCCCTCTCACCCCGTCCTTACTACAGCGGGTATAAATGTGTCCATCATAAGAAGTTCATGGTACCACGTGTTCACTACTTACTTGGCCAGAGTAAGCGGTCAACACCTGATATACATGACCTTTTTATAATTTTCACATTACACCCCATGTAAGTAATGCCTCTATTTGTTTTTCTTGGAAACAATATCCTGGATAGGTTTTCTATTCGGGTTTTTCCAAGTTTTTAATCTACATATGCAACTTTAAATTTCTACTTATTTGTTGCATATTACTATTCACATAATTATTTAAAATACGCACCTGATAATGCTTGCCCTAACGGGCTTTCCGTGCCGTTACTTATTTGTCTACAACACCATAACACGCTAACCATTAACATACTTGTACTTACCGGATTTGCGATCAAGCCTCGAACCGAACACCAATCTTTATCAAGAGCATAAGGTTTAAGTCCAAGCATAGTTTTCCCACCATACTTGAATCTCTTAAACCAAGGCTCTGATACCAACTTGTAACAACCGTAAATTTATTTATTCGTTTTCCGTAAATAATCACAATTACTGAGTAATTATGATTAAACATTCATGCTCAAATACGGGTTTATTAAAACTTTACTAGACTTGAAAGCAAAACAACATAATGTAATCTAATTCATCGTTTTAGAATAACGATGAAACAACTTGCGGAAGCTTCATTTAACGCGTGTTCGGTTCTTGCTCGACGCTTGATCTTCATCCGGGGCTCTCGACAATCATCTGTATTCAAAACCAACTCAAAAGTTTGTTTTGATAATTAAATATATATAGGTTGAAACATAGAATTAAAGAATATCAGGAAAATCCCATTATAAATCCCTTGATCCTAGAAGCAAGGATTCAATTATGGCCTCCACCGTAACTTACGGTGGTCACCGTAAGTTACGGTGGCCCCTGGTATAACATGCCCCTACCGTAAAACAGTAGGCAGCTGCCGTAAAGCCTTCAGCTGCACCGTAACTTACGGTGGGCAGCGTAAGTTACGGTGGCCCTTGTATCAGAACTCCCATTTTGCCGTTTTTTACACGAAAACTTTCGTATCTTTCAATCCGCTTGTCCGTTTGACCTACCGTTTCTTCCTACGTAATTGTAATTTGATTCTCCACCTTATGGAGTTAAAATCAACCATCCGGTTTAACAAAATTTCAGACTTTTAAGTTTTCGGCTTATTACCCTTTTTACCAAATTTTGACCCGTTCGATTATTTTATCAAACAAACATATTTATTTGATCCTTAAACTTATGAAATTCAAACTTTCCATATCTCTTATCATAATAATTTCAAATCATGGGATTCTTACATAATAAAAACCCATTTACGCTCAAGTTCTTATTTTGACCCGTTTAGAACGAATTATGTACATTTAAGCATCAAACTCTCCCTTCTCTTCCTACACTTCATATTCTCACTTTAAAATAGCCTCTTACATTCCACCACAACTATTTTTGTGGTGGATTTAACATAATAAACCGCTATCCTCATTTTTACCCTTAGGATAGTCATTTTACGTGATTGACCCGTTCATAGACATTTGACCCCCAAGGTTGATGCCTGCAACTCCTACATGTGTCTAAGAGTTACATGATGATAATGCTAGTATCTAAACGACCTCTAAGGGTCGTTTGCCCGATTTGCCTATCAAGGGCATTTTCGTCAACTTATTTCCTCCTTTTACAACATTGGTCTCTTTGCTAAGGTATTTGACCAACATTGCATTTTTAACCATAAATCTATATATATGCGTACCTGGCTTGAGTCAACATGTGGACCCGTTTTAAGACCGTGTCTCTATAATATGCTAATTCATAGCCTTGCTAATTCATAACCCATTCATCCTGCGAGAATGAGACTCAACATACACTTTTTAGTAATAAATTGTCAAATGGTATCAATATTATCATTTGACCCGGTTGGTCTAACTACCAAATGTTTTGCGCTTAATATTAAATGGTGTTTATTCACCATTTCATTAAATAACTATCCTTGGATTTCTAACCATTTAGTTATGTCGCCCTAACCTATTTCTTATGCTTTTATTCCAACATAGTTTATGTCCCTTGGCGTCGTTTAAAGCTTTGACTTTTAACATACATACTTGATTAAAATCACCGGTTTACCCTCTTTACTCTCTTAGGCTTACTTATAAAGTAGCCATTCAAAACTTATTATAAATATGTCACCTCAATGACTATTTTGTGTTTTTCACCCTTTTACCAATAGTAATAGTTTTTCATCATTTTGGTATGTTCTGACCCGTATCAATTCGCATCGGGAACCATACCTTGAATATTATCTTTATCATATAAATAACTTTTGAACAAGCACGTATACTACAAAAAGGGTGTAAGTTCCACTTACCTCGCATCCGAACTACGCTTTTCCTTTCCTTCTTGATTCGTTTGACCCGCTCCCTCATCAAGCTTCCACCTAGCTCGTTAGACGTCAACTATCATCATAATTCGTGAGATGGTTAGATTAGTCATTATCAATTATGACCACTCCACCTAACGGGTCTTATGTTGAATTTATCACTCGATCAAATCATTGGTTAGTTTGACTTCCTAAAAGTCAATTGGTCTATCAACATATTCAAATGCACATTTCACACGAAATTTCAACATTTTAGCTTCATTTAGGCATTTTAACAAACACCTAGTGGGCATAATTTCACTAAATCAAAAGTCAAGTTTCATGACTAACTATTTAGCCAAGATTAAACAATTTTTGCAAGTTTAATATATCTAGTATGCATAATAACATCTAGATTCACCTTATGTGAGTAAATAACACTCAATTTATAATCAAATTTCTAGTGTTCTTCATCATTCTACAACACCCATTTAACACTTAAATGGGTGACCATGAATTTCACAATTATAAACATCAATTCAACAAATCAATGACTAGGGTTTACTCCTAGACATAGTTTCATCCCTAATTTCATCCAAACAACGAACATGCAAGCTTAGATTCGAATCCCACAAGTTCATCTAAAATTTAAGATAGAACCAAATAGCAAAATTTTGCATACCTTATGATCCCTTCGCTGAGGTGATCACTAATCTATGCTTGGATTTTGATTTGAGCTTGATTTGCCCCTTCAATTTAGTGAATTCTTGTGTTTTAGGGTTTGAGCTTGAGAGCTCCCTTTTGATCAGGTTGAAATCGCAGGACCCAACATACGTATGTGTTTGTTTGGTGTCCATTATTTGATAGAATTAAAACTTCAATTCTTTTTCCCAAGTTTAGTCCCTCCACTTTACACAAATTATTTAAAGGGTATGTTAACCATATTTGTTCTGTTATGTCAAGACACTAACTAACTAGGTTATTAATTCCTAGTTACTTGGTGGGTCCCGGTAGTTATAATCCGTTTTATTTTAAGTCCCGTTAACTCGGGCTCTTATAAACTTAATTCCTCAAAACTTTGCTTCGTTTGTATTTAATATTAGGATTTCTTATTAAATTCCAAATATTTACCGGGTTATTTTTACTACTAACGGTACTTTACCCGTCTTTTAGTATTAACGGAGTTTGATTACCAAACCCGTTTTCGGGGTGTTACAAGTCTACCCCCCTTAGAGAGGTTTCGTCCTCGAAACCTTTTCTTACATAATTCATTGAGTTTAAACTCAATGTATTTGATCCGAGAAATCTTTTAAACATTACTTATACTTTTAACCAATTGTTAGTATTACCAGATAAGTATGGTAACGTCTTTTTGGTCACTAATTGTCTACGTATCTCATACGACATAGTGCAACTTGAAATAACGTAATCTCGTTATTTCCACTAGTTTAGTTAACTTAGCGATATCCATCGCTTTCATATACTATCGAATTCTTTATGAATCCGTTACTTTGACCCGTTTAAAGGTCCTTAGTGAAATCTTTCACCTTTAGCAACAAATTCTTTTGTTTTCAAATTTATTTATTCGGTTCGGTTATACCGAATCTACCGCTTACAAGCAAACCAAATTTCTTGATTTGAATTGCTGACCTTAACCGGTCTCACTAACTAGACTTATTAGTCCAGTTACTATTACCACTCGCTTGGTTATAATGTGATTCTACCTCACATTGCATTTATTGACAGTGATCGTGTCACATCATGTTTAATTCATATCCACCTTTCATTTTTGAAGACATCACTTTTTCGAATATATCGCCTTGCGCCTATTAGTGTCAAGACTTGTATCATTCAGGTTTACTATTTAAATTCCTATCAGAATTTATATTTGTAAAAACGTTATTTCTTACTAAAACCAAAGTTTTAGTTTTAGGATCTTCTCTTTAACTTTTGTCAGAATTATGGATATTGACAGTCCATGATTTATTCTTTTACAGTCTTAGTTTTATTCGGGAAGTTACAATCAGTTCCCTTGTTTTATCTAATTGACCCGTAGGATTTATCACTTAGCCTTATGGGCTATTTTGATTAGACTTTCACCTCTTTAGGGCGAAGTCTTTATAATTTCTTTCTAATCATGACCTGTGGGTCGTTTTGGTCTCGTAGACCTTTCATTTGTTTATAACCCTAAAGGTTATGTTGATCCCGTATATCACTCCTTACTCATGTCACTGTTTTTGTTTGAAGAATCATTTGGTTTCAAGCTTAGGTTCCGTTAACATTGATTGTAGTTTCGTGGCTACAATTGTCTTCTTTCGGACAATTTTCCTACTTATGACTTCTCACGTCATTTATGCGTCAGTTCCTCTTATGCTTACTGCTATTTGATTTGCATATATTTTTATTTGGTTATGTCCCATTACCGGGCTTATTACTCTTTTGCATTTAACGCTACCTTTATCCCGCTTGCGTTTACTCATGCCGTTCGGCATGATATTATATTCAAAACCCGAGTCTTTTAACTTTCCATCCGAGTTCCCGTTTCTCGGTCTACGCATATGTTAAATTCTTACCCATCAACCGGGTGTTGTACCGAAGTCGTTATTATTGCAACCCTCCCGGTATTCATTAAGACATCGCTTCATTTTTATATTCCAACTTTGTCCTCGAGTTTGACGTTTTACAAAAACGGCCCGTTAAGAGGCATATTTGCATTTTCCGGGTTCTAGTGCAATTACACTCCCTCCCAAAGCATATCCTAATCATTTTACATGTCTGCATTCTCCTGGTTCGAGTGTAAGTACACCCCCTCCCAGTGTATATCTTAATCGTTTTACATGTTTCTTTGTCCCTTCTCTCGGGATCATTATCCTAATATAATACGCTTCCGTCACTCGGCTGTGCGTTTACATTATGATCAGATATTCTGCTTATCTGATTCATTTGGGTACTTTTTAATTTGTCCCTCTCACCCCGTCCTTACTACATCGGGTATAAATGTGTCCATCATAAGAAGTTCATGGTACCACGTGTTCACTACTTACTTGGCCAGAGTAAGCGGTCAACACCTGATATACATGACCTTTTTATAATTTTCACATTACACCCCATGTAAGTAATGCCTCTATTTGTTTTTCTTGGAAACAATATCCTGGATAGGTTTTCTATTCGGGTTTTTCCAAGTTTTTAATCTACATATGCAACTTTAAATTTCTACTTATTTGTTGCATATTACTATTCACATAATTATTTAAAATACGCACCCGATAATGCTTGCCCTAACGGGCTTTCCTTGCCGTTACTTATTTGCGATTGTTACGCAATTTAGGTCCTTGATGAGTACGCTCTTGATGTGCGGTAAAGTGTTATATATATTAGGTGTATATTTTAAGCCCCTTTAACACTTATTTTAGCCAAGTTTTAAATTTATAAAACACGATATTATACTAACACTAAACACACATATGGGCAAGTGCACCCATCGTGGGCGTAGTATAGCGTTGGTAAGATACCGAGGTCGTCCAAGGACACAAGAGCTTTTAGTACCGGTTTATCTTCAACGTCTAATCCAAATCAAAGAGTTAGAAAAAGGTTTTAAACTAAGAAAAATAAAAACTAACTAAAATGCTGAAAATAAAAATAAAAAGAAAAACAGATAGACAAGATGAATCACTTGGTTCCGACTCGTATCTAGTATAACCTTTGATTATTTCCGCACTTTTGCACATAATTAAGAGATTATCTTAGTTATTGTAGTAGGCCCCTCTTTTGAAGGTGACGTTACCCTCACCCCAGTAGTTTGAGTCAGCAAGGATACAATCCTAAAAGGGTGGATTATTGTAAGATAATTAATTAAGTTATTAATGCAAATTATGGTAGGCCCCGCTTTTGGCGGTGACGTTACCCTCGACTAAGTAGTCTGAGTCAGCAGGGATACAGTCCTAAATAGCCGGGTTATAGTATTAATAGTAGTTAACTTATGAGGGGATCAAAGAGTTTGGACCCCCGCCATCCAATACCATGAAGCATTGAAGGAGGTCCTACTAAATTTGACCCAGGTCCATTGCAGGACCTCTAAACGCTGAACAATGGCAAGACCTTTACCAAACCGTTCCCTTAACCCCCGACCAGGTAGCCAACATACCTCCATATAGACCGTGGAGATATGAATGGTGAAAATCTTTTATTTTATATAGACAGTAAAATAATTTCAAGACACCACGGACAAACGATAAAGAAAGATCACCTTCAACATAAGAAACTAGTTATTAAAGTCATTAATACAAAACCAAATAAAAAGTGAAAAAGATTAGAAATAAAAAGTATTATACTAGACACTTTGTCTTCACCAAGTGATGTAAGAGACTTAGGCAAACATGGCCTTGATTGCCAAGAACTCTTACGATAAATCTTGGATCCCGAGACGACTCACACACTCTACGATGGACAATGGATGATGGTGGTGGATGATGGTGTTGTGATGGTGGTGGGTGGTGGATGAAGTGTGAGAGAGGTGGTGTGCCAAGGGATGAGTTGAAATGAAACCAAGCACTCCTATTTATAGGCTGAACAGAAGGCTGGGCACGGCCCCGTGTCCGCTGGACACACCCCCGTGCCCGTCTGACACTCTCTCTCTTCATTAATTGTAATTCAGAATTACAATAAATGCACCTGTAGCACTCTGACCACGCCCCCGTGTCCGCTGGGCACGGCCCCGTGGTGGGCAATAGAAGCTTCTATCACTTTGTCTTTTCTGCCAGGGCTGACCATCCTGGACACTGCCCCGTGCTCGCTGAGCACGGCCCCGTGTTGAGCTGGACATGCCCCGTGTCCGCTGGACACAGCCCCGTGTTCAGCTGGGCACAGCCCCATGCTCAGCTTTCTTCTTGTTTTTGCTTTGGGAGATGCTGTCGAGGAGTCGGGCATGCCACGTTTCTTCCTTTTCTTTGTATTTATGTTGGATTTGGCTGCATTTTTGCTTCTTTTGTTCATTTAAGCTCTTTTAACCCTGAAAATACAAAAGGAAGACAAAAGTACACTTTTTCCAACATTAGTACTTAAAAGGGTTAGTTTTATGCCTCATTTGATGTAATTTATATGTTGCATTTTACTCACATCAAATACCCCCACACTTGAATCTTTGCTTGTCCTCAAGCAAAACTCTTTAATATGTGGCTTACACTCCCAAATGGAATGGGTAGAAGAGAAGGTTTTGGGCTTGTCTTGAGTGTCGGGAATCCAAGATCTTTTTTGGGTTTTATTTTTATACTATTTACAATCCTATTCGTTATGATTTATTTAGAACGTTTCATAAGAGAAATTACTTATTTGGGCATAACATGCCTTTTTAAAATTTTATTTATATACAAGTTCACATACCTCACGGGGGATCACTCAACACTCGGCCGAAGGTGTATTTTTGGTGAATCACTCAAGAGCGGCATGGAACTTACTCCTACCATAGGCTTGCCAAGCAATCAATCCTCCTCCTTTTTAACTATACACCTTTGTAAATATCAAGAGGACTTTTTGGGTGAAGGGTTAGGCTTGGGTTAAAGGTAGGTGGTTGGGTTAGTGGTAAAAGGGCGAAAGGCGTAAAAAGCGTCGGTTTTCGTAAGACTTTTCACTTTTTTTTTTTTTTTGGATGAAGCCATTATTCAAACAAAGTTAATTTTGATGAACTTGTTTGTTTATTTCTCTTTTGCTTCATCATCATTTTTTTTTTTAATAAGTCATAAGAAAAACCGAGCTTGTTACTAAAATAAAGGGTTAAAAATAAAAAGGTTTTGGTGGGTGAAAGGGTGTTTGTTTGGGTTATGAAATCAAAAGGTTTAGGCTCAAAGGGGCTAACTAGGGGGATTTTGGGTAGGTGGTAAAAAAAAAATAATGGTGTAGAAATAAAAAGGGTTAGTCCTAATGCCTCCATCATTTACTTACTCGGGTTTAAGTTGGTAAGGTCCGGGAATGTATCGTCATGGCAAGTTCTAGAGTCGTAAGAACCAAGCGGCTATTCACACAAGAAACGAAAAATGAGCATTTAATTTAAAGATATATATTTGTATGCTCAATAAAGGCTCAAAACTCACTTTTGTGGGAATGGGTTTTTATGTGATCAAGTATATATAATTAAATTTTAACTAAGCTTATCATGCCTTTTCATAATTTTCTTATGTTGGTTCTTTTTATCACGACGCTATCGGTTGTAAATTTGTAAAAATATAACATTTTTAGAACTTTGAAATTCCCAAGTTAAACCTAGACAAGTAAAAAAAATGAAAATTTTTGAAAAAATTTGGGGTGATTAGCGGTTCCAATAGAGTTTTGTGTAAGGCTTGTTATTAGGACTTGCATGATTCAAGGTTTTAGCATCCCCCCCCCCCCCCACACTTAAATTACACATTGTCCTCAATGTGTCCCAAAAATAAGTTTTTAGGCTGATTAAATGTGTAAAAATGGGTTAAAAACAAGATTTTATGGTACTGGGTAGCTGAACACGGGGTGGTGTTGGCTGAGCACGGCCCAGTGTCCAGACTGCCAGTACCAAAAGTAAACAGAAGGCTGGGCACGGGGGCGTGTCCAGTGAGCATGGCCCCGTGTCCAGGTACCTGAACTGGGCATTTTCTACAGAACCTTGGGCACGGGGCGTGTTGGGGTGAGCACGGCCCCGTGCTGAACTTGCTGTAATGAAGAAAAATTGTCGGGAGGCTCTGTTTTTGTGCATGGGGTGTTGGTTCAAGCTTCCCTTATCATCCTTCACCATCCCGAGTGTGTTTTATTCCTGAAAAAAAAACTAAACTAGAAAACGTAAAAGTTAATCTAAACTAAAACTACGGATAGTTCCGCGGAATGCCTCCGTGGTGCGCCACGTTTATAAGGGTCCTTGGCTAGACCCTCCTTATCGGGTGGTTCTGACTCATCTTCAATTAGGGGGTCGTCATTGCCGAATGGATATTTCATTGATCGCTCAAGATCAACACTTCTTTTAAATGCCCCTAATTGAAGAGGTAGATTGTTGAACTTCCGGTTTTTCAAAGCTTCGTGAGTTTTTACAAATGGTCGTCCCAACACTAGAGGAGCGTCATCGAGGATGACAAAATCGGTCGGGATTACCATTTGATTTGTTTGAACCAATACATCCTCAACTATACCGATTGATTTTATTACTTTCCGATTGGATAGAAAAATGGGTATTTGAAGTGGAGAAAAATCACTAATACTTAATTTTTCGAAAATGTAGTTAGGCATTATGTTAACACAAAGATCTTTATCGATTGTGACATTACTAATAAACGAATTTTGAAAGAAACATGGAACCGGTGTAATGTTAATTTCAATTGGGTCTTCTTTTATTAGTGAGGTTTGATCATCAGTTAACTTAACACTTACCGTTTCGTCAATTTTAGTGTTAGTGTTTAACTCTTTTAAAAACTTAGCATGAGTAGGTACTAAACAATGATTTTCGAAAGAAGGTGACAAGAGATTAATTTCTTCAAAATTAGACTCTTCTTGGATTTTAACGTTGTCGGACTCACCTTTTTCGTTGTTTAACTCATGTGTCGGCTTTTCACTTATTTGTTCTTCCATTTTTACAATTTCAGTTATCTCTTCCTTTTTTAATTCTTCTCTTGCGCGGGACTCCTCTTCCCTTGCGCGAGCTTCTTTTATACATCGATCGATAACTCTAATGTGTTCTAATATCCTATCGGTCACTTCGGTTATAGAAAAAGAATCGGTATTTTCTAAGCTTGAATCCGGTTGTTCGACCCTTTGTTCCTCATAATACCCATATGAAGTCGATGGTTCGCACCATTGTTCTTCATTGTAAGCATATGATGGATAAGGTTCGTAATTTTGTTCTTCATAATACTCATATGAGGTGGGTTGTTCACGCCAAGGTTCCTCATAGTAAGCATACGAAGGTGGTGGCTCATATCTTGGTTCCTCAAAATATGAGTATGAAGGCTCATACCTTGGTTCATCAAAATATGAGTATGAGGGAGGAGGTTCATACCTTTGGTCTTCATAGGATGTGTATGAAGTTGATGGCTCGTACCTGGGCTCCTCATAGTAGGTGTATGAATTGGATGGTTGATATGAGCGATTATTTTGAACCGATCGTGCGTTACGACAATTAGTGCAATAATTACCCCTATAATCATCCTCCTCATAGGTGTAGTTGTAACCTCCTGAGTATTGATCCATAAGAATCACTCAGCAGACCACAACTGAGTCTCGAGATCAGAAAACAAAAATAAAAACGGAAACAGAGGCTGGACACGGCCCCGTGTTCAGTGGACACGGCCCCGTGTTCAGGAACTGTATCTGGGCGTTTTAATTAAATTACTGATTTCGTTGAGCACGGGGCGTGTTCAGCGAGCACGGCCCGTGTTCAAGCTTCTGTTACTGGGTGTTTTATGAAAAATATGCAGCACGACCCCGTGTTCAGCGAGCACGGCCCGTGTTCAACCTACTGTAAATGCAAAACTAAACTAAAATGCAGAAAAATGTGGGGCCGTTTTGAAAAGGTTTTGAAAAACTGATTAGGCCGTCGATTTTAAGCTTTCCTAAAATCCTTGTGTCCCCGGCAACGGCGCCAAAAACTTGATGTGCGGTAAAGTGTCGTATATATTAGGTGTATATTTTAAGCCCCTTTAACACTTATTTTAGCCAAGTTTTAAATTTATAAAACACGATATTTTACTAACACTAAACACGCACCCATCGTGAGCGTAGTATAGCGTTGGTAAGATACCGAGGTCGTCCAAGGACACAAGAGCTTTTAGTACCGGTTTATCCTCAACGTCTAATCAAAATCAAAGAGTTAGAAAAAGGTTTTAAACTAAGAAAAATAAAAACTAACTAAAATGCTGAAAATAAAAATAAAAAGAAAAACAGATAGACAAGATGAATCACTTGGTTCCAACTCGTATCTAGTATAACCTTTGATTATTTCCGCACTTTTGCACATAATTAAGAATTTATCTTAGTTATTGTAGTAGGCCCCTCTTTTGAAGGTGACGTTACCCTCACCCCAGTAGTTTGAGTCAGCAAGGATACAATCCTAAAAGGGTGGATTATTGGAAGATAATTAATTAAGTTATTAATGCAAATTATGGTAGGCCCCGCTTTTGGCGGTGACGTTACCCTCGACTAAGTAGTCTGAGTCAGCAGGGATACAGTCCTAAATAGCCGGGTTATAGTATTAATAGTAGTTAACTTATGAGGGGATCAAAGAGTTTGGACCCCCGCCATCCAATACCGTGAAGCATTGAAGGAGGTCCTACTAAATTTGACCCAGGTCCATTGCAGGACCTCTAAACGCTGAACAATGGCAAGACCTTTACCAAACCGTTCCCTTAACCCCCGACCAGGTAGCCAACATACCTCCATATAGACCGGGGAGATATGAATGGTGAAAATCTTTTATTTTATATAGACAGTAAAATAATTTCAAGACACCACGGACAAACAATAAAGAAAGATCACCTTCAACATAAGCAACTAGTTATTAAAGTCATTAATACAAAACCAAATAAAAAGTGCAAAAATTAGAAATAAAAAGTATTATACTAGACACTTTGTCTTTGGGAGATGCTGTCGAGGAGTCGGGCATGCCACGTTTCTTCCTTTTCTTTGTATTTATGTTGGATTTGGCTGCATTTTTGCTTCTTTTGTTCATTTAAGCTCTTTTAACCCTGAAAATACAAAAGGAAGACAAAAGTACACTTTTTCCAACATTAGTACTTAAAAGGGTTAGTTTTATGCCTCATTTGATGTAATTTATATGTTGCATTTTACTCACATCACTCTTCTTGTCATACCTCGGACTGTTCCATTATCATATCTACAATTCATTCCTCTCTCGTCATCTTCAGACGCGAGTGTCCTTAAATTAAAACACTAACAAGAGTTAGTAATGTCAACTTCAATAATTGCCCGTATTATAACACAAGGCTTTTTCTACTATACGCATCAACGCACGAAATTTCGTTAACTACATTAATCATTTAATTGGGGTAACGTGTATCACACGATAGCCCTATGTGTTGTCTACAACACCATAACACGCTAACCATTAACATACTTGTACTTACCGGATTTGCGATCAAGCCTCGAACCGAACACCAATCTTTATCAAGAGCATAAGGTTTAAGTCCAAGCATAGTTTTCCCACCATACTTGAATCTCTTAAACCAAGGCTCTGATACCTACTTGTAACAACCGTAAATTTATTTATTCGTTTTCCGTAAATAATCACAATTACTGAGTAATTATGATTAAACAGTCATGCTCAAATACGGGTTTATTAAAACTTTACTAGACTTGAAAGCAAAACAACATAATGTAATCTAATTCATCGTTTTAGAATAACGATGAAACAACTTGCGGAAGCTTCATTTAACGCGTGTTCGGTTCTTGCTCGACACTTGATCTTCATCCGGGGCTCTCGACAATCATCTGTATTCAAAACCAACTCAAAAGTTAGTTTTGATAATTAAATATATATAGGTTGAAACATAGAATTAAAGAAAATCAGGAAAATCCCATTATAAATCCCTTGATCCTAGAAGCAAGGATTCAATTATGGCCTCCACCGTAACTTACGGTGGTCACCGTAAGTTACGGTGGCCCCTGGTATAACATGCCCCTACCGTAAAACAGTAGGCAGCTGCCGTAAAGCCTTCAGCTGCACCGTAACTTACGGTGGGCACCGTAAGTTACGGTGGCCCTTGTATCAGAACTCCCATTTTGCCGTTTTTGACACGAAAACTTTCGTATCTTTCAATCCGCTAGTCCGGTTGACCTACCGTTTCTTCCTACGTAATTGTAATTTGATTCTCCACCTTATGGAGTTAAAATCCAACATCCGGTTTAACAAAATTTCAGACTTTTAAGTCTTCGGCTTATTACCCTTTTTACCAAATTTTGACCCGTTCGATTATTTTATCAAACAAACATATTTATTTGATCCTTAAACTTATGAAATTCAAACTTTCCATATCTCTTATCATAATAATTTCAAATCACGGGATTCTTACATAATAAAAACCCATTCACGCTCAAGTTCTTATTTTGACCTGTTTAGAACGAATTATGTACATTTAAGCATCAAACTCTCCCTTCTCTTCCTACACTTCATATTCTCACTTTAAAATAGCCTCTTACATTCCACCACAACTATTTTTGTGGTGGATTTAACATAATGAACCGCTATCCTCATTTTTACCCTTAGGATAGTCATTTTACGTGATTGACCCGTTCATAGACATTTGACCCCCAAGGTTGATGCCTGCAAATCTTACATGTGTCTAAGAGTTACATGATGATAATGCTAGTATCTAAACGACCTCTAAGGGTCGTTTGCCCGATTTGCCTATCAAGGGCATTTTCGTCAACTTATTTCCTCCTTTTACAACATTGGTCTCTTTGCTAAGGTAGTTGACCAACATTGCATTTTTAACCATAAATCTATATATATGCGTACCTGGCTTGAGTCAACATGTGGACCCGTTTTAAGACCGTGTCTCTATAATATGCTAATTCATAGCCTTGCTAATTCATAACCCATTCATCCTGCGAGCATGAGACTCAACATACACTTTTTAGTCATAAATTGTCAAATGGTATCAATATTATCATTTGACCCGGTTGGTCTAACTACCAAATGTTTTGCGCTTAATATTAAATGGTGTTTATTCACCATTTCATTAAATAACTATCCTTGGATTTCTAACCATTTAGTTATGTCGCCCTAACCTATTTCTTATGCTTTTATTCCAACATAGTTTATGTCCCTTGGCGTCGTTTAAAGCTTTGACTTTTAACATACATACTTGATTAAAATCACCGGTTTACCCTCTTTACTCTCTTAGGCTTACTTATAAAGTAGCCATTCAAAACTTATTATAAATATGTCACCTCAATGACTATTTTGCGTTTTTCACCCTTTTACCAATAGTAATAGTTTGTCATCATTTTGGTATGTTCTGACCCGTATCAATTCGCATCGGGAACCATACCTTGAATATTATCTTTATCATATAAATAACTTTTGAACAAGCACGTATACTACAAAAAGGGTGTAAGTTCCACTTACCTCGCATCCGAACTACGCTTTTCCTTTCCTTCTTGATTCGTTTGACCCGCTCCCTCATCAAGCTTCCACCTAGCTCGTTAGACGTCAACTATCATCATAATTCGTAAGATGGTTAGATTAGTCATTATCAATTATGACTACTCCACCTAACGGGTCTTATGTTGAATTTATCACTCGATCAAATCATTGGTTAGTTTGACTTCCTAAAAGTCAATTGGTTTATCAACATATTCAAATGCACATTTCACACGAAATTTCAACATTTTAGCTTCATTTAGGCATTTTAACAAACACCTAGTGGGCATAATTTCACTAAATCAAAAGTCAAGTTTCATGACTAACTATTTAGCCAAGATTAAACAATTTTTGCAAGTTTAATATATCTAGTATGCATAATAACATCTAGATTCACCTTATGTGAATAAATAACACTCAATTTATAATCAAATTTCTAGTGTTCTTCATCATTTTCCAACACCCATTTAACACTTAGATGGGTGACCATGAATTTCACAATTATAAACCTCAATTCAACAAATAAATGACTAGGGTTTACTCCTAGACATAGTTTCATCCCAAATTTCATCCAAACAACGAACATGCAAGCTCATATTCGAATCTCACAAGTTCATCTAAAATTTAAGATAGAACCAAATAGCAAAATTTTGCATACCTTATGATCCCTTCGCTGAGGTGATCACTAATCTATGCTTGGATTTCGATTTGAGCTTGATTTGCCCCTTCAATTTAGTGAATTCTTTTGTTTTAGGGTTTGAGCTTGAGAGCTCCCTTTTGATCTGGTTGAAATCGCAGGACCCAACATACGTATGTGTTTGTTTGGTGTCCATTATTTGATATAATTAAAACTTCAATTCTTTTGCCCAAGTTTAGTCCATCCACTTTACACAAATTATTTAAAGGGTATTTTAACCATATTTTTTCTATTATGTCAAGACACTAACTAACTAGGTTATTCATTCCTAGTTACTTGGTGGGTCCCGGTAGTTATAATCCGTTTTATTTTAAGTCCCGTTAACTCGGGCTCTTATAAACTTAATTCCTCAAAACTTTGCTTCGTTTGTATTTAATATTAGGATTTCTTATTAAATTCCAAATATTTACCGGGTTATTTTTACTACTAACGGTACTTTACCCGTCTTTTAGTATTAACGGAGTTTGATTACCAAACCCGTTTTCGGGGGTGTTACAGTTATGCATGTGGCATGTGATGCATAAACTTTCTCTGAAGGTTGTTATGCTTTTTTTACCTTTGGCGTTTTAGGATACACTGTGTTTTAAAATTTATGGCGTTTTTTACCTTGTTACTGTTTTTTTAATTAAGTTTTGTCTTTTTGTGTTTTTTTTATGCATGGTGTTTTCGTGTTATATATAGGTTGGTGTTAGGCTATGCAATTCCACCAATTTTAAAGAACGTATTTGTGGTGTTGTGTGGACGGATATTCTTACACCTGAAGAGTTTGAATCAGAATGGGAAGCGGCTATCGCAGAGTTCAATTTAGAAGATAATGACTGGCTATCTGATATTTTTACACTTAGGGAATCTTGGATCCCTGCATACTATAGAATGGAGGAGATGTCTGGTCTTATGCAAACGACATCCAGGTCGGAGAGTGAGAATCATTTTTTTGGTCAAGTGTGCAATTCGAAAGCTATTCTTGTTGAGTTCATGACGCATTATGAGACTGCAATGGAAGCACAGTGTCACACACATCGGAAAAATGATCATGAATCTCGATACAAAAGACCCCAGTTGAAGAGTAGTTACAAATTGTTGGAAGGGCAAGCTGTTGACATATACACAAAAAGTATTTTTTGTGACATTCAAGCTGAGCTTATTATAGTTGCGGATTGCATAAATCAACGTTACGAAGATCAGCCTGATGGGTTTGTTAAGTTTTACGTAAATGACCTCCAACAGCCTTGTACATTTTTATTTGAGGTAAATAATGGCGTTTTGGTTTTTATGGCGTTTTCCGTTAATGGCGTTTTATCACATGCAATGTGTTTTTTTACTTTTTTAGACAAACATTCTATGCATGGTGTTTTAGAGATATTGTTTTTGCCATTTTTCAGGTAATGTTCCGTAAGTCTGATTGCACATGCAGTTGCTCATGCAGGCGTTTTGAACAGTTTGGTTTGCTATGTAGACATATAATCTATGTTTTGAGAATTATGGACATTAGGGAATTTCCAAAACAATACATTCTGAATAGATGGCGCAATGAGGCTTCCCCAAACTGCTCTCCTGAATACTTAATTAGTCGTGAATATATGACCGAGCTTGATCCTGATGAGCAAAGTATGATGCGAGATATTATTTTTTCAACCGAATATACTTTGAACCGTTTATCTGGTAATAAAGAGGAGCTATCCTTATACAAGGATCATGTTCAATCTTATATGAAGAAGGTTCAAGATATGCAGATTGTTGCTCCTCCCCTAGTTCTAGGGATAGATTTGCGGAGATAACTGGCAATATAAAAACGACAAGAATCCGATAAGAGTCCCTGTTGGGTATAAATCCAAAGGTTCTGGTTCTCGGAAGTGGCTGAAATCTAAACAGGAGATAGCAATTAACAAAAAGAAATCAAAGTCGAAACCCAGAGCCAAGGAAAGACAGTGTCAGAACTGCAAAGGCTATGGACACTACGCATCGACATGCAAACAGGCCGTAATTAAAAGAAGATCGACAAGGTCTTCGAGAGCCAGTGAAGAGTAGTTTGGCGTTTTGTATTTTTCATTCTTACAGAACACACACAGATGGTCTTCAAGAGTGAGTGTAGAGTAGTTTGGCGTTTTGTATATTTTAATCCTATAGAACACAGACAGATCTCAGTTTGGCGTTTTACATCATTTTTATACATCTTTTTTTTTTTTTGCATCTTTTTTTTCTACATATTTGTTCCTAACATGCTACTTCGAAGCTACATAACAAACAATATAAGATCGAACAAGGAAATAAATGAAAAAAAAAAAACAATAACGCCACTAAATAAAACTACCATAAACTTCTAATTTTGGTGGTGCTAAACTCAATAATATTTTGCTGAACGAAATGGATAACATTGTTAATCCTCAGTCAAGAAAGATGTGTAACAATGTTATCCATCCCGTTTAGCTAAACTTTATTGAGAACAAAAACTGAATCCCCATGAAATGGCGGTTTTAAAGTTTTGTGGTTTTTGTATGTTTTTGCGTTTATATTGAGGATCTTGCTGATTACATATAGCGAAATTTTATTGAGAAAATAGTGTATATCAAAGAAACATGGATTGGAATATTTGATATTTTTGTTTTTTTGGCGTTTATAAGATGAATGGTATAGAGAAAAATATAGGTTTTTGGGGTTTTGGTGTGGATTTTAGTAGTTCTGAGAGTTTGTTTATAT
Organism: Helianthus tuberosus; assembly: GCA_030545235.1. Taxonomy (NCBI): domain Eukaryota; kingdom Viridiplantae; phylum Streptophyta; class Magnoliopsida; order Asterales; family Asteraceae; genus Helianthus; species Helianthus tuberosus. The sequence goes on from CM060352.1 coordinate 123,580,660, forward strand.
AGGAAGTTTTTTACGCGTATTTTAGGCGCGATTTTTATTACAGTAAATGCTAGTAATTAAGTTACGTCGTTTCAGTACTGGTTGTTCAGCTTTATTGGTTAAAAACAAAGTTTGGCGTTTTATATCTATGGCGTTATATTATGATGAAGTGTGCTATGTGTGTTAAGGCGGGATTTTAATAGCGTGAGTTTGGCGTTTTATGTTAAGTCAAAAGACCCTTTTACCCTTAATGAAGTGCGCCAGATTAATAAAATTGATGTTATTTATGAAAACGCCACCGCGTAATCTAGTCCATGGATTGTTTTGATCGGACGACCCATAAGCGTTCTCACCATTCTCACACTTTTGAGCGTTTTCTCTAAATCCCGACCCTATATATATATATAAATATATATGTGTGTGTGTATTATAAATTATTATTTACTTTCATTATATATGTTTTATCAAAATATAAGGAAAGTATATATATTATATGTGTTGTTCCCTTTGGTCGTAGTTGCAGGTGAGCTTTTCTTCTAGATTACGGGCTCAGTGTTTCACTAATAATGACTTATATTGTCTTAACTTAGCTTATATTCTTAGGGCTCATGGTTGGATAAACATTCGGGACGTTAGGTGGAAACTGTGGTTGTGACTATGGCTGAAAAATAAGGGTTTTGTATGAGATTCTGAGATTCCCAGTCATTGTTCCTACCATTGTTCTTTTGGTTTTAGTGCTAGTACAATTATATTGAAGGTTTCCTTTAGAGTTAAATGCAGATATTGGTTGGGAAATTATCAAAATAGATTCTGAGTAAACATGTAGGTTTGTTTCTTCTGCTATATAAAAGGTTTTTTATCTACCGCAGATATATTATATTGTGTATAATATCAAGAAATTGCGTCATGTATATACATATGTATACAAAATTTCAATATATATATATATATATATATATATATAATATTAAATCATTTTTATCAAAATCTAATTGTATAGCTAGTGGTGTTAATCATCCTGCTTATTTCCATAACTTTATTCATTCTTTTATAATAACAATAGTAATAGTATATTGAAATAAATTTTTATTAAATTTATTGAACATAATATTTTAGAATAAAAAGGTAAATTACCAAAAGAAATAAATTTAATCAAAATCTAAACTTTATGGATTCATTTGAAAATTTTTATTTTTAATCAGAGGGTTGAACCATATTGGTTGTAAAATATTAGGACTAAATTTTGAATTTATCGCATTTATTTATTATTGTAGAAAATACAAAGTTTGGCGTTCCTAAATTTGATTCTTAATGTGTTAAGTAATGAAGTAGTATTCCTGTATTAGAATATATATATATATATATATATATATATATATATATATATATATAGGAACGGGATCAGGAGAAAACATTCAAAAGTGTGAGAACGGTGAGAACGCATCCTAGCCCAACACGTGGCGCGCGATATAATTAGGGCCTATGGGCTTTTTTGTCATTTTATCTTCTGCTTTTCTAGTTACGTTTTTCACAATATTGTTTTATTTTTGGGGTTTAAGATTTTTGGCGTTAACCAAATTCAATAATTAATGGCGTTTAACGGTTTCATTGTATTAACATTTTGGTGTTTATGGCGTTTTTCAAATCGTATGCCATTGGAACCTCACGGGTCAGGAAATCTATCTGAATGGCGTGTTTCAAGGCGTTTTAAACAAGATGGCCCATTGTTCTATTATTTTTTATATACAAATTTGGCGTTTGTGGTATCTTGGCGTTTTACAATTGTAAAATTATATTACAACCACAGGGAAAAAAAATAGAAGCGAAGAAAATAAATTAAAAATCCTAATCGGATCTCTCTTCACAATCTTCACTGTCACAGTCTCTCTCTTCTTTAATAGTACAAGAACTGTCACCAAATATATGACGTTTTATATAAAACTTAACAAACCCATCGGTTTGATTATTTTGCCTGCTCGTCTGTTGAAGTGGCTTTTTGTGGATGTTTGGGGACATAGATCTATGACGTGTGGGTGGGTTTTTTGCTTTTTCTTCATCTTGATCTTCATCTTTATAATCATCCCACTATTCAGTGTCATTGATCTTTTCTCCTCATCCAAGCCTTATTCAAGAACAAAGAACACAAAATGACATTCGATTGTCATCAGTATCTTTTTCTTGAAGATTTGTCCATCTCATTCAGCAAAATCTTACTGAGTTACTCCCCTCACCTAACAATCCATTCAGTGAAACTTCATGAAGAACAATACTGAATAGCCAAGAAAGCATATTAGCTATCTTTGATTTTTTTTTTTGGCGTTTTACAGTGAGTGGTATTTAGTAGTATTGGCGTTTGTTTTTTTGGTTTGATTAAATGGAAGTTGCTGAGAGGTATTATTTTATAGGATTTCTTTTGGCAGCGTAGGTTAGGCGGTGCATTATTATAATAAACAATTCGTTGTTTCATTTACTGTTTGTAATTATTGTTTTTTATAAGCTTTTATCTCTGAAGTCTGTAACACGTCCCGTCTTTCAAGTTTGGCGTTTTTGTCGCAACCCCCGTCCCCTAACAACTTGGGAACGGGCAGTCGCGGCCAGTTTCAGTGGTATCTCTTATTTTATTCATTGTGGCAGCGGAAATTACATCAGGACCGTAGTTAGGAAATTATTTTTCAGAGTAAAATACTACGCTTTTAATATATTAAACACATGGGAAAACCCCGAGTTTCAAGTACACACATTTTTATAGGGATAAACCCCATTTTATTTAATAAAAACATCTCTTTATTTTTAGGTAACTTTATTGCCACTTTTCCAAGCCTTCAATGCTGTCCAGCTGGCTTCTATTTGGCTTTCACATTTTGTTACCTGAAACGCGTTTAAAAATAGTTTTGTCATTGGGAAATACTGGTGAGTGAATCCCAGTTTAATCAAGTTTAAATAAAAACCATTGTACAGTATTGAGGGCGTTCATGCAATTACATATGTTTCCAAGTCATACTAATTACCACCCACGGTACTGTCAACCCGACTTGTGGAAATGTTACTCCTCGCAAGGCAGTAACAAATTTTGTATACAAAACCCCAACATACCGACGATAATTGTATCCTTACAAATACTCAATAACTGTTTAATATATAATTAATCGTGTGAGGTTTTGTAAAAGCAATTTGCAAAAAGGAGATTACTCACATTGTTGTCTTAAGTTAACTGTAAGGGTTTCCTGGTGATTATCTATAAATTACACAAATGCACACGCGTTAGTATAATAACCCATTTTAACATTAGTAATACCCTCCCCGAGACGGCATTCCAATGACTACGTCGGGCAGAACCACGACAGCCGTTACGGAACCCTAGATCAATCGGGCAGCGTATCTAATACGTATCCAGGGGTTATGATACTTACAACGGAGCAGAACCTCGTTATTTAGCCCAGGGAATTATGCCTACTATGTGAAATTTTGAGAGAAAGAAAAGAACGTGAGCGAATTCGACTGAAGGCCGAGCAAACAATTTGTAGGGCCTGATTCGGACCTTGTCGTGCCCCGCGTAGCAATTTTTCAGTGCCTTCGCGGCCCGTGAGGGCAGCTATGGTAGGCCCTAGCTGATCCGACTCACCCCCCAGCTTCGACACGTTGCTTGACACGTGGCGACACCGGGTTAAGCCTGGTGGCCTTGTCGTCGCGCCCCGCGTAAGACGTAGCCAACGGCTACACAGCCCGCGAGCGACTTTAAAAATTGATTTTTTTAATTTATTTTAAATTAGATAATGTATTTTGGGCTCGGTTTTCACATATGGGGTGTATTTTAGGGCGTATTAGGATATTTTAATATATTTTAGGGTGTCAGAAAAATTTTGGGAGGGGTGTTATATCCTCCCCACCTTATTTTAGAGCTCGTCCTCGAGATCTACTGGAACAGGTGTGGGTATTTTTTTCGCATTTCTGATTCAAGCTCCCATCTATATTCTGGTCCTCTTTTGGAGTCCCACTTCACTTTGACCAGAACTAATCTCTTGTGCTTGAGGTTCTTAACTTTCTTGTCTTCAATTTGTAGAGGCCTCTCTACAAACTTTAACTGTTCATTAACCTTTATGTCCTTAAGAGGTACCATCAGTGATTCATCGGCTAAGCATTTCTTGAGATTAGATACATGAAATACGTCATGTATTCCTGTCATTTCCTCTGGCAGTTGTAGCTGATAGGCTACAGGTCCTATTCTTCTAATAATCTTAAAAGGTCCAACATACCTGGGACTTAGCTTTCCCCTTTTTATGAATCTTACTGTGACAACTCATATTTCCAAACCGATCTTTGTACTTTGATGTAACGTATGTGTACGATATGTGATTTTTATGAAAGTGAATGTCTATGTGAATGTTGTGTTAATACGTGCTTGTGAATGTATGTATGATATAAACGCACAACACACACTCGACCGCACAAGCCATTCGGGCTACACAACTTATACTCGGACTCTTAGGGCAGCCCAAGTGTGGGTTCGGCCCATCCCCCTTAGTCGAATAACACATGGGGCGCTAGCACCCATCTCACACTTTACCAAAACAAACCTACAAACCCTAGTGCTCTCCTCTCTCTCTCTAAGCCGACGGCAAGCATCCCCTTTCTCTTGAAGATCATTCCTCGAATCGGATCACCCTCTATCTTTCGGTTAGTGTCTAATAATTTATTAACTTGCTAATACTTGATACTTGATATTGTAGTTGTTATAATATTGAATGATGATTCTGCTTATGTGCAATCGGATCTATCAAATCATATATGTATGATGACACATGTTGATGTAGCAATAGGCTTTGATGATTCAATAGATTTGAGGTCAATAGTTGATAAAGTTGGATAACCATGACAATCAAAAATGGCGGCCATGTGATCAATTATGTTACCAATGACTGTTGCTAGTACTATGTGAATTGAATGGACTTGTATTTTAAGGATCCTTCATGATTACTTGCACATGAATTGTCAGTATGTCTTGTGATTGTTTCATGTATTTTAAATGGAATAGATCTCAGTGCATGTGCAAATTAATATATGATAATCCTGATTCGCATGCATGTAATCGGCTGGACACTCATGAAATCGGAACATATAATAATACTTGATAAGTTGTCGGCCATTGTTGTTTATTTCGATGATGATCATGTGTGGTTGTTGTTCATAATTATGATGTTAGGGTTATGTGAAACAAATGATTAAAAACCTTGTTTGATCGAGTAAGGGATTTGTTAGAATCCATGATTGTGTTAATAGATAAAGGACAAATTTGGAAACTACTTAATGTTTGTAACAGATAGGCATGAAATCCAGGATTTTAAACTAATCGCATAAGACATCTTGGTCGCACAAGATGTCCATACGCACTAGATGATCAGTCGCACAAGCTGATCTGGTCGCACAAGAGAACCTGACCGCACAAGAGGTCCTCAGTCGCACAAAGACATTTGAGTCGCACAAGACCGTTTGCCAGTTTGTCTTTCGGACCGTATGTTGGGCTGGGTAATAAAGCTGATCGCACAAGATGTTGTTTAGTTAAATTGTTGGGCCGAGACTTGTGTGGGCTTCATTTGTATGCTAAACTGATATCATATAAAACGTTCTATGTGTATACTATGTTGCCATGATCGATACGTGTTAGCAATCTGTTAAACTATGTGTAATCATACGTGCTTTACTTGAACCTAAACCTGACATGTGTGATAACCATGTTAGGACGTGGTTGACCACTAGCTGCTAGACTTGACCTTTCTGTGTAATCTGCCGAGCAAACCAAGGTGAGTTCACACTAGCCAAGGCATGGGATTCCCAGGGGTTGGGAATGGGATGAAAACATACTCGTACAACTATTACTATTAAACAAATTATTATTGTCCTCGGTTGAAGGGCACGTACGTAAAACCTACGTACAGATATACTTACTACTGTCCTCGGATTGAAGGGCACGTACGTAAAGCCTACGTACACGATCTTAAGACCATCACCTCTATCAAAGGAAGTCCCTCAATTATCGACTTAATCGCCGAGGCCTAGGGCGAGCGGGTCATTAGTTAATAGCGCTATTGGGTTTAACAAACCTCACACCGTGCCAGTCGGACGGGCGTGTACTAATGGACTATGGGCAAAGGGTCAATGCTGATAGACATTGACTTAGGGCATATTATATTTTCGTAGCAGTCGATACGCGTGGTCTTGTAACACATGGGAAGCCCCCACTAATCATCGCACGCATGCCTGGACTGGCAGCAAGGATTAACGCGATACATGGTTTACAAAACGAATACATACGATTTATGAAATGAATACGTTAACCAAACAACCAACTGTGAACTCGCTCAACTTTGTTGTTGATTCGTTGCTACATGCCTTGCAGGTCATTATGTACCCATGGAGCTTGCACAGGGAGGAACGGTCGTTGTGGGACATGGCGATGTTTGCCATGCTTTAGACTTTACCTTATTTCATATTTAATACTTGTTTTGGGTTTTAACAAATTATGCTTCCGCTAAACACTTAACTATGCTTTGGTTTTGAACACCTTTCATATTGGTTTGTTGAATTGCGTTTACTTATTTACTTGTTCAATATGATTGGTGGCTTGATCCTGGTCAGTCACGCCTCCAAGCGGTGATACTCCGCGTGTGGATTTTGGGGGTGTGACAGATTGGTATCAGAGCCATTGGTTATAGAGAACTTGGTTTTAATAAAGGAAAACGTTTTTGTTAAAACCAGACTATAACTTGTACAGTGCTCTATGATCCACAACGACGCTTCACTCCACGTGCAAGACTCGACATTCTAGGTGATATGGTTTATGTTATATTACCTACATGATAGATTACATAGAACTTTGCTCATGATATGCTTAGTTAGTATAGCTACTGTTGCTTGAACACGTATGTGCTTACTCTCTCCTGTCATCGCATTTTCGCGAACCCTTCTCACTCATGTTTCCCTTGATATGAAGATCATGTCTGGACGCATTAACATGACACAAGCCCAGTTGACGGCTCTGATTAACGAACAGGTTGCTGCGGCACTTGCAGCCGCACAAGCAGGAGGTATACCCTGCTGTTTAAAACTCATTCTAGGATCTTTAAGTCCTACTCTCGTGAACCTACCCTTGTGTTAAACTTTGTCCTTTCTTATACCCACAACAGGTCAGCATGCTCAGCCACCTGTGTGCACCTTCAAAACTTTTATGGACTGCCGACCCACTACTTTTAGCGGCACTGAAGGAGCAGTAGGTCTCCTCCACTGGTTTGAGAAACTAGAATCTGTGTTTGAAATGTGTGAATGCCCTGAGGCACGCAGGGTGAAGTATGCTACCGGCACTCTTGAGGGTTTAGCCCTCACATGGTGGAACGCTCAGGTCCAAATGCTGGGGTTGGTTGCTGCTAACGCCACCCCATGGAACAATTTCAAAGAGATGATCAAGGAAGAATACTGCAGTCGCGATGACATTCATAAGCTGGAAGTTGAGTTCTTCAACCTCAAGATGACGGGGTCAGAAATTGAGGCGTTTACAAAGAGATCGAATGAGCTTGCATTACTATGTCCTACTATGGTGGACCCTCCAATTAAGCGTATCGAACTATATCTTAAGGGTCTAGTGCCGGAGATCCAAAGTCATGTGACTTCAGCAAACCTCGCCACCTATCAGCAGGTTGTTCAGTTGGCTCACCGTCTCACTGATCAGGCGGTGGAGCAAAACAGGTTACCAAAACGTATTAGTGCTACGGCTACCTCTGAAACTCCTAGTGACAACAAACGTAAATGGGATGGAGCTTCAAGCAGAGGTTCGACTTCTGTTCAGTCCCAGTCGCAGCAGAGAAGAACTGAAGATTATAAGAGCCCTGGTCAGCAATCCTCTGGTAGCCAAGGGCAGAGTGGTTTTCGCGGGAACCTTCCAAAGTGCAACAGATGCAACAAACATCATAGCGGTCAGTGCAACAAGGTTCGTTGTCAGAGGTGTCTTAAGTTGGGTCACGAAGCTAAGGATTGTAGAAGCTTACGACCTGCAAACCAGAACCAGCGACAACAGCCACCAGCTCCACAAGACCAGCAGCAGCAACAACGAGAGAACAAGGGATGCTTTCAGTGTGGAGCTGAAGGCCATTTTAAGAGAGATTGTCCCCAACTGAACCGGAACCAGAACAACAACAACAATAACAACAACAACAACCAGGGAAATGGGAACAACGGGGGTAATAATGGCAATGGTGCAAGGGGCCGTGTGTTCGTTATTGGCAATGGAGAAGCTAGGAATGACCCCAATGTTGTGACGGGTAAGTTCCTTCTCGACGACTTTTACGTTACTGTCTTATTTGATTCGGGTGCTGATACTAGTTATGTGTCCCAAAAAGTTAGTCAACTGCTTAAGCGTACCCCAACACCTTTAAACCCCAAGCACGATGTAGAGTTAGCTAATGGTAAAAGTATAGAGGTCACACACGTAGTCAAGGGTTGTAACCTAGTACTTGCTGACTACACTTTCTCGATCGACCTTCTTCCTATCACTCTGGGTAGTTTCGACGTTGTCATTGGGATGGACTGGTTATCCCAACACCAAGCAGAGATTCTTTGCAACGAGAAGATTGTTCGTATCCCTCGCCCAGGTGACGAACCTCTCATGATTCGTGGCGACAAGAGTGGTGCTGTTGTGAGCATCATTTCTTCCCTTAAGGCCCAAAAGTGTTTGCGTAAGGGCCACACTGCTTTTCTGGCTCTCGTTACCGACACCTCGAAGAAAGAGAAAAAGATAGAAGACTTTCCGATTGTACGTGATTATCCTGAGGTATTTCCTGAGGAACTACCTGGCCTTCCGCCCCATCGCCAGGTCGAGTTCCAGATCGAGCTAGCTCCTGGAGCAGCGCCCATACCTCGTGCACCGTATCGCTTAGCTCCATCAGAGTTGAAAGAGTTATCTACGCAACTACAAGAGCTCTTAGATAAGGGTTTTATTCGTCCTAGCTCTTCGCCCTGGGGAGCTCCAGTGCCATTTGTGAAGAAGAAAGACGGTACGTTCAGGATGTGCATCGACTACCGTGAACTGAACAATGTGACTGTGAAGAATCGCTACCCTCTTCCACGCATTGACGACCTATTCGACCAACTACAAGGGTCGAGCTACTATTCAAAGATTGATTTTAGATCGGGATATCACCAGCTGAGAGTCCGAGAAGAGGACGTCTCCAAAACAGCCTTTAGAACTCGATATGGCCACTATGAGTTTTTGGTCATGCCTTTTGGGCTAACAAACGCACCTGCGGTCTTCATGGACTTGATGAATCGAGTGTGCAAACCTTACTTAGACAAGTTCGTTATTGTCTTCATCGACGACATCCTCATCTATTCGAAGAGTCAGGAGGAACACGAACAGCATCTATGACTCATTTTGGAACTCCTTCGGATAGAACAGCTGTACGCTAAGTTTTCAAAATGCGACTTCTGGCTTCGTGAAGTCCATTTCTTAGGCCATGTAGTGAACAAGGATGGGATTCACGTTGATCCATCCAAGGTAGAGTCAATCAAGAGCTGGCCTGCACCCCGTACACCAACGGAAATTCGCCAATTCTTGGGATTGGCAGGTTACTACAGGAGGTTTATCAAGGATTTTTCCAAGATTGCACAACCTCTCACCTCACTAACGCAGAAGGGAGTTGTTTATCGCTGGGGAAACGCACAGGAGTTAGCGTTTCAGCACTTAATGGATAGACTTTGCAGTGCACCTATCCTTTCATTGCCAGAGGGCACAGACGACTTCGTAGTTTATTGCGACGCATCTATTCAGGGTCTTGGTTGTGTATTGATGCAGCGGGATAAAGTTATAGCCTACGCCTCACGCCAACTCAAAGTCCACGAAAAGAACTACACCACACACGATTTAGAGCTGGGAGCTGTTGTTTTTTCACTTAAGATATGGAGACATTACCTGTATGGTACCAAATGCGCTATCTACACTGATCACAGGAGCCTCGAGCATATCTTTAAACAGAAGGAACTCAACATGCGACAACGACGATGGGTCGAACTGCTGAATGACTACGAATGCTCGATCAGGTACCACCCGGGCAAAGCCAATGTTGTCGCTGACGCCCTCAGTCGGAAGGACACTGCACCCAAGCGCGTACGAGCTTTATAACTCACCATACAGTCTAGTCTTCCTTCCTAAATACGATATGCTCAGGTAGAAGCATTGAAACCAGAAAACGTCAGGGCTGAAGCCCTACGCGGCTCGAGGCAACGCTTGGAACAGAGGGAAGATGGTGCCTACTACGTAACAGGACGCATTTGGGTCCCACTTTATGGCAACCTACGAGAGCTTGTGATGGATGAAGCACACAAGTCTCGCTACTCAGTGCACCCTGGTTCGGATAAAATGTACCACGATATCAAAACCACATATTGGTGGCCTAGCATGAAGGCCCACATAGCAACTTACGTTAGAAAGTGCTTGACTTATGCGAGAGTCAAGGCGGAATACCAGAAACCTTCAGGCCCACTTCAACAACCAGAGATACCACAATGGAAATGGGAGCAAATTTCCATGGATTTTGTTACTGGCCTGCCCAGATCTCAACGTGGTAATGATACTATTTGGGTGATCGTGGATCGACTCACAAAGTCTGCTCACTTCCTGGCTATCAAAGAAACAGATAAGTTCTCCACCCTAGCAGAGGTATATCTCAAGGAAGTTGTCTCGAGGCACGGGGTGCCCACCTCTATTATCTCGGATCGAGATGCACGTTTTACATCAGAACTGTGGCAAGCAATGCACAAGTCTTTTGGCTCAAGATTAGATATGAGCACAGCCTATCACCCGTAAACGGATGGGCAGTCGGAACGTACCATCCAGACCCTCGAAGACATGCTTAGGGCATGTGTAATTGACTTTGGCAACGGCTGGGAAAAGCATCTGCCACTTGTGGAATTTTCGTACAACAATAGCTACCACACCAGCATTAAAGCTGCTCCGTTTGAGGCATTGTACGGGCGTAAATGTCGGTCACCTCTTTGTTGGGCAGAGGTGGGGGATAGTCAGATTACTGGTCCAGAACATGTGGTTGACACAACAGAGAAAATTGCCCAGATACGACAACGAATGGCGGCAGCTCGTGACCGTCAGAAAGTCTACGCCGATAAGGGCAGAAAACCACTAGAGCTCCAGGTTGGGGAGCGTGTACTACTCAAAGTTTCACCCTGGAAGGGTGTGGTTCGTTTTGGGAAACGGGGCAAACTTAACCCACGATACGTTGGACCTTTCGAAGTCATTGAGAAAATAGGCAAGGTGGCTTACAGACTGAACTACCAGCAGAACTCAGTGCAGTTCACAATGTTTTCCACGTGTCAAATCTGAAGAAGTGCCTGTCAGATGAGACCCACGTAGTTCCTTTAAAGGAGCTCACTATCGACGAGCAGTTACGATTCGTTGAGGAACCGGTTGAAATCACGGACCGGGATGTTAAGGTCCTCAAGCGTACTAGAATACCTCTCGTTCGAGTTCGTTGGAACTCACGTCGCGGCCCAGAGTTCACCTGGGAACGCGAAGATCAGATGAAACAAAAATATCCCCAACTATTTGCAAACAGTACAACCACTACTGAGGCTGAAGCTACGGAATTTCGGGACGAAATTCCAGATCAACGGGGGGAGGATGTGACACCCCAGGAAAACCATGCAACTTAACTAGCTTCCTCAGTGAGTACGTGTAAAATTTCAGGATGAAATTTCTTTCAACTTGGGGATAATGTGACAACTCGTATTTCCAAACCGATCTTTGTACTTTGATGTAACGTATGTGTACGATATGTGATTTTTATGAAAGTGAATGTCTATGTGAATGTTATGTTAATACGTGCTTGTGAATGTATGTATGATATAAACGCACAACACACACTCGACCGCACAAGCCATTCGGGCTACACAACTTGTACTCGGACTCTTAGGGCAGCCCAAGTGTGGGTTCGGCCCATCCCCCTTAGTCGAATAACACATGGGGTGCTAGCACCCATGTCACACTTTACCAAAACAAACAAACCTACAAACCCTAGTGCTCTCCTCTCTCTATCTAAGCCGACGGCAAGCATCCCCTTTCTCTTGAAGATCATTCCTCGAATTGGATCACCCTCTATCTTTCGGTTAGTGTCTAATAATTTATTAACTTGCTAATACTTGATACTTGATATTGTAGTTGTTATAATATTGAATGATGATTCTGCTTATGTGCAATCGGATCTATCAAATCATATATGTATGATGACACATGTTGATGTAGCAATAGGCTTTGATGATTCAATAGATTTGAGGTCAATAGTTGATAAAGTTGGATAACCATGACAATCAAAAATGGCGGCCATGTGATCAATTATGTTACCAATGACTGTTGCTAGTACTATGTGAATTGAATGGACTTGTATTTTAAGGATCCTTCATGATTACTTGCACATGAATTGTCAGTATGTCTTGTGATTGTTTCATGTATTTTAAATGGAATAGATCTCAGTGCATGTGCAAATTAATATATGATAATCCTGATTCGCATGCATGTAATCGGCTGGACACTCATGAAATCGGAACATATAATAATACTTGATAAGTTGTCGGCAATTGTTGTTTATTTCGATGATGATCATGTGTGGTTGTTGTTCATAATTATGATGTTAGGGTTATGTGAAACAAATGATTAAAAACCTTGTTTGATCGAGTAAGGGATTTGTTAGAATCCATGATTGTGTTAATTGATAAAGGACAAATTTGGAAACTACTTAATGTTTGTAACAGATAGGCATGAAATCCGGGATTTTAAACTAATCGCATAAGACATCTTGGTCGCACAAGATGTCCATACGCACTAGATGATCAGTCGCACAAGCTGATCTGGTCGCACAAGAGGACCTGACCGCATAAGAGGTCCTCAGTCGCACAAAGACATTTGAGTCGCACAAGACCGTTTGCCAGTTTGTCTTTTGGGCCGTATGTTGGGCTGGGTAATAAAGCTGATCGCACAAGATGTTGTTTAGTTAAATTGTTGGGCCGAGACTTGTGTGGGCTTCATTTGTATGCTAAACTGATATCATATAAAACGTTCTATGTGTATACTATGTTGCCATGATCGATACGTGTTAGCAATCTGTTAAACTATGTGTAATCATACGTGCTTTACTTGAACCTAAACCTGACATGTGTGATAACCATGTTAGGACGTGGTTGACCACTAGCTGCTAGACTTGACCTTTCTGTGTAATCTGCCAAGCAAACCAAGGTGAGTTCACACTAGCCAAGGCATGGGATTCCCAGGGGTTGGGAATGGGATGAAAACATACTCGTACAACTATTACTATTAAACAAATTATTATTGTCCTCGGTTGAAGGGCACGTACGTAAAACCTACGTACAGATATACTTACTACTGTCCTCGGATTGAAGGGCACGTACGTAAAGCCTACGTACACGATCTTAAGACCATCACCTCTATCAAAGGAAGTCCCTCAATTATCGACTTAATCGCCGAGGCCTAGGGCGAGCGCGTCATTAGTTAATAGCGCTATTGGGTTTAACAAACCTCACACCGTGCCAGTCGGGCGGGCGTGTACTAATGGACTATGGGCAAAGGGTCAATGCTGATAGACATTGACTTAGGGCACATATTATATTTTCGTAGCAGTCGATACGCGTGGTCTTGTAACACATGGGAAGCCCCCACTAATCATCGCACGCATGCCTGGACTGGCAGCAAGGATTAACGCGATACATGGTTTACAAAACGAATACATACGATTTATGAAATGAATACGTTAACCAAACAACCAATTGTGAACTCGCTCAACTTTGTTGTTGATTCGTTGCTACATGCCTTGCAGGTCATTAGGTACCCATGGAGCTTGCACAGGGAGGAACGGTCGTTGTGGGACATGGCGATGTTTGCCATGCTTTATACTTTACCTTATTTCATACTTAATACTTGTTATGGGTTTTTACAAATTATGCTTCCGCTAAACACTTAACTATGCTTTGGTTTTGAGCACCTTTCATATTGGTTTGTTGAATTGCGTTTACTTATTTACTTGTTCAATATGATTGGTGGCTTGATCCTGGTCAGTCACGCCTCCAAGCGGTGATACTCCGCGTGTGGATTTTGGGGGTGTGACACTTACCACTCCTTTCCAAGGAGAGACTTTTAATAACACTATGTCTCCTACCTGAAATTCCAATGGCTTCCGTCTGTTATCTGCATAACTCTTTTGTCGATCACGTGCTGTTTTCAATCGTTCCTTGACTTGAATGATCTTGTCGGTTGTTTCTTGCACTATCTCAGGTCCGGACAGTTTCTTTTCTCCAATTTCTGCCCAACAGACTGGGGTTCGGCACTTTCGTCCATAAAGTGCTTCGAATGGTGCAACATTGATACTTGTGTGATAACTGTTATTATAAGAAAATTCTATTAAAGGTAAGTGATCGTCCTAGTTACCTCCGAAATCAATTACACAAGCTCTAAGCATGTCTTCCATTGTCTGAATCGTCCTTTCGCTTTGTCCGTCCGTTTGAGGATGATAGGCTGTGCTTAGATTCAACTAGGTTCCCATGGATTTTTGGAAACTTGTCCAAAAATGAGAGGTAAAACGGCTGTCCCTATCAGACACAATTGATAAAGGAATTCCATGTAATGAAACTTTTTCATTTACATAAAATTTAGCTAACTATTCCATACTGAAAGTTTCCTTCATTGGTAGGAAATGAGCTGATTTAGTTAGCATGTCTACAATCACCCAGATTGTATCATTACCTTTTCTTGTTTTGGGTAATTTAGTAACAAAATCCATTGTTATCAATTTCCATTTCCACCCTGGCATTTCTAACTGCTGCAACAAACCTGAGGGTTTTTGATGTTCAGCTTTGACTTGTGAACAGGTTAAGCACTTTGCAACATATGCTGCTATATCCTTTTTCATTCCTATCCACCAGAAATTCTTCCTTAAGTCCTGATACATCTTATCACTTCCAGGATGCATCGTATACTTAGACTTATGGGCTGCTTCTAATATACGGTGGCGTAGGTTTCCTAATTTAGGTATCCACATTCTTTTCTTATGGAATCTCCAAATTTCATCTGTTCCTTGTTCTAATTCCTTAATCGTTCCTTTTAACTTTTCAGTATCATCCTTGATTATTGATTCTTGTGCTTTTCTAATCTGATCATTCAAATCTACTTGCAGATTTAACTTAAGAGAACGTACTCTTTTTGCCTTTTCGTGATATTTCCGACTTAAAGCATCAGCTACTACATTTGCTTTTCCTGCATGATACTGGATATTACAATCATAATCGCTAAGTATCTCCATCCAGGGTCTTTGTCTCATATGCAATTCCTTTTGCCCAAAAACATACCTTAAACTCTTATGGTTGGTGAATATGGTAAACTTACTACCATAAAGGTAATGTCTCCAAATCTTAAGGGCAAATATTATGGCTCCTAGTTCTAGATCATGGGTTGAATAATTCTCTTCATGATTCTTAAGTTGTCTAGAAGCATAGGCTATAACTTTTTGGCGTTGCATTAACACACATCCATAACCTAACTTAGAAGCGTCACAATAGACTACAAAGTCTTCAGTTCCTTCTGGTAACGCTAGTATGGGTGCGTGGATTAATCTTTGCTTAAGAATTCTAAATGCTTCTTCTTGTTTTGGTCCCCATTCAAACTTAATGAATTTACAGGTTAACTTAGTTAAGGGAATGGCTATTCTAGAAAAATCTCGAATAAACCTTCTATAATAACCGGCCAATCCTAAGAAACTTCTAACCTCGGTTGGTGACTCAGGGGTTTTCCATTTAGTAATCGCTTCAATCTTGGTGGGATCTACATGAATTCCTTCATGATCGACTAAGTGTCCAAGAAACTGTACTTTTTCAAACTAGAATTCACACTTTGAAAACTTAGCATAAAGCTTTTCCTTTCTTAATAAACTTAAAAGTGCGTGCAAATGTTTTGCATGTTCCTCTTTACTCTTAGAGTAAATAAGAATATCATCGATAAAAACAATTATGAATTTATCCAAATATGGCTTACATATTCGGTTCATCATGTCCATAAATGCAGCTGGGGCATTGGTTAAACCAAATGGAATGACGGTAAATTCATAATGGCCATACCTTGTTCTAAAAGCGGTCTTAGGAATGTCCTCTTCCTGTACCTTCAATTGATGATATCCTGACCTTAAATCGATTTTAGAGAAAAATCGAGCTCCTTGCAGATGATCGAACAGATCATCGATCCTTGGTAATGGGTACCGGTTCTTAATCGTGACTTTGTTCAATTCACGGTAGTCAATGCACATACGCATTGATCCGTCCTTCTTTTTGACGAATAGAATTGGCGCTCCCCATGGCGATGAACTTGGTTGTATGAATCCTTTTTCTAACAATTCATCTAACTGTTTCTTCAGTTCCTGCATTTTTGCGGGTGTCAAACGGTAAGGTGCTTTAGCAATTGGTGCTTTCCCTGGTAGCAGATGGATTCTGAATTCGACTTCTCTGTCTGGTGGTAGTCCTGGTAATTCTTCTGGAAATACATCTGAAAATTGAGACACTACTGGAATGTCTTTTAGTTCTTTTCCTTTAGTGTTAGTGATTATAGAAATCAAATACACTATAGATCCTTTTCTTATACAACTTGTTGTTTTCATCATAGAGATGAATTTTGTGGATCTAGACGGCTTATCTCCTTTAATGGTAATCTTTCCACCCTTTGGTGAATTTACTTGAATTGACTTTTGATCACATAAAATACTGGCTTTATTGGCTATTAACCAATCCATTCCTAAAATAATATCAAATTCTGCCAGATTCATTGGATAAAGGTTTGCAGTAAACTTTTGATTTAAAAATTCTATTCTTGCTCCCTGCAAGATTTCAGAAATTCTAACGGTTTCCTCATTTGCTGTTTCTACTAGACATTCTTGTGAGAGTTTACTTAATGGGTGATTGAGAAGTTTGCAAAATGAAGTATTAATAAAACTTTGGTTCGCACCAGAGTCAAATAATACTTTAGCAAAAACATCATTAACTAAAAATGTACCGGCTATCAGGTCCGGAATCATCTTGGCTTCATCTGCCATCAGAACAAATGCTCTATCATTTTAAGTGTTCTTGTTGCCCATAGCTGGAACTAGTTTCGAACAGTTTGGCTTGATGTGACCTTTTTCTCCGCAGTTGAAGCACATCCCATTATTAGGTTTCCTCCTGCAATCTTCTTCCTTGTGCCCTGGTATCTTGCAGAAATTGCAGTAAGGTGCAGAGGTAGAACCTACGTTCCTACGAGTGGAATTACCGTAGCAGAATTCATGGGTAAGCCTTTGAGCTTGGTTTCTCCTCTGGTCTTCTTCTCATGTACGTACTAATTCATCTGTCAAGGTATTTGCTAGTTCTACAGCTTCTTCTATGGTTTGTGGTCTAGCTGTCTTGACTACATGCCTAATCTCCCTGATTAATCCCCAGATGTAACGGGAGATTAATACCGGTTCTTACGATGCAAGGGTTGGTACTATTCTAGCATATTCAAAGAATGTAGTAGTATCCTTACTATCCACTCCAGTCATCCTAAGGTTGAGAAACTTATTCGCTATCTGTTCCTTTTCATTGGGAGGGCAGAACTTCCTTTCTACCGTATTCTTAAATTCTTCCCATTCCATATTGTAAACCCTGTCACTTCCTCTAGACTGGAGGATAGTGTTCCACCATTCTAAGGCTGAGTTTTTAAATAGATTGGAAGCAAACATTATCTTATCATCTTCCGCACATTTACTTATTTTTAAAACAGCCTCAGTCTTTTCTATCCAGTGTAGAGTTGCAATGGGTCCTTCATTGGCCGAGAATTCTATTGGTTTGCAGGACTAGAATTCTTTGTAAGAACAACCATAAGGCATGGTTCTTCTTCTTTTGGGAATGGGCGCTTGAAGTAAGGGTCCATTGTTTACGCTGTGTTCAGGTTCAGTTGGTCGCTTACTACTATGCTTACTTTTATTATCAGCTTCCTTAACAGTTTGGATAATAAATGGCATTGCATCTATAATTCCTTGTGCCACTATGTGTTGAATGGCACTGTTATCCACTTGGTTTCCATTGTTATTGTTGTTCGGATTCTCATTATTCGGGTTATTGTCATTCAGGTTTTCATTGTTCAGGTTTTCCTGGTTCACTTCGTTGTCCATCTGAATTTTAAACATTTATCACATATTATTATCACAAAATAATATTTAATATGGCCAATCACACAATGCATATTGATCAAAAACGTCGATCATTGCGACTTACTCTTTTTTTATATATATCTATATATATGCATCTAATACAAGACAGTGCTGAAATTAAAATTACAATGCAACTTGAAATAAAAATGACACTACTAGTAGTAGGCATCCGTAGTTTTTTTTTTCAAACACACATATTATATATTATTATTATATTATTATTATTATTATTACTACTACCTCCACCATCATCTTCACGGATATGGATTCATCTAGAAACCATATTGCGCTCATCGTACTTCCAGACGAGTCGATCTCCAACCTGTCTCATCCTCTCGCTACTCTCTAAGATCTCCTCTCTGAATGTCCTAAGTTCTTGCACATTTTCTACACTCATTGGGGGTCCAGGTTCTGGGACTGGGTTTGGAATCTGGGGTGCGGGTTCCTGGTACGGGTAAGGATTCTCTAAAATCTCCCTACTGAATACATCGTTATCACAATAGGGATCTAGAGGGTCCAAACCTGGGTAAGCCCCTAGATTCGGAAATGGCATGTCTTCTTGTATGGGGTAACGTTGCACATAATCCCTATTGTAATCCCACCATGGGTCGTAATCTGGGTCTAAGGGATTGGGTGCTGGTACCCTAGGTATCTCCTCTGGGTTGAAATCATGCATTTCTACTTGATTTTCAGGGTTATTTTCTATTTCCATGGGCTGTAATGGTTGGGTATCAGTTGCTCCAGGTTAGGGTCAGCTGCTGTGGTTGCTAAGATATGAATATTTGCTATACCCCTATTGAGCATGTCTTGGGTATAGGCATCGGTTTCTCTTTTAGCTGCTGCTAGCACACTTTGTTGTTGCAACTTTTTCATTCATTTCCTACGCTCATGTGCTCCTCTACTGAACCATCCTCTCCTTTTCTGAGGGAATGGCTCTTCAGACTGAGCCTTAAACACGAATTTTCCTTCTTCATTATCAGCAGAATACCCTGAGACGACAGGCTGAGAAGAGGCGCCTTCGCTTCTAGGCGAACCGGACAACTGACGGTACGCGTCGGATGGCCCTTGGTCGCTCATACTATAAACTAACAAATAGTCAAATAACACACAACAATAATATACAATTATGCACGTAGTTTCATAATTTATTTCCTAACACTTTGGATAATATTTTGGTGTCAGCATAACACTTCTGTGGCTGAATCAGTGGCTTAGCTCTGATACCACCTTCTGTCGCAACCACTGTCTCCTAACAACCCGGGAACGGGCGGCCGCGGCCAGTTTCAGTGGTATCTCTTATTTTATTCATTGTGGCAGCGGAAATTACATCAGGACCGTAGTTAGGAAATTATTTTTCAGAGTAAAATACCACGCTTTTAATATATTAAACATATGGGAAAAACCGGAGTTTCAAGTACACACATTTTTATAGGGATAAACCCTATTTTATTTAATAAAAACATCTCTTTATTTTTAGGTAACTTTATTGCCACTTTTCCAAGCCTTCAGTGCTGTCCAGCTGGCTTCTATTTGGCTTTCACATTTTGTTACCTGAAACGCGTTTAAAAATATTTTTGTCAGTGGGAAATACTGGTGAGTGAATCCCAGTTTACTCAAGTTTAAAAACAAACCATTGTACAGTATTGAGGGCGTTCACGCAATCACATTTGTTTCCAAGTCATACTAATTACCACCCACGGTACTGTCAACCCGACTTGTGGAAATGTTACTCCTCGCAAGGCAGTAACAAATTTTGTATACAAAACCCCAACATACCGACGATAATTGTATCCTTACAAATACTCAATAACTGTTTAATATATAATTAATTGTGTGAGGTTTTATAAAAACAATTTGCAAAAAGGAGATTACTCACATTGATGTCTTAGGTTTTCTTCTGTAAGGGTTTCCTGGTGATTATCTATAAATTACACAAATGCACACGCGTTAGTATGATAACCCATTTTAACATTAGTAATACCCTCCCCGAGACGGTATTTTAACGACTACGTCGGGCAGAACCACGACAACTGTTACGGAACCTTAGATCAATCGGGCAGTGTATCTAATACGTATCCAGGGGTTATGATACTTACAACGGAGCAGAACCTCGTTATTTAGGTATTATACCCAAGAATTATGCCTACAATGTGAAATTTTGAGAGAAAGAAAAGAACGTGAGCGAATTCGACTGAATGCCGAGCAAAGCAATTTATAGGGCCTGATTCGGACCTTGTCGCGCGACAAGGTCCGAATCAGGCCAGAATCAGGCCCCGCATAGCAATTTATAAAAACGCCCTAAAATTTTAAAGTTGATTGTTATATTCTTTTTAGATTATATGTGGCGTTTTTATTATATAACAATCAACTGAAAAAGAAAATTAAAAAAAAGAATATATAAAATTGATCTTCCAAATCTTCACTGTCACTAGTCTCTTTCTTCTTTTTTGAATCATCTTAAATGGCTTGTTCGACTTTCGTATGATTCAATTTGTTTTTTTTTTTTTTTTTTTTTTTCAAGTAGTTTTCTTGTCGCCGTTTAGAAGCACAAAGTCTGAAATCAGCATCCTTTTCTTGAAGATGAGTCCATCTCATGCAGCAAAATGTTATTGAGTTTACACCCTTCAGCCAACAATCTTGAATTTTCCAATAAACGATGTTTGATTTTTTAATTTTGGCGTTTTACCAATAAAAAGAACGCCACTAAATAAAAGCACCTTAAACCTCAAAATTTGATCATGCTAAAATCAATAATGTTTTGCTGTATGAGATGGACAACATTGTTAATCCTCGGTTAAGAAAGATAACTGACAATGTTGTCCACCCCATACAGCTAAATTTTATTGACAACAAACCTCAATAATGTTTTTGTATGTTTTGGCGTTATAAATTGGAAGGAAGTTGAGGATAAAGTCAATAAGATTTTACTCAATGAAATGGACAATATCCTCATTTAAGGATTTTTGTCCATTACATTGAGTGAAACCTTACAGACAACCAAACTGAATTTCAAATAAACGTTTTGGTTTAGAAGATATTTGATGTTTGGGTTTTTTTTTTGGCGTTTCTATGACGAATGGTATATATTAAATATGGCGTTTGGGGTTTTGTGTGTGTTTTTAGCTGAAGGTCTGAGATGTTGTATATGTAGGATTTTTTTTGGCGGTTTTTTTAGGCGGGATTTTATTATAATTAAGTTTGGCATTTTATATCTAATGGCGTTTTTAGTTAGAATATTGTGTGATATTTGTTTGGCGTTTTATTTCATGAGATGGCGTTTTATGTGGAGAAGTCAAAAGACTTTTTTACCCTTAATGAAGCGCGTCCACGTAATAAAATTGATGTTATTTACGAACACGCCACCGCGCCAATCTAGTCCATAGATTGTTTTGATCGGACGATTCATAAGCGTTCTCACCGTTCTCACACTTTCCACCGTTTTCTCTAAATCCTGACCCTATATATATATAGTTTGAAAATTGAGTTAAACCATTAAATGGAAAAATTCTTGAGCTATTTCCTGTTGATATGTATGTATTACATATATCTATTTTAAATCATATAGTTATATAGTACCAAATTTTTTTGTGCATATTTCTGTATGAAATATTGTTTGTTTCATTAATACAGGTTTTAAAATACAAAATATTTTTTATATATTTGCATACTTTCCCTGTGTAGGTAACTGTACATGTGTTTATATAATATAAAAAAAGCATATGTAATAAAATATAATAGTTTCATAGTGTTATTATGAAAATCCTCTTTTAATATTGTGTTAAACAACAAACATATTTTAAGTATGCTAGGATACTATAATTTAACAAAATTAATATAATCATATGTTTTGTCAAAACTTTGACAAAGTATATATACGTTTAAGTTGAGTAAAATTTTAGGCTAAACCATAAAACATATTACTCATATCAAATAGTATCTTATTTTATGATATTTCAGAGATATTATACCTAAAGGGTGTTATCTTATATCTTTGATGAAGATATTAATGTTAATATCATAATATTATTATAATACTATAAAATTTATATTGAATTATATTCACATAAATATATGGGTATGATATATATCACAAAATTTAATATTAATATAGCATTATTGATATATCACCTTTATATATGTATAATATGAAACATAACATAACTGTAAGATACAGATAGGGGTTACACATACTGAGAATTTAAATGAAATGAAATCATTTAGGTATAATACATGAATTGTACTATCTTAATATTTATATTATGATTTTATTCTCACAGAATAACACATAAGATATTTAATTTCCTAACATAAATGTTTAAGGTTTAGGTATTGGAAGAACACCTAAAGGGCTTAAACCAGTGGCATAGCTCTGATACCACCTTCTGTCACAGCCCCCGACCCCACCCTGGGAGCGGGAGCCGTGAGCCTGTCAGATGGTATCGGTGTTTATTAATTATGCAGCGGAAAACTTTCATCAGGACCGTAGTTAGGAAATATTTATCATAGTTTTAAAACACCATATTTTATAATAAATGTGTGGGATAAAACCCAAGTTTCATTTGCGATACATTTATCGGGAGAAAACCTAATTATTGAAAACCAAGTCTCATTTTTATTTAGTTAACTTTTATAGCCACTTTTCTAAACCTTCAGTGCTCTCCAGCTGGCTTCTATTGGCTTCACACTAAGTTACCTGAAACACGTTTTAAAAAGGTTTTTTCAGCAAGAAATACTGGTGAGTGTATCCCTGTTTAATCAAAACAGTTTTATAATCTTTACAGTATTGAGGGCGTCCGCAATTACATTTGCTTATATCTACTCAATTACTCATTCAGTACTGTCAACACCTGACTTGTGGGTCATATTACTCATTGGCTAACTCTTTGTCCAATGGTAACGTCTTTCACATTTTGTATACAAAACCCCAACATACCGGCAGAAATTGTTGAATCACAAATACTTAATTACTGTTAAGTGTTTAATTCAAACATTTGAGGTATTGGTAAAACATTTTAACTCATAAAGTAATTTATAAAAAGGTGGCAAAAAACATATGTACTCACTTTTGTAGACTTAGGTATTTCTACAGGCTTTCTGGTAATATTATAGCTTTCTGTTGTTTCTCCTGGTTGTTATTATTATTTATTAAAATTAAACAATGCACACGTGTTAGTAAAATAACACTACAAGAAAACTGGGTTTTTAGTACTCGCAAAAGCGTCCTAAAATGCTATTTTATAGGACCTTTCATTTAATAGGACCAACGGTAAAAGCGTTTCATGTAAAGGGGTCGTAATAAGTCCCGGAACTAAAAAAGCGTCCAAACATCTCAAATAAGATTATGAAACCAATTTTATGGTCGCGTAATATGTCTTTGAGCAACTAAAATAGTGTCCTAATAAAAACATATTAAGACACTTTTACGATGTTCTAACGTGTACTTACATACTTTTAATCTTTTGATACACTTACAAGCGTCCTTAGAAATTAATTGATAGGACCCTTATGACGTAACATTATAGCTAATTTAGTACCAAAAAGAGGGTCCTAATATACCAAATAAGATTATGAAACCAATTTTATGGTCGCATAATATGTCTATAGAGAACTTAAATAGTGTCCTAAAAAGAACATATTATGACACTTTTACAATGTTCTAA
Organism: Helianthus tuberosus; assembly: GCA_030545235.1. NCBI lineage: Eukaryota > Viridiplantae > Streptophyta > Magnoliopsida > Asterales > Asteraceae > Helianthus > Helianthus tuberosus. Next base: position 123,604,568 of record CM060352.1, read on the forward strand.
TATGTGATTACCTACTTTTAATCTTTTGATACTGAAGAAACACTGGTTAAATGACCGGAATCAGATAAACCAGGGGGTTAGGTTCTGCATAAAAGGGTTGGTTTCTCCTCGTTCGGTTCAGGGGGACAGATCTTCTTCTCTTCTCGACAACTGCAAAACATACACCGTCAGACTCGCCACGGGGAGAATGGAGGTTCTCTCCGTGACCACCCTCCGGCGTGAGAATAAGTATCAGTAGATGAAGAAGAAGAAGAAGAAGTATAAGTGAAGTGAATGTAACTTGGGGATTATACCTGAATTATCCTTCTATTTATAGCCGAAGTTTGGGCGGGAAAACCTGTTATTGAAATATTGACGGAAAATGCTGACTTCGTAAGCAGCTATTTTTCCCTCCGTTAATCTCTTAATCGGATGTGGGAGCACACCGATCTTTGATTAACGGCTGGGGTATTGCCACGTGGAAAGTGGGCAAGTGAAGATCTCTCCTTCAATTCCATGCCATCATAGTGACTCTAAGGGAGCCTGGGATGACGACACGTGGCCAGATGGTTATAACCGTCTAGTGGTGCACGATAGGTTTTTCGAGAAGGTTACAGCCGTAATCCTGTGTGGTTCCTTATCGTGTGGTATCAGTGCAGTAAATAATATCCAAGTCTGGATATCATTTATGCGGGAGTGTTTTATCAGGATTATTATCCTTATATGTTATAGAGAGGGGCGCAAGGATTCATTAGTTCCCTTTTGGCGCGCAGGTGTTGCTTGTTGTTTTTCTTCTAAGTTCTCTTTGTAGGACCAGTGCGCGGCCGCGTAAGGTCTAAAGAGGGTTAAAAGATGAGGTTGTGGTATAGTCTCAAGCCTTTGAAGCGAGGTTTTTGGGACCTTACCCCTTCAAGTCCCCCCAGTCTAGTGTTGCTCTTATGCAAATAAGTGGAGCACTAGACTATGAGAGAGAGAATTGCTTTTTGCTGTAGAGTTTTTTGGCACGAAAATGGAGAATCTTCTAGGAGAAGATACTCTTGTTCATGATTTTTGATTTTTGAAAATCTTGACTTTTGAACGGAACGGTACAGTAATGATTGTTGATGTGTGACAGGCTGTCGTTGTCAGCCGTTACCCACCGTGTTTCACACGTGCGCGTGAACTCGCGTTTGTGTTCCTTCCCACTCGCTCCTGACGCTTGGGTAACCGTGTTATCCCGAAAAAGGTGCTATCACAGTTATCTATGCTATTTATGGCGGTGAGTATATAAGTGTTTTTAGTCGCCTATTTTCGTTAATCATTATTCTCTTTAAAACCCCTTTTTTCTTCGTCTTCTCTGTCGGTTATTAGAAAGAACTTGCAATTTCTCTTTCTTATGTCAACCGGAGATCATCACAAAGAATCTGCTGAAGAAATGGCTGCCGAACTTCCACCGTTGAAGTGGTCCAGGGCGACGTTTGATGGTTTGATTCGGAATTTCAGGTTTCCAGAGAATTGGGGTGCTCGATATCCTGACGAGGGTCAGACGGCGGCGGACGCTCCGGGCGGGTACATAACCTTATTTTAGGACTTATTCTCTGCAGGCAATTTCCGACTGCCTGCAACGAAATTCTTTCTTGACATTCTTGAGTATTACAAGTTTCACATCTCCCAGATGCACCCTATTGGTATGGTTAGGGTTCGTCATTTCGAATTTGTGTGTCGTACGATGCACATTGAACCAACTATTCCTCGATTTCGGGTGTTCCATCAAATGCATTACTCTCAGGGGTTCTATTCCTTTGTACAAAGAGCATCGGCGAAGAAGATTTTGCTCCAACCCACAAAATCGTTCCATGACTGGAAGCAGAAATTCTTTTTTATTAAAGTAGGGGTTATCCCGATGAGGATGACGTTCAGGGGAAAAGAGGATGTTCCCACTGAGACTATTCAAACTCCTGTTGATGAAAATTGGTACCAGGATTTGAAGGACGTTCCGTCTGTTGCTTTGCCAGAGAAAGCCATTGTTGGTGCCAGCATGAGCCTGAACTGGCGGATGAATCAGGAAGATAAGCCGGCGTATATGGAGGGCGATAAAAGTAAGATTTGGGGTTTGCCCTTTTTTTTGAATTTATCTTTGCTTCTCTTTCTTTGCAGTTGTCTCCTTGTACGTTGTTGCGTTTGAGAGAGAAGGTGGAAAGATGGCTACAGTTGCCAAAAAACCTGATGAGGAGCTTTGGTATCACCGCATTCTTAGAAACTTTGTTCTTCCGCGGGATGATGATTTATCCGCGCAGCCTGCTGCTAGTGTTGGTAAGTTTTTACCGCAATGTTTTTTGTGTTTGATGTTTCTGCGTGCTTGAATAAGTTAATTTCTACGCTTTATAGTAGGTGAGCTGTCTAATTTGGGCATAGGCCCTGAGAAGAAAAGACGTGCACCCACCACTACTGCTGCGCCAAAGAAGAGTGATGCTGAGAAAGCTCAATCTTCTAAGGTCAAAAATGTGGGAGGAGAGAAGAAAGGTATGCGCCGTTCCTCTGACTCCTGGTGCAATTATGTGGTGGTATCTGATTCATTGGAGGGTCTTGCGCCTGTAGTTATAAGAAGACCGAAGCCGGAACCGAAAGATACTGCTGATATCCCTTCCTTGAATCCTGATGATCCTATCGATTTGGAATCGAGTCCTGACGCTTGCTAAGGAAAAAAGCGGGGAAAAGAAAACAGACTGATGCTGAAGCTGAAGGTCAGCCTGCGAAGAAGATTTAGAGGAAGAAAATCACTAGGAGATGCAATCTTGATGCCTTTACTGCGAATCCCCTTCTTGGTAAGTGTTCTTCTTTATTTTCCGCTTTCATGCCTTGTGATTTATATGTTTGTTCTTGCAGAAAAAACAAATTATCCTGTTCACACAGAACCATCCTCTGTGGTTAATGAAGAACTTCTGCCCTCTCCTCCACGCGCCTCCGTTGCTGAGCAGTTAAAGAATACTGAGGTTCCTGAGAATGAGGTGGAGAAGACTGCTGGGGCAGAGACTCTTGAGGCTGATAAGCATGTTGATGTTGATGTGGATGCAGGAAAAGTCACTAGCCCGGAGGTTATGGATGTTGGTGCTGGTAATCCACAAACTCCTGAATTTGTTGTTCAGGATTCAGAGAAAGGGATGTGACAACTGTCACTTTTCCGTACATTCCGTACACTAATTGAACAGTAATTTGTGCTTTAAATAACTGTGCATGATCTAGTTTACAAGATGAATGAAATTCTAAATACTGTTATATACATACAATGGCATTTCATGTTGCAAGACTTACTACATGCAACACGATATAGTTCTAATAATGCACAGAACATAATTGGCACCATTATCAGACAAACTAAAATGCTGATGAAGTTCAGTACATAGACAGACAGTGTTTTGAGGCCCAGTATGAGCCAGAGACCAAGTGATACACTAGTATATTGTGTAGGAAAGTAAGGAATACAAAACTGCTTTTCTAGGTGATAGATAAAGTGCCGGAAAGTGCCTAAAACCACATAAAGTGCAGAATTCTGCATAAATCTGCAAAATTCAGCATTTTAACAAGTTTGTTACATGCAAAAATATGACTAAATGGTAATGAATGCTTTCCTAAGTGTCGGGAATTAAAAGTGCCACAAAAGGTAACATAAATATCATTAAACGGAATAGTTTGACACTTTAACGAACCGGTATCTAACCAAATAACCGGACACTACCCGAAACACCAAAATTACACTAGAAGCATTGTTTTAATATTTCTGAGCTAGTCATGATCCCCGAACACCCTAACACCCACTAAAAATATCAAGTAACTAACACTTATAACAAATACTTGGATTTGGACCTTTAATCTAACTAGATGGTTGAAAGTTACACTTAGACCCCCCCCATATATAAGTGGACGGTCATGTGACCCCACCATGATCCTCCAAGATCTTGCAGGATTTGTCTAAATCTCCATAAATCTTCCATGATCTTGCTTGGATTCTCTAAGATTTCTTAAGATCTTGTCATGTACTTTAGATGGTTATAAGAGGAGTAGGCATTCATTCTCATCACCACACTTCACCTTCTTCTTCCTTTCCTTCCTACTAGCTCACGGCCACACTACCATTCTTACACCCTCTCATTTTCATTCATCCTACAACATTTCCAAGCTTATTCTAAGGTGTAAGAAGGTCTACAAGCAAGCTTGGTGGTCTTGGATCTTGAAGGACCTAACCCGATTGCTTTTATCCAACACTTTTGTCATCACCGTCATCTTGTGTTCCTCCCTAGCCTTGTGCTAGTAGTAAGACTCTTATGAACTCTTGTAACTTCATATATTGTTGGTTAAAAGATGATATACATTGATAAACTTGATGAACATTAAAAGACATAATCATAAATCTCTAACATAAGCTTATAAACATATGAAATCTTGTTGATTTATGATTGTTTGCTTCTTGTTGATTGATTATTAGTGTTAGTGATACTAGACATCATAAGTAATCTACTAGATTAAACACATGATCTAGTAAGTTAAAGTGGTGATCTTGTGAAAGACCAAGATCATGATGCTTTATGTTACATGAACTTGAATGATTAAAGTTGTTTTCATAAGATAAAAGTCTTGTGAGTGGATGATTCCTAAAATAGTCTTCCAAAGGAACCAAGTTAAATAACAAGATTTGTATAAACATTGTTTTAAAGAAAACCAATCATGTTTTTAGTGTTGAAACAAGTATAAGAACACTTTGTTTACAAGAAAAATTCAAAAGAATGATTCTTGGAAAAATCATCTAACAAGTTGTAAACACTCAAATCTTTCAAGAATGAGATTTTTAAAGAAATAAACACACTTTAAAGGGTAACAAAGTTTACTAAACATACTGCCAAGTTACAACAAGTTTTTATGAAAACTCAAGTTCATGATCATTATGTAGATAGCTTTGTTTTAGCACTTGGTAAGTGTAGATTGATTGTTGATTGTTTGGGATGATTTTTTTGAAAAGAAAATGATATGCTTTAAGAGCATGGACACCTCCATTTTTAGGGGAAACTATGGCAAAATTTTCTAAAAATACAAACACTTAGAAAAATATTTTCTAAACGATTATTTACAAGTGTGTTTTAACTATGGTTTTCAATATAAACTTTGCCATAGACTTTGTTACAAAAATACAAGTACCGGAGGTTGGTTTTTATAAATAAAAATAAATATGTATTTAGAAGATATATGGTTTTTGGGAAAAATATATATTTTCTTGAAATACATTATTTTTTTAGACAAAATGAGTTTATATATATTCTCTAAGTGAGACTTGAAAATATATTATTTCGGAACTACATATACAAGAATACGAAAATACATGTATGAAATACTCCCATCCTTGGGAAGAAAATACGAGAATAAATACTTGAGAATTATTGTCACAAGAATATTGTTTAACTGTTATTCCAAAATTAAATATAATTTAAAGTTAAAATAATTATTATTTTAACAAGGAATTATAACTTGGAATAATGTCAAAGACATAAAAGAAACGTAACTCAAGACATGAATACTAAGGCAAGGCACGGCTCGCTCGTCTAATAGACCCTAGCACATTGTAGGTAGTCGTGTTTGCTAACGAGATTTGAGTTACGAGTACTGAAGACGCAAAACTGTGAGTTCATGCTCCCCCTTTTCTCTTAACTGTTTTTGGTTTTATAACTCTCGGGGGTGGAATACATGTTACGAATGCTTAAACAGTATGAAATGCCTATGAAATACTAGATGTAGACTTCAAGTTTTAGATGTCATCCACTTTTGTTGGTTTGTATCCTAGTCAAAGGTTGTGTTTTAAAACTTAATTATTCGGTGTTTGTAATACTCGAATTTTATGAATGGATGAACATCGTTTTAATCATGTAGTGGTTTATTACGATTGAATGCAATGATATTAAACCAGTCACACATCATACGCTTCCGTAAAAGTCAGGGTGTGACAGTTTGGTATCAGAGCTTCAATTGTAGTGAACTAGGATTCCTTCTCGAGTCTAGACTACAATCACTAGAAATCTCTCACAAAAACATTTTACAAAAAGACTTTTCATTGCATTCACGTAAGCGTCAAGATCCATGAGTCAAACATTTTTCAAATAAGAGACAAGGCAAGGACATTAGTAGGGAATACCCCAAAATAAGGTGCCAACTAAGCATAGTCTACACGAGTTAGACTTGCCAAAGACAAAATGACCCCCCAAAGAATAAACGAGAGTTATATGTCATATGATGCATCGAAATGCATGTTTATGCTAAGTAACATACTTATTTATTGATATATACATACGAATAAGTGTACGGAATAATTATTGACGTGAATAAGATACTTTCGACTCCGACTCCTATTATTGTACTTACCCGCACGATGAAACTATCGACCTCGCGTTCATTGCAAAGCTCATGGCTGGAGTGATTACCAAACAAGATTCTGAGCTTGCTTCCATAGGGGATGGCTGCTCTTCCCTCTCGATCGTAAAGGTGCCTGACTACGGTAGTGACGGCGAGGCAGAGGCAGCAACCTTGAACAACTTCTTAATCAGCGGGACAAGGTCCCTGCGGCTTTTGTGAAGCAAGATTGACGAAACTTGACCAGACAAGGAAGATGAAGTATTCATCTTAAAGGTGCCCCTCCAACTACTAGGAATTCTTCTTATTCCTATTTCGTCTAATCATCGTGCCTATTCGCGCGTAACGATAACGAGTGTTAGCGCGTGGACCACTGCAATGGTCCTTTCCATGTCAGAGGTATAAGGACAGTAGTGTCCCCTCCTTGGTTGATCATCTGCTTGGACGAGAGAAAATTGGGGTAACTGTGCAAGATAATTTATTATTACGGGGGCCCACGTAATAACAACTTGTAGTGCATGGAAATCCTGGCGGACTCTGCGGGTCATATTAATGATCACCATCCCTCTAAAAATAATCTATAGGTGTTCACACCTTCATCTGGTAAAACAATACATAGACCAAAGAAAACTAACGTAGAAGAAGAATCACTACTACTTTCATATTATGAAACTTGCATGACCGAGGTAAAGTAACCTCGAGTTCATTTTGTCTCCCCATTACACGCAACAAGTCAAGTTGCCAAGTTTATAGGAAAGCTCAGTAATTGTTTCCTCACTCATACATTGTTGAGTATATATGCGTGAGATATTGGGTGATTACCTGTTTACTTATGGTACTATGTACCTCATAGACAACTATGGAATGTTGTCTAATCCATCCCATGCTTTTGACAGAAGAGAATGCCACCCAGGCGTGACACAAACACCAGTACGTTACCAAGGACAGAAGCCGAGCTTCAAGAACGCATCTCTCAGGCAATTGCACGACATGAAGCCCTCCGCTCTAAGCACAGCGATGGCACTACCGGAAATAACCCTCCAACTGGCTGCACCTATAAACAATTCCTGGACTGCAAGCCATTGAATTTTGATGGCACAGGAGGTGCCGTTGCATTTGTTCGTTGGGCAGAAAAGACTGACTCCATTCTAAGAATGAGTAACTGTTCACCCCAGGAGAGTGTTACCTTTATCTCAGGGTTGTTTTTGGATGGCGCACTCTCCTGGTTGAACCTTCAGGTTCAGACCCTTGGTGCAGATGCTGCTTATACACTGAGCTAGGACGAGCTCAAGGAAATGATGGAGAAGAAATAATGTTCTAGGGCTGAAATTCAGAAGCTTGAGGTGGAGTTTTGGAATTTGAAAATGGACGGGCCGAAGATTCCTGAATATGTCCAGCGATTTCACGACTTGTCTAGGGTCGTCCCCTACTTAGTCAAGCCAGAATTCAATAGGATTGAGCGATTCATTTTGGGACTTGCACCTCAAATTAGGAGCATGGTTACTACCTCAAATCCCTCAACCATTGCAGAGGCTATCGATTTGAGTGTCACTCTTACTGAAGAAGCTCTACGCATGGGAAAATTTTTGAAATCTGAGGATAACAAGAAAGAGACACATGTGGAGTCATCAGGCAACAAGAAAAGGAAGTCTTCAAACCTAAAGGTGGGCACCCAAGTCAGCTACGGAAGCTCTAAAACAAATAAAAGAAAGGAAGTGAACCCGCCTTGTGGCAGGAAGGCTTATGGAACCGCCAATAAGGTCAGTGGTAAGATATACTTGAGGAATAACCCGAGATGCGAGGAATGCAATTTATACCATGAAGGTCGATGTTTGAGGCCTAAGTGCGGGAAGTGTTGAAAAGAAGGGCACAGCAAGGACGCCTGTTGGGCGAAGGATCCAGATGGAAGAGATAATGGTAGTTACCAGGTTGCTACAGATGTGGTGAAGCAGGGCACTTTAGGAAAGATTGCCCTAGGAAAAAACAAGCAAGGAAGGGTTTTCACGATCGAAGCTCGTGACGCACGCCAGGATCCAGATGCGGTTACGGGTACGTTCCCTATTAACCAACCTTATGCATCTATTTGTGATTAATACTGGCACCAACTTTAACCTTGTATGCTTAGAACCTAAGAAACTGCTTGGCCTAGTTTCGAGTAGAATAAACGTCCCGTATTTTTTAGAAATGGGCATATAGAAGACTAGTTTAAGCAGACAAAGAAATTAAGGATTATATTTTGGGGACTCAGAGGGCCGGAACTTTCTGTTACATTGACTTGGGAAGTCATGATATGATAGTCAGCATGAATTGGAAATCTGTTGGGATTGAACCCTATCATAGGAACAGATAATTAGAGCCAAAACTGGTTCACAATAGTGGATTCATCGTAAGCAGTAGTTTACACCAAGCTTTCCCCTTGAAAGTGTTTATAACATCTGATGTCCTCTATCCACTGTCCGTATACAACAGCTGTTGTTCTTCAAACTGCTGATGAAGCTCTGAAGACTGTTAAGGATTAAACACTGCTGGTTCAATCTACTGATGTTATCTAAGTACTGATGTTGATTAAAGAACTGCCCACTCAAGGACTGATCAATTTTGAGGAAAGCACTGATAGTCAAACATCAGTGTTGATGGAAGAAGAAAGCAGTAGTTTAGTTTGTCACTTGTATTGAATAGAATCAGTGGTTAAGTTAGCAGTGTTTGTATAAGAACAGTGGTTAAAGGTTGTTAGGTTGTTAGATGTCACTTTCATGGTGACGTCAGCTTAGATGCTTCAGTGGTTTGATTTGCCTATAAATGGAACAGTACCCTATGTTGTTACATTTGATTGACAGGGTGAGTCTATCTCCTCCAATCCTTTCATCTTGTGCGATCAACCGGGGAGCATCAGGCTGAGGGGGAGTTTTTTTGTAAGCATGCATTGTAATCTTTTGATTTGATTTGTAATCTTCTGACCTAATGAAAAGCATGTGTTTATCAAAACTATTCTCCCTTTTTTATTGTGTTTATAAAGTTTATTTCCATTTCCGCTGCACTTTATATTATTTCATATTCATTCATTGTTCAAATTATACAAACAAACACAATCTTGAGAGCCTCTAATCCTAACAATTGGTATCAGAGCTTGGACAGTCAAATTTGATCTAACAATCAATTTGACATAACAGTTCAGCTCAAAATTCATTGATGCTAAGGTTGATCGTATATAGTTGAAAAACAGAGTAACGAGTGATCACGTTCAAAGTTGCTATTAAAAAACTCTGTAAAACAACCAAGATGTCATAAGACACACAAACTTCACATAACAAGTGATGTCATGCATAAATCACCTATAGTTTTCAGATCTGAAAATATGTCTGATAACTATGGTATAATTATTTTCTTTACAAAATTGATTTCAATTGTTGTTATGAAGTTTGTGATGTATCCATCATGTTTGCTGCTAAAGTGTGTACCTCAGGTCAACAAAAACCTATATTCGTAAAAACATTAGTGTTTTTGTTAACATAAAAAGAGGGAAATTAAAACTTTAGTTATTAGATCTTATGAGTTGAAAAAACAGGTTGAGAATCCTGTTAAAAAGGACCAAATCAACTTTGTTAAAAATACATTAAGAAAATCAGGTGTTAAAATAGTCCAAATCATATGTAATGTGAGATTTGATATAAGCATGTACAAATATGACCAGATCTCTCCAAACATTGCTGCAAATTGATTCTGGAATAAGTATTCCTTCAATAAAAACCTCCCAGTGAGTATTTCAGTACTTATGAATGGGAAGGGTAAAAAAGGGAATAAGAAAAATCACAAAAACTCAAAAGTGTGTTTATCTCAAAACTTTTGAAGTCAAAAGAAAAGAGCATAAATGAAAAACACTTAAGAGTCCAAAATTGGGTGAACAATGGTCATCAAGCAACTGTGTGCATTCATTTATTCAGGGAAGTTCAGGTAACAATAGTATCACCGGTGATTAAGCTTACAAGAGGAATAGACAAGTTTTTCAAAATCATCACATGGTAACAAAGTCTATAACAGGACTTTCAAAACTTATGTGAACATGTCTCCTCATTTTTTTTTTTTTTTTTTTTGCAATCAATTAACAAGGAAATTGTCCCAAACAATGGTTATTATAATGTATTTCAAACCACTGACCATTTTCATAAAACTTGAGAGTGATGTGATTATGTGTTTAATTGAAAAATATACCAGATCCTTTTTTATGCTGTTTTCAGAAAAAACTTTAATTATTTTTTCTTGAAAAGGTTTTTCTCAAATAAAACATGATATATAATTCTTTATTTTTCCCTAAGAGTGATATATTTTGTACTTTTACTTGTTTTTTATAGCAAAATTTACAAACACCTGTCAGGATGTAGAACCCTTATTTTTGGTGATATTATCCTTGAAAATAGATCAAAAGGAAATGGTACAAGTATCAAGGTCATGTCAAACTCAAGTTTGTTTTAACAACAGATCAAAGATTGATTGCTAACAAACCTTAAAATACCTGGTACTCATGTTCTAATTCAAACATTATGACACAAAATGAGTAGCCATAGTAAAAGGTTTCCATCATCTGGGGTACTAAACCACTGTCAGGAATCTATAAAAGCTTCAAAACTTATAATAGACATGTGGCAAAACCTTGAATGCAAATTCCTGTAAAAACTGCTGACATATTAAACTTGACAATTTGCATCTAAAATGTATTTTGTTGAGGATAGCAATCTTGCAGAAATTTAGTAATCACCGTCAACAGATGTTGGACATGATATTGTGGTTTAACAAGACAAAATCATTCCTTTCATCAGAGCAGCAGATGTTGAAAACATTTGTCAAAAGCTTATCTACTGTTGCACTAACAGTTGCTGACATAATAGCCCTTAAATCCTTTTCATTACCTTACCCCTAACCACCGTTGTTAAAACTCCATCAAAAATGGATAAATATCAATATTGTGTGATATCACTTTCATCCATTCCTCTACATTCATTTTCAAATAGCTGTTGGATCATTAAAATCACCAACAGTGGTTAGCTTAGATGATTCACATCTGCAGCCTCTCAAAAAAAATCTGTTCTGGTAAATGCTGTCCATTGCTGAAAGTCAACACCTGTTCTCTCATTTTCCTGGTAATCACTGTTGTTCAAAATCAGTGTTTTATCCACTGATAAAGCTATCCACTGATAGTTAAAATCACCCACTGTCTTGATTTTGACCATTGCAACCACTGATAGTTGCTTCATCAGTGGTTCCCTAAACAACTGTCCTTCATTATTCATCCTTCCATCAGAGGTTGGCACGTGGTCAGTTCTTAGCCATCAGATCTTTTGTAACCGCTGCCACGTCAGCATTCACTTTTTCTCTTATAAAACCCTTTTTAAAACCCTAAACAGGGTTTTACTGTCGAATCGAATTCACAAAAATTCCTTTCTCAAAACAGTTTCCATTTCCCTCTCTAAAATCCTTCAAAACCTTCATCAATCTTCTTCTCCAAAATGACAAAATCAAAGTCATCCGCAGAATCCACTTCAAAATCTTCTCATAAAAAGGCCGCTCAAAAGGCTACACCCATCGAAATCCCATACAAAGCACCTCACAATTATCTGGGTCTTTTGACAAAACCAGGCACCACCGATACATTCGACTCCATCATTGACACCATGTCTGCATCAAAGTACAAAACTTTGTTAACAGCGGATGCTCCAATTTATCTGCAAACCCAGAGAGAGTTTTGGAAAAATGCTACCCTTGAAAAACAAGGAGAAGATGTCATAGCCATTAACTCTTCTCTAATGGGTAAAGATGTCAAAATCACACCACAATCCATCCCGGAGGTCTTTGAACTCAATAATCAGCAAGGTAAAATTTCTTTTCCCAAAAATTAGTTAAAAACTAATTTCCTTGAAAGGGGTTATGCAGAACAAATAAAAAAGGATACCTTACAAAAAGGTAATTTTCCACCTGCAACAAGATTTTTGTTCCATACTCTGCTTATGTGTGCTTCAAACAAAACCACTTCTTTTAATAAGATACCATTAAAGATTCAAAACCTGGGATATGCTATTCTTCAAGATGAAAATTTGAATTACTCCCATGAAATCTTTAATGATTTGGTTAAAAATGTTGATAAAAAGCCATTCTTACTTTTTCCAAGATTTCTAAGCTATTATTTTGAAAAGAAATTTGGTAAGGATGATGCTTCTGCAATAAAACAAGGTGCATCTTTTCAAATAAATAGCTTAACTGCTGAAACTTTTACAAGAATGTCAACACCTTGCAAAACACAAGCAGAGGTGCCTAAGCAGACTTTAGCAGCTACCACTGCTCCTCAGGTATCTGCTGCTGAGCCCACTGCTCAAGGTGATCATATCAGCAAAACAACTGCTTTGAAACCCACACCTAAAATCACCAAAAGGCCAAAACAAAAGAAATCTCAAAAGCCCCCCAAACCTACCAAAAAGGCAACTCTGGAGGATGAGATACCAGAGCAACTGCCAGTGACAGCACAAAAGTCACAAGAAACCACTGCTGCTACTTCCTCACAGCAGTTGGTAGAAATGTCTCAACCTATGCCTGAAACTCCTCCAACTTCTTCTCAAAAAGAATAGGTTGTACAAATAGGGACACCACAATATGATGCTCTGGAATCACTTGCTTCCATCATCCACAGCCCAATGCCCGGGGCCAATTCTCTTTCTACACCCAACCTCACCTCCACAATTCCCCCACCAATAAAATTATTGTTGGATGCTATTAATCTAAACCAGGCACAAACCAGTCCTTCTCACTCACCTATCAATGAGAACATACTTCAACAAGTGACTACACCTGATGTATCAATCATTGCTAACCCACCAACAAGACCTGAGGAGGTTACACCCATTGAGTTACAAGTAACTCTTGGTGGTAGTCCAAGTGAAGCAGCCACTACAAATGTTGAACCCACTGGTTTACATTTGGACAGTGGTTACATCACTAAGACTTCCTTGGAGGCAATTTCTTCTCTGGGAACACTTGTGTATCCAGTTTATACTAGGTCACTAAAAAGTGTCTCTCAATTTGAAGGAAGAGGTCCCCAGTACCAAGATAAAGGGGCATCAGTGGATGACTTTTGGAATACAATCCCTGAGTCAACCACTGTTACAACCACTGTTAGTGGGAAATCAGATGATCCCATTAAGTTGGGTGATGGTTTAAAGTACCTAGAATTGACGGAGAGAATTGACAAACTGGATACCTCTGTTGCAGAAATCAAAGAAATGTTGCAACAGTTGTTGAAAGTTCAAAAGGTGCAACCCACTGCTGTTCCAGCTCAAGCATCTGCTCCACCTCAAGCACCTACTGCAAATGAGTTATGGAATCTATTTCAACCCCTGCTCCAACAACAAAGACAAATGGCTGATCAGCAGCATGATAAACATGTTCAATTGCTGAGAAATATGATGGACTCAAGGTTCAAAGATACCCAAGCTGACATCAAGGCTATAAAGGCCCACATACTGAACACCACTGGCACTACTCCTCCCACTGTTCTCTTCATTGATAACCCCCCTCCAGATAATGCCAAAAAGGGGGAGAAAATCAAGCAGTGGAAGAAGAAGGGCTCTTGAAGATGGGCTCTATATTGCACCAGAAAAAGAAAATATGACTAAAAATATCCCTTTACCAGATGGTAGTAAGAAGATGGATGTCACCACAAATGCACTTGCTGAAGCAGAAGCAAGTGTAAAAAGGGATAGACAGGCTAAGGATAAAGCCAGGTGGGAACAGGAGAAGAAAGCTTTCATGGAGCTGAATGCACAGGGTCCTTCTGAACCTATGAATGATGAAAATTCTAAGGATGAAAAGAAGAAGCCCACTAGATAAGTGAGGCAACCCAAACACACACCATCCAGACCTACAAAGCATTCCTCTAAACCACTTACTAAAGGCTCCAAATCTCAAACTGCAACACAAACAGCTGTTGTAACTCCTGTTGTATCAACAACTGCTGATACTTCAGTAGTTTTAACAACTGCCAGCCAAACACATGCCATCTCTTCAACACACACTACTTCAACACACATCACAACCACTGCCTTACCACCACCACCACCAAAAATCACTTCACCACCAAAAACAACTTCACCACCATCACCTCCTGCTAAAAAGCAGAAGACATCAGATGTTACAACATCTGTTGTAATGACAACAGTGGTTGAAACACCAGTTGTTTCAACAACTGTTAGTCAGCCACCTTCTACCATTCAAATCACCGCCACTGATCCACCCAAAACATCATCAGCCTCTCCTACAATAAAAAGGAGAAGGATTTTTATACCTGATGATGATTCTCCATCACCACCACCAACATCCTCACAATCTCTTTCACTTGTTAATATCCCAAACCCTAATCCTCTCTCATCAGCTCATGTACAACAACCAATCACTGCCTTCACGCCTGCAGGTTTCCAATATCCTCTTGAACTCATTGCTGTCAGAGAAGAGATCAAATCCTTCTGCTATGAGGATGATCCTGCTAAAAGGAAGTTGCCATCAGTTGAAGGATATCCTAGGCCTAACAACATTGAAGAGTACTTGAAAATTAAGGCTTTACAGGCAGAGGATTTTCTAAAAGAAGTTCTCAAGGAAAAACTGATAAAGAAATTCAAAGGCATTATTAATTTCTACTCACACAAGTCAGATCTTTGGAGCAGTTTGCAAAAAATGTCTGTAAGCAAGTGTCAGAAAGAGTAGATGAAACCCTGAGAAAAGACTACATTGAAAATATCATGGCTTTTAAGAAGTATAAGGGTGAAAAATATATGTACAAAAAGTGGACCATTCCTGAGCTTGAAAGTGAAGCAGCCAGGATTCAAGAAATGATTAAGAATAAGGTCAAACACACTCCTCCAGATTGGTCAAAGTACAAAAAGAATCTGCCTGAAATGACACTAGAGCTGAAGAGAATGAAAGAGGAATTAGTTGCTGCTGATTATGGGTCCAAAAATCAAGTGATGAGATGGAGAGAAGACAAAGTCAGGACCACCTACAAAAGGTTGGAGGAATTAAGGAAGAAAGTTCCTAAAGTTCCACAAAAACCTGACTACCCTGAAGCGGAGGTTTCAACAAGACCACCAAAGCTGCAAATAAGGAGATCCACTGCTCCAGCTGGTGCTGCCATCTATAAAAGAAGACAACAACAGTTGGATACTGAAACAGTGGCGGAATTAATGGAAGGAGATGACCTTGTAAAAGAGGGCATTAAGATAATGATTGCTGAAACTCTTGGCCTAAATCAACCTACAAGCACTGCTCAGTCAGTCATCACAAGGCCAGCATCACCAAACTCCTCATCTAATAAACCTCTCCCAAGAAACCCATTGGATTCAAAAATACTAAAATGGATGTCTGATCAAAAGACCCATGTATTGACACTGATCAGATCCAATGGAGAAGTAAAGTACATATCAAGGGAACAAGCACTGGGCCTGGGTGTTGAATATCTACAAGATCTCCTTGAGCTTATACTGTGTAGGGATGAGGATGAAACAAGTTCTATGGAATTTGAACTGCAATTTAAAGGACAAGTTAGGGAACTTCTGATGAGATAATAAAGATCCAGAATAATGAAGGGTTTTGGCATTATCTGTTCCAGGGGGAGATTGTTGGGATTGAACCCTATCAGAGGAACAGATAATTAGAGCCAAAACTGGTTCACAACAGTGGATTCATCATAAGCAGTAGTTTACACCAGGCTTTCCCCTTGAAAGTGTTCATAAAATCTGATGTCCTCTATCCACTGTCTGTATACAACAGCTGTTGTTCTTCAAACTGCTGATGAAGCCCTGAAGACTGTTAAGGATTAAACACTGCTAGTTCAATCTACTGATGTTATCTAAGTACTGCTGTTGATTAAAGAACTGCCCACTCAAGGACTGATCAACTTTGAGGAAAGCACTGATAGTCAAACATTAGTGCTGATGGAAGAAGAAAGCAGTAGTTTAGTTTGTCACTTATATTGAATAGAATCAGTGGTTAAGTTAGCAGTGTTTGTATAAGAACAGTGGTTAAAGGTTGTTAGGTTGTTAGATGTCACTTTCATGGTGACGTCAGCTTAGATGCTTCAGTGGTTTGATTTGCCTATAAATGGAAAAGTACCCTGTACTATTACATTTGATTGACTGAGTGAGTCTATCTCCTCCAATCCTTTCATCTTGTGTGATCAACCGGGGAGCATCAGGCTGAGGGAGAGTTTTGTTGTAAGCATGCATTGTAATCTTTTGATTTGATTTGTAATCTTCTGACCTAATGAAAAGCATGTGTTTATCAAAACTATTCTCCCTTTTTTATTGTGTTTATAAAGTTTGTTTCCATTTCCGCTGCACTTTATATTATTTCATATTCATTCATTGTTCAAATTATACAAACAAACACAATCTTGAGAGCCTCCGATCCTAACAAAATCCAAGTATAGAGCTGAATTCGTTCGATATAAGGAAGATCAGTCGCATCCCTTTTGCGAATGATGAAACATTTATAATACACAACCTTCCTGCAATAGGTGCAAGGGTGCTAGACCCCATAAGGCAGCGGATCTGCGACATCTCTCATTGGTCGAAGAGTCACAGAAGTGCCTCCAAGTAGACTGCAATGCCTTCCTAGCTCATGTTGCCAATAAGGAGACCTAGGAGATGGACCTAGAAGACAATCCCGTGGTGAAGGAATTCCCAGAAGACCTTCCTGAAGACTTGCCAAGAATACCCCTCAACAACAAGAGGAGTTTAGGATGAACCTAGTGTTAGGAGCGACACCAGTGCCGAATGACGCCTTATCGACTAGCTTCGTCCAAGAAGCATGAGCCTTCGATATAACTACAAGAGCTGCTAGACAGAAGGAATTAAGGACATGACATCCTTAGTTAAGGACACAAGGAGAAAGTTGACAGTTTCCACTTTGCATAAATTCCAGAAAATTGGATATCAAGGATTGGTATCCTTTGCCAAGGATTGATGACATGAACAGACCAATCGTCGGGTTATAGTTACCACTCAAAGATCGACTTGAGGACAGGATGTCCTCAACTGTGAATACAAGAAGGAACAGTCATAAGCTCGAAGACCAAGGAAGGTCATGAGCGACATCTGCAATTTATCTTGCGACTCTTAGAGAAAGAACAGTTATGTGCTAAGATGTCGAAAAGCGGATTTCAAATTCGTGAGAACGTTAGGATACATGGTGGATAAGAATGAGATTCATGCCAACCCTGCAATCAAGAACTAAGGAGTTAGAGTTGCAATTATATGACGTTGTCTCGATTGCGCGTCGATGCAACGAGACCACGAAATTGCATACGTGTCACGTTGATTAAGGGATCAAGAGAGGAAACCTTGATCTAGATACAGAAATTGCGCGCCGCAAATTTAACATCATTACCTGAAAGAAAACGCTGCACGACCTTTACTAATCACAAGGGTTGCAGCACACCTTTGATCGTAAGAACTTAAATATTTACGAAGATGGACTGAACTACTGAACGAAGCAGACTATATGGACATGTTACGTACTTGTGTGATAAGCTTTGATGAAAAGTTGGAACACTCACTTGCCCTTAGTGAAGTTTTCCTACAACAGTATTTATCACACCCTGTTTAAATCGCTTCGGGTGAAGCTTTAAATGGAACATAATAAGTCAATCCCCGTTGTGTTAAACGGAGACCGGAGATAAACAATCTACTGGCCCGAGTTGGTTCAGGAAAAATTAGAGGCAAGATCGTTTAGATATGTGATCATATCAAGACAGCCCGCAGAATACAGAAAGATTGCGCCGACGAGCGGCAAAAATCGTAGGAATTTGAGATAAGAAGTATGGCTTTAATGGGACCCTCTCCTTGAGAAGGTGTGGTGCGATTTGGAAAACGTGAAAGGTTGGATCCCCGGTATCTTAGACCTTTCGAGGTCCTGGTAGGGATCGGAACCATGGCTCACAAGCTGAAATTTCCAGAAAAGGTCAGTAGTGATCGCGACACATTCCATGTGTCTAGTCTTTAGAGGAGTCTGACTCAAGGAACAGTGTTGTTCCCACAAATAAGATTCACGTCAATGAAATTACTATAGAACTTGTTAAGGTTACAGACCAAGAGTCCACAAACGCAGAAAAGACGTAATTGATTTACTTGAGTACAATAGAATTCATATCATGACCCAGAGTTACATGGGAACTTGAAGACAAATTTTAAATCTAAGTGACCACATTTGATTCACAACTCCCCTGCGACTGATGGCATCGCTTGAATTTCGGGACGAAATTCTTTTAACGGGGGGAGTCTGTGACAACTGTCACTTTTTCGTACATTCCGCTAATTGAACAGTAATCTGTGCTTTAAATAACTGTGCATGATCTAGTTTACAAGATGAATGAAATTCTGAATACTGTTATATACATACAATGGCATTTCATGTTGCAAGACTTACTACATGCAACACGATATAGTTCTAATAATGCACATAACAGAATTGGCACCATTATCAGACAAACTAAAATGTTGACGAAGTTCAGTACATAGACAGACAGTGTTTTGAGGCCCAGTATGAGCCAAAGACCAAGTGATACACTAGTATAGTGTGTAGGAAAGTAAGGAATACAAAACCGCTTTTCTAGGTAATAGATAAAGTGCCGGAAAGTGCCTAAAGCCCACATAAAGTGCAGAATTCTGCATAAATCTGCAAAATTCAGCATTTTAACAAGTTTGTTACATGCAAAAATATGACTAAATGGTAATGAATGCTTTCCTAAGTGTCGGGAATTAAAAGTGCCACAAAAGGTAACATAAATATCATTAAACGGAATAGTTTGACACTTTAATGAACCGGTATCTAACCAAATAACCGGACACTACCCGAAACACCAAAATTACATTAGAAGCATTGTTTTAATATTTCTGAGCTAGTCATGATCCCCGAACACCCTAACACCCACTAAAAATATCAAGTAACTAACACTTATAACAAATACTTGGATTTGGACCTTTAATCTAACTAGATGGTTGAAAGTTACACTTAGACCCCCCCCCCCATATATAAGTGGACGGTCATGTGACCCCACCATGATCCTCCAAGATCTTGCAAGATTTCTCTAAATCTCCATAAATCTTCCATGATCTTGCCTGGATTCTCTAAGATTTCTTAAGATCTTCTCATGTACTTTAGATGGTTATAAGAGGAGTAGGCCTTCATTCTCATCACCACACTTCACCTTCTTCTTCCTCTCCTTCCTACTAGCTCACGGCCACACTACCATTCTTACACCCTCTCATTTTCATTCATCCTACAACATTTCCAAGCTTATTCTAAGGTGTAAGAATGTCTACAAGCAAGCTTGGTGGTCTTGGATCTTGAAGGACCTCACCCGATTGCTTTTATCCAACACTTTTGTCATCACCATCATCTTGTGTTCTTCCCTAGCCTTGTGCTAGTAGTAAGACTCTTATGAACTCTTGTAACTTCATATATTGTTGGTTAAAAGATGATATACATTGATAAACTTGATGAACATTAAAAGACATAATCATAAATCTCTAACATAAGCTTATAAACATATGAAATCTTGTTGATTTATGATTGTTTGCTTCTTGTTGATTGATTATTAGTGATAGTGATGCTAGACATCATAAGTAACCTACTAGATTGTGATTAAACACATGATCTAATAAGTTAAAGTGGTGATGTGAAAGACCAAGATTATCATGCTTTATGTTACATGAACTTGAATGATAAAAGTTGCTTTCATAAGATAAAAGTCTTGTGAGTGGATGATTCCTAAAATAGTCTTCCAAAGGAACCAAGCTAAATAACAAGATTTGTATAAACATTGTTTTAAAGAAAACCAATCATGTTTCTAGTGTTGAAACAAGTATAAGAACACTTTGTTTACAAGAAAAATTCAAAAGAATGATTCTTGGAAAAATCATCTAACAAGTTGTAAACACTCAAATCTTTCAAGAATGAGATTTTTAAAGAAATAAACACACTTTAAAGGGTAACAAAGTTTACTAAACATACTACCAAGTTACTACAAGTTTGTATGAAAACTCAAGTTCATGATCATTATGTTGATAGCTTTGTTTTAGCACTTGCTAAGTGTAGATTGATTGTTGATTGTTTGGGATGATTTTTTTGAAAAGAAAATGATATGCTTTAAGAGCATGGACACCTCCATTTTTAGGGGAAACTATGGCAAAATTTTCTAAAAATACAAACACTTAGAAAAATATTTTCTAAACGATTATTTACAAGTGTGTTTTAACTATGGTTTTAAATATAAACTTTGCCATAGACTTTGTTACAAAAATACAAGTACCGGAGGTTGGTTTTTATAAATAAAAATAAATATGTATTTAGAAGATATATGGTTTTTGGGAAAAATATATATTTTCTTGAAATACATTATTTTTTTAGACAAAATGAGTTTATATATATTCTCAAAGTGAGACTTGAAAATATATTATTTCGGAACTACATATACAAGAATACGAAAATACATGTATGAAATACTCCCATCCTTGGGAAGAAAATACGTGAATAAATACTTGAGAAGTATTGTCACATGAATATTGTTTAACTATTATTCCAAAATTAAATATAATTTAAAGTTAAAATAATTATTATTTTAACAAGGAATTATAACTTGGAATAATGTCAAAGACATAAAAGAAACGTAACTCAAAACATGAATACTAAGGCAAGGCACGGCTCGCTCGTCTAATAGACCCTAGCACATTGTAGGTAGTCGTGTTTGCTAATGAGATTTGAGTTACGAGTACTGAAGACGCAAAACTGTGAGTTCATGCTCCCCCTTTTCTCTTAACTGTTTTTGGTTTTATAACTCTCGGGGGTGGAATACATGTTACGAATGCTTAAACAGTATGAAATGCCTTTGAAATACTAGATCATGTGAGCATAGACTTAATATTGAAATGCCATTAACACTTAATTAGGGACGAGGGTTAGATCTAACGGGTACGGCCAAGCCCCACTCATGGTCCTCATGTGATCACTTGAGTGCTTCGGTGTCCCTGTCGAGGGAAATCTACATAGTCAAGGGAAATTGACATAGTCATGGTAAATTGACATAGTCGAAGGGAAATTCGACATAGTCGAGGGAAAATCAACAAGGGTATAAGCCTACTCATTTCGAGTGCTCCCTATGTCCTCACATGCCTTAATGCCTTTGTAAAACATTACTTTGATAAGTTCATAAATGCTTTTCATACCTGTTTTCAAAGGAGTCTCTCAAAGGTTTAGAAGTACTCAAACAAAACACATGAACTCGCTCAACTTTTGTTGATGTTTTCCAAAATTACATGTATTTCAGGTGACAGGATGGATCTTGGGTGCGGGTGTTGTTTTTAGAAGTAGACTTCAAGTTTTAGATGCCATCCACTTTTGTTGGTTTGTATCCTAGTCAAAGGTTGTGTTTTAAAACTTAATTATTCGGTGTTTGTAATACTCGAATTTTATGAATGGATGAACATCGTTTTAATCATGTAGTTGTTTATTACGATTGAATGCAACGATATTAAACCAGTCACACATCATACGCTTCCGTAAAAGTCAGGGTGTGACAAGGGAAGACTGCTGAAGAGATCCCTGTAACAACTTCTCCTTCCGTGGTTGCTGGCTTTATGCCTGAGAATATTGAGAAGGTCTCTGTTGAGGACCAAGGCTCATTTTCTGATGCTGATAGAAATTCTCCAATCCGCCCAAATGAGACGCTGGAGATTATTATTATAGAACTTATTCGGAGAAAAATGATTCTGAAATTCATGTCCCCGTTTGGAATCTGAAGAAAGGTGACACCTTTTCCGATTGGCGCGTATGCCGAGACTGGTTACAGGGGACCTTTCCGCCTGGGGAGATTAAGTTCCAGGAAGGACGCCTTCATGACCAAACTTATCATGCGTACCTTGAAGAGGTTGCTTCTTATACATCCACGACACACCGCATAGTGCGCGAGTGGTATAGCATGCATAAGGAGTGGGCTGCCTTTAAGGCATCCAAGAAGAAAGATGTTGAAGATGAAAACTGTGTTGCTCAGATGAGGGCTAAGCTAGAAGCTGATCAGGCCAAATTTGAAACTGATCGAAAAACTGAAGAGTGGTCTGTTGCGGGTTGGAAGAGAAAAGCGGAAGCCGAAGCTGCTCTTCTTTCCGAGGAGTGCAAGAAAATGGGTCTCCGCAATGTTATCAACAATCTCAAGGCTGAGGTTGAGAAGTTGAAAAAACAAGATGCGAAGATTGAGAAATTAAAGAAAGAGAAAGCTGATGCTGAAGCTACGCGGGATGAAGCGCGTTCTCACAGGGAAAGGAGTGAACAACGAGAGGTACATACCTGCGCTACCCTTGTCCTTAGAGATAAAGAGATAGAAGAACTTATTGCTTTGCTATCTGATCAGGAACAACTCAAGAAAGATCTGGAGCTTGCGCATACTGAGAAGGCTTAAACTTCCCGCCGTCTTGTTGAAACCGAAGAGAAGTTAGAAACTTCCAAAACTGCGCGGGCGACAACGGAGAGCGAGCTTGAACCGTTGAAAAGCGACATGCTATGGCTGAAAGTGCGCAGAATCGCTTGTGTGAGTTCTTTTTCCCTTTGTAACTCTATGGAGCTGTCTTCTGCTTTTTCTTATTTACTTCTTTGTTGTTATAGGTTGCTGAATCAGTTCTAAATTCCGAGGAGCTAGATAAGACGGTCGCGCACCTGGTGGTTGCTGTGCGAAATGATGGATATGCCCAAGGGTATGCTGAACGCTCGCATCATGTGATTAACGCTTTGAAAGTTGACTGGGATACTAGCAAGTCCGCTACCCATGGCGTAAATACAGATGATGCCCTTGCTGCCACGAAGACAGAGTTTAATAACTTGTAGCTCCCGGTTATGGATCTGATTAATGTTGCGTTGCAATCTAAGGACCATGTGGCGCAATTGAAAGAAATCTCCCCAGATGGAGAAAATGAATATGAAGACCTAGCGTAGGTTTTCTTTTTGTGTTTGTATGAACAATTTGTACGTTTCAGGATTTGGATCCCTTATTCTGTTAATGCGCTGCTGCGCAAGTAACCTTGATTGATACACTGTCGTGTATATTTTGTAATTTTCTAAGGCATTTTGTGCGCCGGTAGCTTGATATGATATGTGTTTTAATTTACAATATTTTGCATGAGTGCAATTACTTTGAATAGGTAAGGCGAATAAAGGTGGTATAAAGCTCATGTGTGAACGTAAGGTCTTGCGCGATGTGTGTAATCGCTGACCGCTCATGAGACTTGTATTATATCTACCATAATGTTTTTGCGCTTACCAAAAGGAATTGCATGCACTTTGTAAGAAAAACACAAGATAATAGAAACTTTGTTTTTTATTCATGGATAAGGCGCAGAGGCCGTACAAAGTCTATTTTAAAATAATTACATGGGACTTAACTTACACTATAGTCCTTGCTGAGAATTGATAAACTATAGAGCTTGTCCAATCTGCAAGGAGACTATAGAACTGCTGCTTAATTCTTCGCCTTTTTACTCGGGCCCTCCTCGCCACGAGTAATTTGTTTTATCTCCTTGCACACATTTTGCAACAGGTGAGTGAGCTCACCGCTTTTAAGCGTCTTTTCGATTTCAGTGCGCAGGGAGATACAGTTGTTGGTAGTATGATCGTTGTCTTTGTGATAGTCACAGTATTGACTTGGGTCTTGGCCGCGCTTGTTCTTCATAGGTGGAGGTGCCTTGAACTGGTAGTCTTCCGTACTCAGTACCTCCGCTGGGGTTTTGGTCAGAGGAGTCCACTGTCTCTCTCTGTTTTCTTGTTTAGCTTCTCTTTGTGCAACGAGCTTGTTGATGGTAGCTCGTGTATCTTCAGATGAATAATTCCCTGAACTCGAGTCGCGCCAACCCTTTTTAAACTTTTTCCCGCTGCTCGGGCCTAAGTCTGTTGGGCGACTGTGTGGTGGTGGCGGTCTGTTGGTGCTGAGATTTTTCTCAGTTTGGGCATAAACCTTAGTTGCCGCCATTAATTTCTCCCAGCTTTTTGGGAGTCCCTCCGTTCCAGACAAGACTTTTATCATGTCGTCACATCTGACGGCATACTTAAATTGGGCTCTGATTAGGTGCTCATGAACGTCTCCTATCTTGAGCACTTCTTTGTTGTAACGGGTAATGAAATCTTCTAAACTTTCGTCATCGCATCGCCAAATATTCATTACGTCCGCCGTATCGCGGATGGACCGCCTTTTCTGGATGAAGTGTACCAAAAACTTCTCTCGCAAGTCTACCCATGATGTGATCTTCCCCACAAGCAGGTTGTTAAACCAGAGCCTTGCAGCGCCTGTGAGGGGTTGAATAAAGAGGTGACACCACATCGGTAGAGTCCAGCCTCCCACCAATCCTACGCTTGTGAAGAGCCGAAGATGGTCATCTGGGTCCGTCATACCATTAAACTTACCTACGTTGGATGGGAGCTTCGCCTTTTCTAGTGGAGCCAGAGCAATTTCGCTGATAAATTTGGAATTTTCTGCGGCTTCTGTCGGGTGATATATCAGATTATAATCGTGTTCAGCTTCAGGATTGTAAACCACGCGGGGTTTACATTTGTTGTAATTTCGTTGTAGCCGACTAAACACACTTGCACTGTCTCCTTCATGGTATGTTCTATCATACTCCCTGGTGTGGGTGTCCCGTGAATGGCCCAACCTGGAGTGAACTGATGGCCTTCTATGAGAGTGGGACTCATTATGATATTCTCTTTTTCGATTTTCAGATTGAGTGTACTCGTGCCTTGCTGGAGATCTAGAGTACACCTCTGTGTCTTCTTCCTGGATCCGTGATGGTCCATCATGCTAAGAAAAACGAGGTACTGATGGTGCTAGAGTACGGGATATAGGCCTTCATGATTAAGTGGGAGGAGCAGTTTATGCACAGAGTTGTGCATACACAGCGTTCAATGCTCCCTGAAATCTGACATACCATGAGATAGGAGTCTCTCTTGGGGGTAGAATTGAGCTTACAGGGATCTCAGGCTGTACCCCTGGGGTGACAGGGTCATTTGGATGATTATCAGTGTACTGCACTTCATTGTCCTCCGAAACCTCTTCGACAATCCCCTCAACATGGGTATTGTTAACGAAATTCGGCCGAGGGCCGGTTTGACGATGGGTCGAAGTTTCTTCCATTTAAATAATGGAAATGACAAAGTGAATCGAAACAAGAAAAAACAGATGAAACTGAGAAATCGGTGGGCGCCAATGAAGAAACACTGGTTAAATGACCAGAATCAGATAAACCAGGGGGTTAGGTTCTGCATAAAAGGGTTGGTTTCTCCTCATTCAGTTCAGGGGGACAGATCTTCTTCTCTTCTCGACAACTGCAAAACAGACACCGTCAGACTCGCCACGGGGAGAATGGAGGTTCTCTCCGAGACCACCCTCCAGCGTGAGATTAAGTATCGGTATATAAAGAAAAAGAAGTATAAGTGAAGTGAATGTAACTTGGGGATTATACCTGAATTATCCTTTTATTTATAGCCGAAGTTTGGGCGGGAAAACCTGTTATTGAAATATTGACGGAAAATGCTGACTCCGTAAGCAGTTATTTTTCCCTCCGTTAATCTCTTTATCGGATGTGGGAGCACATGGATCGCGATCTTTGATCAACGGCTGGGGTATTGCCACATGGAAAGTGGGCAAGTGAAGATCTCTCCTTCAATTTCGTGCCACCATCGTGACTCTAAGGGAGCCTGGGATGACGACACGTGGTCAGACGGTTATAACCGTTTAGTGGTGCACAATAGGTTTTTCCAGAAGGTTACAGCCGTAATCCTGTGTGGTTCCTTATCGTGTGGTATTAGTGCAGCAAATAATATCCAAGTCTGGATATCATTTATGCGGGAGTGTTTTATCATGATTATTATCCTTATCTGTTATAGAGAGGGGCGCAAGGATTCATTAGTTCCCTTTTGGCGCGCAGGTGTTGCTTGCTGTTTTTCTTCTAAGTTCTCTTTGTAGGACCAGTGCGCGGCCACGCAAGTTCTAAAGAGGCTTAAAAGATGAGGTTGTGGTATGGTCTTAAGCCCTTGAAGCGAGGTTTTTAGGACCTTACCCTTCAGATACACATACAAGCGTCCTTAAAAATTAATTTATAAGACCCTTATGATGTAACGTTATAACTACTTTAATATCAAGAAAATGGTCCTAATATCCCAAATAAGATTATAAGACCAATTTTATAAATAGACCATCAACATATAACATCCTAATAATAAAGAGAATATTCTACTCGTCTGAGATGCTACAATGTTATAGCTACTTTCATATTGATCTTATACAAGGTGCCAACCCGATTGCTAAATCACCTTACCCTCTTACACCGTTTGAGATGCAAGAGTTGTCGAAGCAACTCCAGGAGTTATCTAACAAAGGATTCATCTGTCCAAGTTTTTCTCCTTGGGGCACTCCTGTTCTATTTGTGAAAAAGAATGATGGATCTTTCCGAATGTGCATCGATTATCGTGAGCTCAACAAACTCACGATCAAAAATTGATATCCCCTACCTCGTATTGATAATCTCTTTGATCAGCTACAAGGTGCTACATGTTTTTCGAAGATCGATCTACGTTCTGGGTATCATCAGCTTCGTGTACTCGAAGAAGGTTTTCCCAAGACTGCTTTCCGCACGAGATACGGCCACCACGAGTTCATCGTCATACCTTTTAGTTTGATAAAGGCTCGAGCCATATTCATGGACTTAATGAATAGGGTTTGTAAACCTTATTTAGACAAGTTCATCATTGTTTTCATCGACGACATCTTGATTTATTCAAAGTCACGAATCGATCATGAACAACATCTTCGTCTGATAATGGAACTTCTAAAGAAGGAAAAACTCTTTGCCAAGTTCTCCAAGTGTGAATTTTGGCTTAAGGAAGTTCAGTTTTGGGGTCATATTGTTAACGAGCAAGGTATACATGTGGATCCTTCCAAAATCGCTGCGATTAAGGATTGGAACATACCCACTGCACCCACAGAAGTTCACTCATTTCTTAGTCTTGTTGGATACTATCGACGATTCATCGCAAACTTCTCAAAGATCGCAGTTCCCCTCACTGCTTTGACTCAAAAGAATAAGCCTTTTGAGTGGGGACCCATACAAGAGGAAGTTTTTCAAATACTAAAATGAAAACTCTGTGATGCTCCTGTCTTATCTTTACCCGAAGGTAACGACGATTTCGTTGTCTATTATGACGCATCGAATCTAGGCCTTGGTTGTGTGCTCATGCAACGAGATAAAGTCATAGCCTATGCGTCGAGATAATTGAAAATCCACGAGAAGAACTACACAACTCATGATCTTGAGTTAGGTACTGTAGTTTTTGCTCTCAAAATTTGGAGACACTACCTATATGGTACGAAGTTTGTGGTTTTCACGAACCACAAAAGTCTCCAACACATATTCGATCAAAAGGAGCTAAACATGAGACGACGCTGGGTCGAATTCTTGAACGACTACGACTGCGAGATTCGCTACCATCCTGGTAAGGCGAATATCGTTGCCGATGCGCTAAGTCAAAAGGAACGTGTCAAGCTTCATTGTGTTCGAATTCAATCTGATATCCAGACACATATCCTTCAAGCACAACGTACATATGTAACCCATGATTCGTTGAAAAATGAACTACCCCATTGTCTTGAGTTTCAGTTGGAGACAAAAGAAAATGGATACCTCTATTACATGAATCGTCTATGGATTCCAAGTCAAGACAATCTCCACACCCTAGTGATGGACGAAGCTCATAAGTCTCATTATTCAATCCATCCTAGTGCAGACAAAATGTACAAGGATCTTCGTACCCAATATTGGTGGCCGAGTATGAAGAAGGACGTTGCCTTATATGTGTCCAAATGCCTAACTTTTCTAAAAGTCAAGGCTGAACATCAACGCCCATCCGGTTTACTTGAACAACCAGAAATACCGGTATGGAAGTGGGAGAACATTGCAATGGATCTCATCACTAAACTACCACGCACATCTAGAGGTCATGATGCCATCTGGGTAGTCATTAATCGTTTGACAAAGTCAGCACATTTTTTGCCAATTTGTAAGGATCTATCTGCTGATAAACTCGCTAAGATCTACATAGATGAGATTGTATCTCATCATGGTGTTCCTTTGAACATCATATCTGACCGTGATGCTCGATTCTCATCCCATATTTGGAAGACCATACAATCTGCCATGGGAACTAAAATCAATTTGAGCACTGCTTATCATCCTCAAACAGATGGACAATCCAAGAGAACGATACATACACTGGAGGATATGCTTAGAGCATGTGTGATAGACTTTGGTGGTAATTGGGATTCGCATCTACCGTTGATCGAATTCTCATACAACAACAGTCATCACGCCAGCATCAACATAGCGCCTTTCGAAGCTCTATACGGTCGAAAATGTCGTTCACCTATCTGTTGGAATGAGGTCGGGGAAGCTCAGCTCACTGGACCTGAACTCATTCTGGAAACGACAGACAAAGTCAAGAAAATTCGCGATAACCTTCTGACAGCTAGAAGCCGTCAAAAGAGTTATGCGGACAAGATATGCAAGCGCTTAGAATTAAAAGTCGGTGATCATGTCCTGCTCAAGGTATCCCCTTGAAAAGGAGTGGTTAGATTTTGAAAGAAAGGAAAACTTGCACCACGATATGTTGGACCATTCAAGATCGTTGAGAGGATCGGAAAGGTGGCCTACCGATTTGAGCTACCTCCTGAACTTGGGAATATTCACCCAATATTCCACGTGTCCAATCTGAAAAGGTGTTTAGCCGATATACATATCTACATGTCCCGCGATGAAATTCACGTTGATGACACTATGCACTTTGTCTAGAAACCTGTGGAGATATTGGACCGTGAAGTCAAGAAAATCAAGCACAAACGAATACCGATAGTTAAAGTTCGCTGGGAATCCAAACGTGGCCCAGAATTTACTTGGGAATGAGAGGATCAAATGAAGGCGAAATATCCACATTTATTTTCACAAGTTTCCTCTAATTAAATTTCAGGACGAAATTTCCTAAAGTAGGGGAGACTGTGACATTTGTGTCTTTCAATCATTGTACAACTCTGAA
Source organism: Helianthus tuberosus (assembly GCA_030545235.1). NCBI lineage: Eukaryota > Viridiplantae > Streptophyta > Magnoliopsida > Asterales > Asteraceae > Helianthus > Helianthus tuberosus. The sequence goes on from CM060352.1 coordinate 123,634,073, forward strand.
CAATTCAATAGTCAATGAAACATTGTGTTTTATTTCCAGGATTGTATAATTACATATGACAATTTCACGTTTTAGTTCATGTCCGATTTCAAACTCTTAAACTTTTACCGGAAGTGAAATCGTAAACTATTACGCAAACGTAATCAGTTTAACACGAAGTACACTCCAAAACAATGACATAAGCTAAACATACCCTAAATACCCTATACATAACTTAGAAATAAATTTTTAGGGGGTTCGGTATAGCAAAAACAAGTTTATTCTATCTCAGGGACTAATTGCGACAAACTGCGAAAGTCTACCAAATCTTATATTTTTTAATACGGACCGGACCTTGTGTAGACATCCAAAAATTTTTGGAATCAATAAAATCTTGTATATTATTGATAAGAATGAAAAATTTCGCAACGATTTGCAATTTCGGTCGTTTTCGTGCTCGTTAAAGCGTTCGTCGTAATTAAGTGAAAAACACGACCGTACAACCAAACGAACCGAAATCCATGACATTTTCGGGCATAAACCAAGTTACTTATGCCTTAACGCCTTTAGGTAACCTAAAAAGTGGGTTAAAAGCATCAAAACACATCAAAATAGGTGCAGGGGCCTGTTCTACCAAACTTTGAAACTGTTGTGAAGGGGGTGGCGGGGTGCGACAGATGGGGCCTTCCCCCATCGCGGGGCGCCATAGCCCTGTCTGGGCAGAAACTTGTTTCAGCTGCAACAGCTGTTTGCAACCTTGGTTTTGCCATTCTTGGAGCCCAAGTTATGTGATCACCAAGTGTTTAAGCAGATTTCAACACTTGTAATCATCCCCCTTGATCCTTTCCATCTATTAGGACACTTGTCATGATCTTATGCACTCCAAATTGCTATAAATAGCAAGGTTCTTCAACTAATTCATTTGCTCATTTCCATCTTCTCATATCTCCCACATTCTTGGAGCTTGCTTCTATCTTTTGAAGGCCTCTTCTCTGAGATCTTAAGTGTTCCTTAACACAAGTAAGTTCTCATCCTTAGTCTATTTCAATTATTTTAGCTTATTTTGAGCTAAAAGTCAAACAGATGACTTTCTGTTTGACTTTTGGTTCTGACCATAATTGGTCAAGTCGAAGTTTAATTCAACTTTGCAACGTGATCGTAATCACTAAGGTTATAATCCTTTGCGATTACACCTTCTAATTACCACGTTTACTAGTCGAAGTGACGAGTCAAAGTTTTGGTCAAAGATGCACATTTAGTGCATTTTACGACGGAACTATTTTCGGGTATCAAAACACCAAGTTTTGATACCAAATTAGTTTTTTCAACTTAGTTAGACATGTCTAACTCGTTACTTCTAGTTTAGTGCTTATTTAGGGTCGTAAGTCGAGCGGTTTGACCACCGTTTTGACTTTCGAATCTGACCCGTTTGGTCGATCTTAGGATCCGACCAAACACATATTTGTGACCATAGTTGTATAGGGAATAACCTCCTGAGGTTATAACTTATCGTCACGTCGTTTGGTTAATGTTATGATAACTCGCTCCTATGTTCTTTAATAATGACCAAAATGCCCTTTGCGCATAAATCTATTTTAAGCATATGTAACCAACTTTTTGACATATAAACTGATGTTGCAACTTTATTAAACATGTTTTGGCATATAAGACTTATCATAGGACTTGTTCGACCATTTGACCATACTATTTTAAGCATATGTAACCAACTTTTTGACATATAAACTAATGTTGCAACTTTATTAAACATGTTTTGGCACATAAGACTTATCATAGGACTTGTTTGACCATTCAACCATACTATTACGCAGATGACACGTTAAAGTAGCGTGCGTAAACTACCTTAACGAGTCATACCGGGTCAAAAGCACTTAGGATCACTTCCAAATCAGAATGTTGGGTTTATTAAATCAATCCACATGAGTTCCAACACTCATTTGATTTATAAAACTTCATTCTATCTGTTTCGTAGATTTATGTTCCGTTACACTAACATAGTATCCGACACATTAGGACACGTTTGAGCTTTGTTATTTCTCTTGATTCAAGGACTCTTTGCAATCCCAAGTGAATACATAGTTCCCCTCTTTTACGCTTTCAATTGTTTTGGGTGACTCATATGTGCCAAACTGCTTTTCAAGTTTTCAAAAACAAAGTCTATGGTTTATATAATACACGACGATTTCAATAATGTGAACGACCTTGTTGGTGCGTTATCCATAACACGAATAACATTCATTAGCTTTGGCCGAGCCGACCAGTAGTATGTTATGGTACCATAGGACTGATAATCTCGTTACTAGACTATTAACTAGATTTGGTGGGTAGTTTGGGGAATGATAGTAACTGTTATTTTAACAAACCCTATGGTGGTTTGTTAGTCGATTTAAAGAGACCCTTTGGTGGTATAGATGAGTTACACAGGTTTTATGTATTCACTAAAGAACGAACAAAAGTTTTCACAACTAAAACACGGACGACTAACGATTGATTTATAACACGGACGATTGACGAATGGTTTATAACACGGACGATTAACGATTGGTTTTATAACACGGACGATTTACAGTTGGTTTTATAACACGGACGATTGATAACACGGACGATTTGGATGATTAGTCTATGGTAAGTGATTTAGATAACGATACGGGTGTAATGTGATAAAAACATGGTGGATACGCCGCTGGTACTTCCTATATATAAGTGCTTTTATCGTATTACATGTCGTAACGTTATCTAGTTCACTTGAACAAGTGTTTTCAAATGATGTCATGCAACGATTTTCACTTAAAAATATTAACCATATGAAGATTTCTTTTAAATCAATTTACTACTTGATTTTACAATACAATTGTTTTGGTCAAGATTCATGGCTACAAGGTTTTCAAACTTTAACCAACATGTTTTAGTTGGTTAATTATATTGCAATATCAAACACTTTTGATACAAGGTTTTCACTTATCGACTCTCGTAGTCGGACGAGGTATATGTATACAAGCCATGAATTTGACACACTCACAAAACCTATGTACTCGCCAGCTTTTTATGCTGACTCTCTTTTCACATATGTTACAGGAGCTGTTGTTTGATGTTATGATGCTTCACATATGATTGGACACGGGCCTTAGTGACTTAAAATATGAAAGACAATATGTTTGAACTTGTTTCTTTTTACTCTAAGACAATGTAAAACACTTATTATGTCAATAAAACATAACTTTAAATGCCATGTGTTGTGAAACAATTAATCCTGTGACGTGACTCCCCGACGTTTCTGCCATGTTTTGTTGTTTTACGCGGTCGAGGTGTTATAATTTTTGGAAGTCGGCTATAATTTTATATCAATTACAATTATAGATTATATTTTAAAAGGTCATTGTATTTATTAACTGTTTTAGGAATGACGACTTAAAAAAGAAAGAGTAAATTACAAGTTTTGTCCTTTATGTTTATACCAAATTGCAGGCGGTGTCCTTTACCTTTAAATTTGACGAGTTTTGTCCTTAACGTTTCAAAATCCTGCACGTTATGTCCTTTAGTCCTAACTCAGTCAGATTTTTTTGTTAAATATGGTCATGTGCCTTACACATGAAGGTATTCTTGTCATTTTACCTCTCCAGGGACTATTGAGTAAATAACTTATATCAAGGGACTAATGTGTAAAAAACTAAAGAATAAGATATTAATTAAAAACTCGCACTCTCTCTTCTCTTTCTTTCTCTCTCTCTCATTCTCTTCATCATGTCTCATTTGCCGACTTAGAGTGTGTGTATTTTAATTAATATCTTATTCTTTAATATTTTTACACATTCAATCCCTTAATATAAGTTATTTACTCAATAGTCCCTGGAGAGGTAAATGACAAGAATACCCTCATGTGCAAGGCACATGACCATATTTAACAAAAAAAAAAATCTGACTGAGTTAGGACTAAAGGACATAACGTGCAGGATTTTGAAACGTTAAGGAGAAAACTCGTCAAATTTAAAGGTAAAAGACACCGCCTGCAATTTGGTACAAACATAAAGGACAAAACTTGTAATTTACTCAAAAAGTTAACTAAATATTAAGAAAGTTATAACGAAACTACATTTACAATTTGGTTACAGAAAGAACTTTACTTAAAGGAGAACACAATCTCGAAATTAAAGTAAAAATCTCATAAATATAAAAATGATTTGATTTATCTTAAAAAGGGAATGTAACTAAAATTGCAATGATACATCAAAATAATTAAAAGCATTTTTTATTATTTAATATTTAAAAAAATACGTAGTGATTAAGATTTGTTATAGAACGTTTGGTAAAAGAAAATAAATTTATATAATCTTGAATAAACTATTGACAATTATATGGTGCATTAAAAGAATATTATTAAATGTCAATAAATAAAATGATATAACTGAACCTTTAAAATAGCATCAAAGTTTTAATTGGAAATGTTAAAATAATTAAATATTGAAAAATTTAACAGATCAACAAATAGCGAGTTAAAAATTGGCGTAAAATAACCAATCATATGCAAGCTTCTACTAGTATTTTTTTTAATGGAGAAGATAATGTTGCAAAAGATAACAAAGGAAAATGCATATATCTTAAAAAGAAGATATACCTTAAAAAAGACACATCCCTAATATCTCTTGCAAGTAATTTTCTACATATTAATGAAGAAAATAATATTATTGTTAGGGGTAAATTTTTATAACTATGGATCACATATCCTTATATTGGCCTGGATTACTGATCCTTAACAGATGGTGCAAAAAGTTTGAGGATCACGGATCCTTATTATTGTTTATATTAACTAACAATTGTATCCTTGTTTGAAACTTGTATTTGCAGGTACATAACGAATTAGACTTAGTCAATGCTAGAATTTTGGGGAATATGCTCTTTATTTCGCACGAGTTGGAGGTATGTAGCCGTTATGGAGAACATGGGAGACTTGCATATTTTTCGGATAGTTAGTTAGCTAGATATTTCTAATTATATCAGGGGTATTGAGAATGATAAGAACACAATGACAACAACAACATAACTCGTACACTGGACCACTCTCGAAACTGCTCTCAAACATACACTAGAACTCGATTGTAACAAGCTCAATATCATCCAAAGTTGTACTACATTTTTATTTTCCAGGTTGAATAGAGTTGGTGATAGGTGTTTTCCATCACCCGAGGTTTTTTGTGCCGGAAATCTATCAAAGATCAAGGGCTTTTTCCTCATATAAATATTGGTGTTCATTGTCATTTTTGCATTATACTTTGATCACTCAACTGTTCATACACATTAGCACTCTACCTCACATTCAAAATTTGGTTACATTATCCTTAAACTGATTTTTGACCAAAACAATTAGGCGCCTACCGTGGGGTAAGTGGTGCTTCGATTTTAAAAACCTTTTTTCTGTTCATTACGATCAACTCCAGGGCTTCTCAGGGAAAATCCACTTCAAGTGCCATGACGGTGATTACCTCATCTTAAACTAGTGAATCATTACCTCCTACTTCACCACCATACTGTTGGAGAGTGTAAGATATGAGCATTAACATTATTATCTTACGTGTTTTATTGCGTTTTAGGTGTTTATATACTTCGAATGTGATAACTACACGAGATTATGATTTTTCAGGTTAAACGCCTAATTCGGTGAAGTTAAAGTGCATGGAAGTGGAATGGAACGCTCGAGGATGATAGACATGGTGTTCGGTAATTTTTTCGAGTTGTTTTGGGTCATAAAATATCGTGGATGTGCAAGAAATACGAAAGATTGAAGTCCAGGGGTTAAAGTATCAATATGTGAAAGTTGTGTAAGAAGGCATAGATGAGAGCCATGGTTGCGACGTGGCTTACGGTTTGTCAACCGTGACTTACGGTTGACATGAAGAGGAATAAAAAGCTTACAGAAGCTTGGAACGTGACTTACGGTTGAGAAATATGACTTACGGTTGACATGTTATTGCAAAATATAAAGGACCGTAAGCTACGGTCCTATGACCGTAGCTTATGGCGGGGATCTCAAAGGCGTACAAAGTTGACTTTATGGACAGGATTAAAAGGGTTTCAACCCTAATTTTCGAGATTATCACATCTTGTAAAGATCGTACAACCGAGATGAGCGGCTAATTTCTTTATGGTTTCCTCCGGGTGAAGGATTCGTGTAAGTGAACCGATGTTTTGTGTTTGAACTCTTGTTAGAATCTGGTAATCTAAGCATTCGATGCTTTTTACCAGCTGATTTGATTTGTTTGATTTGTAAACGGTTGTTTTTGCTTAAATCTTAATAGTAACCGGAATCGAACTCGTGACCTTTCGCTTGCGTGCACACGTCCCTACCGTTGGGACATGTGTCTAACCTGTTTAACATTTTGATTTTAATTATACTTATACTATAACTAAGAGTTATCATTTTCTGAGATATATAAAAAGAAAAAAAAAAGGAAACAGCGGTCAATCCGGGGCCGGATATCGAACCCGCGCCCCTTCGTTTAACCACAACAACCTCATCCATTAGGCTGGGGTTTCTCTGGTGATATAAATAGATGCCTAAAATCTTTAAACACAGAAAAGGTGGTTTGGTTTTTATAAAAGTGAAACAGAACAATGATGTGCAGTGATAAAAACGGGGGATCATCTGGGTCGAACCCGTGACCCGTGACTTGTTTACATACACACTAACCCATTGAACCATGTTACCAGATATGATTCATTTGGATTGTTATTACATTTAAAAACTCGATTAACTAAACATCATCTTCTTCTACTAAATAAAACAATCGACTGCTATGATCTTTTTCAAAAATTCAAGTTCGTTTTGAATGAGTATAACATCAAAGATTTTATCATTTCAACAGAGAATTTAAACGAGTATACAAAGGAAGAAGGAAGGTATACCGAAATAGTGAAGCCTTTAATCCCGACGTAAACTCCGGTGTAATTCCAGCAGTATCTGGTCTTCTCCGATCGTATGTGCATTGAGTATTTTTGATGCGTTACAGGATGGGGTTGGATCCGTAGAGTTTATCAATGGTTTGTGAATGTTACTAGATCAAAAACGCGTTTTTAATTCCGTGTTATGGGATGGTTATAATTTCCAAAAGAAAGAAGAAAAATAAGGATTAAGAGATAGAGAGGTATGGGATTTGGATAGATATACGTCCAAGTTCTTGATTGATACAAAAACGGCAACGTGGAATCGATATCCCAATCCCGATAAATCAGGAACCTACAATGTTTGATGTTTGAAGCTTTGGGCGGCAAACATTATAACTTTGGACTCAGTGTTAATATTTAAGTTTTAAATGATGTGTGTTTTAGTCAGATGTGTACGTATGGTGTAGTGGCTTCTTTGTTATAAGTGGAACGTGTAGACCTGGGTTCGAGTCCAGCGGTCCATGTTTTATTTTATTTATTTCTAGTTTGTAACACCTCGTAAAATCATGTCCAATAATGTATTGACACGTGTCCCTAATCCTAACTGTGCCTAATGTTGACAAGGAGGGACTATTTTTGCCAAAATTGAAAACTATGAGTGTGGAGGGACTAAAAGTGTCAACATGCATAAACTTTACCTCTTAGTAACCTTATACGGTGTCCGTATTCTCAAATGAGCCACTTGTTTAACGAGAGGAACCGTTTGTGAGATCGCTTGAAAGTTTGTTAGTTGAAGGGTTAAAAGCGTCAAATGTTAATTTATACCTCTAAGTGACCTTTTAACGAACTGAGAGTTTTATGATGTTCGGTCATACTCTCGGGTGTGCCCAGTATTGGCCATAAAGGGTATTTATGCCATTTATTTATAATACATTAAAGTATGAGAGTTGAGGGGCCAAAAGTGTAAAGTTTCAAAAATTGTTTGTTGGCCAGGCTGCTTTACGGACCGCAAGGTCCGGACCATACGGTCCGTATACGTTTTAGTTGGGTAGTTTTTGCCTTGCAACCCACAAAAACCACCAAAACTCTGGCAATTCGAAACTATGGGCACAATGGATGCATTATACACGTATTAGGACATGTGTTATCATCTCCTAAGCCCTCTCAACACTTGGAATGATCAGATTTATCCTCAAAAACTATAAATTGGTTCTTGTGTTCATTGTGAAACTTGCACCATTTCTTGTTTTCCTTCTATACTTCTCCTCTGGAGGTTCCTGAGCATTTGGGAGCTTCCCTTTGAGTTTTAATCAGTCCCTTGGATCACATGTAAGTGCTCCTTTCTTATCTTTTTCATTTTATAGGCTTTTAAAGCTAAAAGTCAAGCGTTTTCGATAAACGCTTTGACTTTCGGTTTAGAACTTAATGGTCCGGCCATTGTTCGAGGCGAACATGGCTACGTGATCATAATTAGGTAGGTGTCAATCCCTCAAAAGGGCACCTCCTGAAAATCACGTTTGGTTGGTCAAATGACGGGTCAAAGATTAATGCCTTAAAAAGTCAAACGGGTCAAATTTTAAAAATGTTAGAATCTGAGTTTATAAGTGTTCTAAAATATGTTTTAACACTTAAACAACTTGGTAACAATTATTAGAACATATGTGAACATGTTTGGCTCGTCAATTCCAGTTTTAGGGTCGGTTCGCAACCGAAAGTCGCAAAGTTTGACTTCTGTTTCGACTTTCGATTCTGACCGGAATTAGAAGAGTTTGCTACTGATTTAAGGCTCCATTATGATCGTAATATAATGTAGCATAACCCTCTGAGGTTATATTACATGATCATAATAGTAATCTGAGTTTTATGCAAGTTTCCGTTATTATGCCGTACTTTGACTATTTTGCCTTTTTTATTAAAAACAGGGTTTTATTCACTAAATGAACTTGCAAATGACTTATGTACTGATATGTTAACATGTTTAACATATTTTGATGTTATTAAACTGGTCATAAACCGAGTTTTCGTATAATATTATAAATTATGTTTTAAAGTGACCAAAATGCCCTTTCGGCACCTAAAATGGTTTTAAACGTAATTTCTTATACTAAATTCATTACCTGCTGATGTAATATCATAATTAGGATATTTTGGGATATCAAGTCAGTTTATAATTTGAGTTTAAATACAAGTTCTTGAATTATGTCCTTAAATGATGAAAATGCCCTTATGGCACTTGATATTGTTTTAAATCATAATTTTCATACAAAACCTTTTACCTACTGATATGTTATATTAAATAACATATCTTAACCATATAAACCTGATCATAACATCAGTTTTGATAGAACATCGTAAATATCATCATTTAACGACTTAAACGTCCTTTTGGTGCATAATATGGTTTTAAAACCATATTTATCAACTAAGACTTGTTACCTACTGATTTTATAACTTATTTAAAATATTTTTACAGTTGGTACATGTTATAAACTTAGATTTCCAAATAAGCTTTTAAACTATGTGTGAAATTACCAAAATGCCCATACGGTGCATAGTTTGGTCTTAAACCATAAAACACGCATATGTTTGATATCCTACTTATATTATATCACAAATTAAGTATTTTTCTATAATGATTATGTTATCACATCAGTTTATACGCAACTTCCTTTTAAACATTGTTAAATGACCAAAACGCCCTTATGAGGCATAAATTGATTTTAAAACCTTAACGGGCATACAAGTTGATATACTTCTGATATTATAACTTGTTTTAAGTATATCGGCATATAGAACTTGTTCATGACTCATCCGGTTGCCCGTTATCTCTTATACGCGTACGGTTAGACTTATGTAACTAGTTTACATAAGTTTACCGAAACGGGTTTAAACTTATCATTTTTTATCTCAATTTCCAGAATGTTAGTAGTTTACCCATATTATACAAGTCTTAGTACTTGTTGGGTTTAAACTACATTCTATTCTGGTCATTGCTTAATCAAGCGTATCGTATCATTTTTGATACTTTAAGCTAGTTGGTCTAAGTCTACGACTTAAAAAAAAGACCCGTTAGCATTCTAATTGGTTATTTATACCATCATTCCAGACTAGGGCCTTCCAGTAAATTGTTACCTATTCTTACTTAATTGAATACGGCTGATTTATTATAAATCTTGCACTATAAGATGAGTATTAGCTCAGGTAAATACTCTTAACCTATTTTCCTTATACGGGCTTGGGGTACCATATATTATTACCGCATGGTCGGATATAGGATCGAAGACCAATGTGTCGGGAATTCAAATAATCCGTTTTAATTTGTATTGATTTGATTTAAACATTGGGGGTTAATACGACTGTGTCCTGGATATCCTTAGCTCATTTAATTGTAAGTGACCACGAATTAAGCGTGGGGTGTAGGCGTACACCTGACAGACGCTAATGCTTTATTAAAATGATTTTATAACCCAATATAGGTTTTGCCCAATATGGGTATTCCCAATAAGGGAATAAGTGGTGTATTGGTTAATCATGTCTTGACATATTTTCCGGGCCCCATATGTATTATCAAGCTTGTAAAACTGATAACATGAGAAATAGTTTATCCTAAGTTATTTATGGAAATTATATGTACCATTGCGTACATAAAACCAATTTTGAAAATGTTTTCAAAATGTGTCGGTTGATTGTATTTACCAGTGTAAACTGACGTATTTTCAAAAGACTAAGTGACAGGTGCAAATACATAAATAGGCTGAAAGTTGCTCGATAATACTAGAAGAGGAATTTGCAACTCCTTTGCATAAAGCCTATTAGTCTGATGTTCTCCCTTTTTGTGCATTATTGATCCGCCTATGGATTATTATTACAAGCTCACCTGTAATTATTATTTTGGTATTTTCGGACATTTGAGATGTAATAATATTTTATACTCCAAGGCTTCCGCTGTGCTATTCTGTGTATGATTGACTATGACGATACCAATCTTACGTCACGATACTCCCCACCTGGGCCCACCGGAATTGTGGTTAAAATATCGGGGTGTGACATAGTTTCCTTTGATTTATTACAAAAAGAGATCCTAGGTTTCAAAAGTATCTCAAAAAAGCCCCTCTCGTCTAACGTTGTTAAATAATAGTTATAACTCAAATTACTACAAACTCACTTTAAAACTAACTAGATAATATATTAAATTTTATATTAATTTAATTAATTAACCAAATAAATAACTATATTGACAATTAAATAAATAAAAAAATCTCTCAATGGTTATTTAAATTCGCGAAAATTTACGAGGTTCAAATGGTGAGGATTCGGATTTCAAACGGGTCGGATTTTGGGAGCCCATTTTGACGGATGTTACACTTGGTCCCAGTGGTTTAATTACAAAGTTTGTCCCAGTGGTTGCAAATTTTCACTCAGGTGATCCTTGTCACTAACTCATGTTAATTTTCTCAGTTAAATTTATGCAAAATAACTAGATTGCCCTGAACAATAATAGAAAATAAAGATGACCCAACGTCATATTCTTCCTCCCCTCTCTCTCTAAAACTCACCACCACTGCCACCACCTTCAACCCACCACCACCACCTTCAATCCACGACCTCCACCATCACCTTCAACCCACCACCACCTCCACAAGTCACCTTCAACCCACCCCACCCATGGACTTAGAAGAACTTTCAAAGTCTGTCAACAAAATAAACAAGAAAATTTAAATACTATATATAACAACAGTAACATAATCTGGTCTTAGATCCAAATAAATAACCACAACAACTATTCAATCAATCGTAAATTATCAATCAAAAGTGATTCGTATAGATCTAATACCTGAATTAGGGCAGTGAAGACAACAAACACGACGTACAGATCTATACAGATCTATAATCTAGATCTGATATGAACAACGAAAACGTAAGTCAAAATTAGGTCAATAAGAAATATAAAAACACATAGATATATGTATATAGATCGAGAGAAGGAATATTAACCTTGAGATTAGTTGGAGTAGCGGAATAAGTAGATCGGAGAGAGTGAAAAAGAGCGTGTGCATCATCTTTCGTCGTCGCTGATTTCACCATTTCTCCTTTCTCTCACACACAAAACATACACAGTGATTGCAATTTCTGTGTGTTTACTCTTGACGATGGAATCAAATCGAATAGTCTATGTGATTTGGTGAACATGAAAATTTAGAAAATGAATATTAGGGTGGGGAAATAAAGGTGGTGATTGGAGAAGATGAGTGTGGCCTTATAGTGGTAGCTTTTACACTGTGTTCCTGAGTTTAATAAAGGAAAGAAAAGGGAAGAAAGAAAGTATAGGGAGGAAAGAAAGTTTATCTTTTCAATTTGGAAAGAAACAAAATTCTTCCACTCTCCCACATCTCTATCTCTTCCTCTCTTTCTTTCTCCTCATAAAAAAATCTCTGGAACACCATAACTCTTTTCTTTCCTTCCAAATCTCTTCTCTTCTCTTGAAAATAAAACTCTGGAACACAATGTTAGAGAGGGGGGGGGGGGGGGGGGGAAGAAGATGAGGGTGGACCATCTTTATTTTTTATTTTTTTTATTGTTCAGGAGCAATCTAGTCATTTCGTATACCTTTAACTGAGAAAAATAACATGGGCTAGTGACAAGGATCACCCGAGTGTAAAATTTGCAACCACTAGGACCAATTATGTAATTAGTAAACCACTGGGATCAAGTCTGCAATATTTGCAAAATACAGGGACCAACCAGGCATTTAACTCTTATTTTAATAATCGACAAAAAGAGATCTCGATTTTTTCTTAAATACAAACTTTCATGGCCAGCCCTGGGGTGGGCGGGGAGGACCACCTGCCAGGGCCTGATATTTCGAAGGGTACTTTATTTTATAAAAAAACCCGATATGTATATGTAAAATATATTTTTTTAAATAGGGTATACCTATACAAACACCAACATAGGCTCACTTACAAAACTATTCTTATGGTTTAGATTAGTTATTTGTCCATTGGCATTAGGTTTAGACCTTTAGTGAGTCCAATACCCAATTTCGTTAAGGCGTAAGAGCACGTTTTTTTAAACTTTAAAATAGTACACGAATTCTCAGGACCGGCCCTACAAACTTTTTACGTGTAAATAACATTTAACTTTGCATTTTGCAAAGATTTACACTGTATATTTACGAGAGACAATAATACTATTAAACTACTTACTATTTAGTTCACAGGGGAAGAAGGATCCACTAAAAAGTGGATTTTGCTTAAGTAACCTAAGAATAATTGTGATGATGACATGTGGCACTCCTAATAAGTAGGAATGAATGGCATTTTGGTCCTTATAAATAGGAGTGAAAATGACACGTGGCACCCTTTTTGTTTTTTTAAATAAAAAAAATCCAGTACAAAAAATCTAGCACAAAAAATCTAGTACAAAAAAATATAGCACAAAAAATGTAGTACAAAAAAATATAGCACAAAAAATCTAGTACAAAAAAAATATAGCACAAAAAAATGTAGTACAAAAAAATATAGCACGAAAAAATTCAGCAAAAAAATGTAGTATAAAAAAACCCAGCACAAAAAATTGAGAAAAAAAAATTAAGACAAAAAAATTCAGCACAAAAATTTAGTACAAAAATCCAGCACAAAAAAATGTTCTACAACATAGAATTACAACACATTTTAGTGAGTTTTTTTAGTCTTCATATTTTATATAGCAATATGGTACTCAAATTAAAGATAAAAAGACGCTTGATTTTAAGGTGAATTTTTTATGAAAAAATAATGTCGTATAAAAAAGTTATGAACGTTTAAAAAATGGGTGTGGAATATGCATGTGCCTTGCATGTGGGGAGAGAAAGTCTATAAATAGGATTTTCCAAAGATACCCTTGCACTCCTCCTTTTTCCTACAATTTATCTTAACCATTGATTTGAAAAATGAATGGTTAAGATTCATTCTCATCCTACTTAGGCAAAATACCTAGCCTTTGGCCAGGGTGGGCGGCCGCACCCCTAGAAAAAAAAATAGTGTATATTTTAGGCAAAAAACTCAACCGCACCCCTTGAAAATATGATTTAACACCTCATTCGCACCCCCAGCAAAAATTTATGGGTCCACCACTGGAGGGAAGTAATGAAAATGTTGATTTATTCTAATTCTTTCTAAATATTCTATAAGCTTCTTACTATTTTCTTTGAATCATTTGATAACGATTTGGTTTGTATCAATATACCTCTTCAAGGTTTTCAAAAATTAGATATCAGTGATAATTACCATCTCCGTAATAAACTAAACTACAAGAACTTTCCGCACTGTGCGATGGGAATTCGGTTACACGTATCACGTGTGTGGGAATTTCGTCGGTGTCGATTTGGTTCGTTTTGCTAACATAAAATATATAACTTATATCGATCGAAAACCATAAAAAATAATATTAACGTACAAATTATAACTCGAAAACTTGGAAAGTCGAAGAAAACGGAATTTAAATAATATATTTGGATTCGAATTTCGAATATCTAAAGTTGATCGTTAAATGAACTGTAAATATGACAAAATTGTGTAACTTGATTGATAGATGAATTAAAACTGTCACATTTAACAAATAATATCACTATTGAACCTATTAATTAATTTAGGTTTACCATTTATTTTAAAATTAATAAGTTAGAAGGTGTTTTGTTATATCAAATAGATGAAAAGAAAACAGTAAAAAAGGGAAGGGTTATATAATAAATGTAATTTTGTATATTAAATTCTAAAAACGTTGTATCTTTAAAAAAACTCGTGTATAGTCGGGTTGAAAAATCTACTAAGTAATAAAAAAAATTATATCTTAAAAACCCCGTATATTACACGTTTTGAATAAATCTAATTTTACATAGCAAATGATAAAAAGTTATATCTTTAAAAACTTCGTGTATTACACGGGTTATATAAATGTAACTTTGTATAGTAAATAATAAAAGAAGTTATATTTTTCAAAACCCTGTATTTTACACGAGTTGAATAAATATAATTTTGTATACCAAATAATAAGAAAAAGTTATATTTTTAATAAATTAGGATAACATTTAATATTAATTTATTATTTATATATTTAATATAAGATAAGTAGGAAAAAAGGTATTTGTTTTAAAAATATATTAAATTAACAATTTAGATTTGAGGATAATATTTTATTAAAGGATGATAAGATTTAATATTAATTTATTATTTATTTAGTTAATGTAAGATAAGTATAAATTTGAGGATACCTTCAATGAATGATATGTGTCCAAAACTTAGTTTCTTTTATTATAGACTAGGTTTTTACCCGGGATTGCTTCCCGGGCTCGGGAAACTCAGTTATATTAATTACTATTTGTTACTAATACAACCACATTACATCAACCATCTCATTCGATTCAACAACAATGTCTTCAAATCACCGGATTAGATCATGAACTCATATTAGAGGACAAACAAAAGCACAACATGACCATATGAATAATATCATTTCCACTTTTACTTCAATGCACTTACATGATATGGTGATTTAGGATTTTGTAAAAATCTTTGTTTTTGTACATCTTTACAAAATAAGATGTTGACCAAATTTCAAACAGATGTTGACTAAATTTCAAACAGATGTTGACCAAAAGTCAATCAGATGTTGACAAATAGTCAAACAGATGTTGAGCTTAAACAGTTGTTTGGTTTAAGGCCAAACATCTGTTTATGGCCAAACATATGTTTAAGGCCAAACATATGTTTAAGGTTAAACATCTGTTTAAGTCCAAATATCTGATATAGAAGGCGAAACATCTGTTTAAGGCAAAATATCTGTTTAAGGTCAAACATCTGTTTAAGTCCAAACAACTGATATAAAAGGCCAAACATCTGTTAAAGGCCAAACATCTGTTTAAGCCTTAACAGATGTTTAACTTACTAAGATCTACTGTCTTCTCACACTGTTTTCCTCTTAAAAAGACTGTTCAACCTAACATGGGTTTCCATTAATTATTGACCAAAAGGCAAACAGATGTTCAAACCACTGTTTGCTATTGAACTTTTTTACAAAATTAGATAGAATTAAAGAAAATGAAACAATGACTTAAAGAACTATAATTTAACACATAATCTAATTGGACAAATATAAAACATAAAGTGCTAATAATAGTGTTTTATCATCTTAGCCATACATAGCAACAAATCATCAAGTTAATAATTAAAAAAAAAACATACAACATCACCATCAAAAAATTCATAGTTATAGTATCTGATATCAGAACAGACTTAAATGTGGTTGTTAAACTGATGTAACTTGATTTAATACAATTTTCTGTTACGAAGACACGTATGTGAAGTGCAACATATCACCAAACCTCAAGTTATTGTCAGTCATAAACTTTCGCCAACCGTCCAAGGCATAACGTGGGTTCAATTCATTTAACTCCGACTTAACATCATAAACCTCCACAACTCCAACCATGTTTTGAACTTTCAAAGGATGAAGATCAAGAGAAAGACCTGCTCGTCTGGCAACTTCAGCAGGGAGACGCTACAGGTATTGTGTGGAAAAAAATAATAGTCAGACAAATAAACATAAACCATTAGTTTGTTATAAAAAATGGTATACCAGCCTATAGTCTCCTTTGCGATCAAAATGAAAGAACTCAGGGTCGAGAGGATGTCCAGAATGTTTTTTTGCAGTCTTTGCAATCTTATTTCTACGGTTAATCTTTTTCTGAACGTTGGCGGCTCTCTTCCCCTTGATGAAAAAGTAAACGTATACATGTGAATTAAAGGAATGTTGAATATATGCACAAAAAAAATAGTTTATATAACATATACTAATTAACTGGAAAGTATAGATACCTTAACTTTATGAACAGAAGAAGAACATCCAATATGATCACTTGTGTCGACAGGTAAGGCAGCATTTCCCTTAGTCCTATTCTTGACCATCTCCTTTCTCTCCGAAGTAACTTTACCTTTCTTCTTAACCTGTTGTCATAGAGTAACTTTAATAACAATAGTAATATAACAATCTTTAAGATGGTAAACTTACATCTTGGGTTTTGTTCAATCGTGAAGACATGCGTCTCTTCGACGTGCATTCGGCATTGATTGGTAAGTTCTTGTAAATAATACATTATTGGATAAATATAACATCAGTAAACAGCATTACTAATAGTTATAAAAACATTAAATTCTTATATGTGTTAAATTAAAAATAAACAATTTTAATAATTTAGCAAGTACCTGAGTAACGGTTGTACCTTCACCTACAGACACAACTTCTTCATCCTCATAGATGTCCTGGTCAACATTAATGAAATAATTAATATAATGCTAAAAGATTAAAACTTTTATTGCTAATGCTAAATACTTACGTACCTTGAATGCATTATCAACATAATCAGCCTTCGATATCTCAAGTACACTATCATCATCAGATTCAGGTTTCTTCAAAAAGCAAATCTCAGTCTCATCTCTATAAACTACTACCTAAAAAACAACATCATCAATTCTGCTAAACACAAGCAAATCATCCTCCAGTATCCTAACATTGTTGCACATTTCCGGCCATCCTCTAGAAAATACAAAGTTGGTATCAACATTAGGCGCCTCAACATTCCAGTAGGAACCCTTATAACAGATTTGAAATTTGCCACTTGGTGGGCTGTTTACGTAAAATTGTTTAATGAAGCAGTCTTCAATTACTTGCATAAAATTAAAAATAATGAATACTATACGTGAAGTATGTATCTTATGAGAATAAGTGTTAACACGTTAAAGATGCAAAAGAATTGAAGTTAAGATCAATACTCATATCGTAAAACCAAATCTTGCATAACGATTAAAGGTGAAATAAGATTCCCCACACATGCCATTAACATAACATGAAAGTTCAAGTCCAAAATCACCTAACGGTTTGAAAACCAACAAAGTATCCCTCGGCAAATTGAGATCTTTAACGACATTGTCCCAACCATCAGTTATTATCGGCGTTGAATTTTCTGTTCTGACCCTCACAACCCATTTTTTACCAGACTCATGATATATTTGCAACCTATTTTTTTGCCAACAATCTCCCCACTTTTGATTAGCAAAGAATATAGGTACATCCTGTATATAATTTTTAAAAAGTGTAAGAAAATATAAACCATAAGAACTGTTAAATATATATCTCAATAAAAATAAATTATGTATGTAAAAACATGTCATACCAGTTTCAAAGATTCTGGGTTATCAAGAAACTTAACAAATGTAGTATACATCATAAAACCTAAATCAGTAAAGATGTTAAAAGATTGTAATTAAAAAGTTGGCTTCGAAAATGAACATTAACTTTTTGTATTAACAGAGTATGTATTGAAATTAATCATAGAAACAGAGTATGAGTTAAAAAATTTCTGCAAATAATAATTATTTTAACATGTTCTCAACAAATGATTCAAACACATAAGTAAACCCTTCTTGAATGTATAGCAATAAACATTTAAAATCGTATTAGTAGTAAGATAGGATTTAAATTAAGATCGATTAAACAATATAAAGTTCATTACAATAGGAATGTACATACCAGTTGCTGAAGAAAAAAATAATAAAACCTCAGGTGATTGAAGTGTAGAAGACGGAGGATAAGAAAATTGAAACCCTAGAAAATGACTGGGAAGAAGAGATTTTTGAAAGAAGAGATGATAGATGTTTGATGTGTAATGATGATGAAGAAATAATGACGGTTGTGTTTTTCTCTTCCCATATTTTCAACTGATGAAAAATATTTACACATGCACCCCTTATTGAATTTGTTATTTACATTTACATTGAGATACAAGAGTAAAGTAGATGATTAGTTGAATTGATTTGGTATTCAAATTAACAAAGAAAAATAATTTTTCTTATAGCAAAACCATTAACATATCATATACTTTCAATGCTTTAAATCATGTATTAATCATAATTATGTTTTAACATAAGTAAGTTTCATGACCTCGAGAAGCAATGCCTGGTGAAAATCTAGTTTTATCTATTATAAGTACCTTTTAACATAAGTAGTTTGACTTTGGTCAAACAGACTTTGGTCAAACAGCGTTTTAACATTGCTGAAACAGTGTTTTATCTGTTATAAGTTGCTTTTAACAAAAGTAGTTTGACTTTGGTCAAACAGCGTTTTAACATTGCTCAAACAGTGTTTTATCTATTATAATTAGCTTTTAACATAAGTAGTTTGACTTTGGTCAAACAACGTTTTAATATTGCTCACAATGATTACAAGCTAGTAAAAACTTCTTTGTAAACAATATTAGAAGTCTTATTTGTTGGTTTTCCATCAGCGTCGAATATTAGTGTCACACCCCAACCGATGGCGGAAACATCGGGGCATGGCACTGAGCGAAACAGATTGTCCAGAAGTTTTCATAACAATTATCATTACCAATTAATTTAAAGTAACATGTCCCATACCATGTCTCAAAAGGCAAACAAATTATTACAGACAAATCTAGTCAAATAGTTCTGTTCCAACAACTCAGATTTCATTTGTACAGACAACTATTTGTTGGCCTCTAAGACCTTATTCTAGCCTTGATTTCCTAGCAGATAAGCATCCTAAGCACCTATCACATACGTTAAAATAAAGTCAATACACATAGTGTAAAAGTGAGCATACAAGTTTGATAATAGCATATAGAGTTCGAAAGCGTTACGCATAACCAGCACGTACACAAAGTGAAATGTGGCATGTTAGTTATCGACATGAACCTATCGATACCAATGACTGCGGGTTGACTGCCCAAGGCAGTTCATAATACATGATCATCACTGTAATCCATGCAAATAATTGTCCTTAACAACCCCCGAGTGAACGGGTGCTGAGTCCAAACTAATAGTACTATCATTGCTAAGGCAGGTAGACAACATTCCATGTGTAAACATAACAAACAAGCATTCATTAAGTCACGTATAACATGCGGTAACGGTTAGCATTTAAAGTATTGCGTAGTGTGTTCGATTGTGATTTAGTATAAGTAACGTATGTAACACCCAAAAGTGCGTAAAGCAAAAAGGGATCGAGTATACTCACAGCGATTGATGGATTGAAGGGAGCGCTAGGGAGTAGGGTTAGCCTGATCAGAACGATAGCATAAGGATAAGCGACGCGTAAAACGATGCTAGGTGTAAGTGGCTCGGACAGCAGTTCGGTCGGATGGTAATCCGATCGGACGGCCAGTTCGTGCGGATGACAATCCGTTCGGATGGTTATCCGGTCGGACGGTAGTCCGGCCAGATGACTATTCGAGTGGAATGTTTCTTCCTATGAGAAGGATGTGTTTGTGTATGATGGCTTGACCTTTGAAGTTTTCGTTGTAGCATTTTGAAAACATTGAAGTATCTCTACCTTTCAGGTCGGTCGATCGGACGGTCATTCGATCGGACGGCAACCCGTTCGGCTGGGCACTTCAGTGAGAACAAGTTTACAGCAGGGTGGTCACTCGGTCGGATGGTTGTTCGACCGGGTGGCATCCTTAGTGCATCGAACATGTTGAAAATTGTTTAAATGTTAAAGTCCAAATGTTTCATGATTCGGATGGCTGTCCGTTCGGATGGTAGTCCGGTCGGACAACAACTCGTTCAATAACCAGACTTCAATCGTTGGAAAAATAGTTAAGTGTGGGACCCAAGGTGCAAGTCGTTCGGAGAGCCGGTCGCTCGGATGGCTGTCCGTTCGGACAGTAATCCGATCGGACGGCTCTCCGTCCTGGTTGTTCCGTTCGTCTTACACTTGGCTGTTTTGATTGTTTGTCGTGCTATCGAGATACTTTGATAACGCGTTAAGCAACAGAAACCTCGTCAATACTTGGTGCTCCTGATCGGACAGGAATCACCCAAACCCGATCAGTGGACGGTTCGAGACAATGTTCCATGTTTAACGTGTATAGAATACGGATCTTGAACCAACACAACCACAATAACGAGTAGTAAGTTGGCACAAGACCCGATTCTATCGGTTTTGAGTGCATTAAGTGTAAAAGAGTTGAAAGAAAGTTGGAAAACCTTCTCTCAATCCTTCTCACCGTGAATATGTTTAGATCTATGAAAGATCCTTGTTCGTTTATGTGGAAATCGATTAGATCCAAGTTGTTCTTGGTGGATTGAGGTCAAACATGAAGTTCTTCAAGAACACATGATGACGTCATCCTCGAACACCTTGTATCTTGATGATTTCACGGTTAAAAGTTAAGATTTAAAAGATAGAAAGGTGTAGGAGTGCGTGTAGATTAAGGAAGTACAAGATTTAGGACGAGATCTTACCGGAATCGCGAGAAATCTGAAGAAAAGTGAGGAAAACGAGCTGATCGGACGTCAGTTGCCAAAAGTAGAAAGTTTGAGAGTGACAAGAGGTATTTATTGGGTTACCCAAAGAGGAAAGGGCTAGTCAATCGGCTGGCAGCCCATGCGGACAGCCTGTCCGATCGGACGGCAGTCCGTTCGGTCGGCTGGTCGCCTGGTCGATCAGTCACCTCGTTCGTGTGTTTGGAGCGACGATTTTTGATGTTTCGATTGTGATTGCGAGCGTTGCGATGCGATAGATTTTCCTAGTCAAATTACTTTTAATCCCAACTACTCATATCTCGCCATATCCCTTCTCCACCAATTATCATACCATTTCGATTGCGATTCGATTGATTACCACACATACATAATTTAAACATACACAAGTAACACATAAGGCACACACACGTATACAATAACCAAATGCATAATTCGAGTTGCGAGCGCGATTGCGATAAAGCGATTAAACATACGATAAATAGCGATTAATATGCGATTATTAATAGATACTCCACATAATACAACTAAAGCGAAAATAAAATAGACTAATTACGAGTCAAAGAAGTCAAAACAGGAATTGAGCAAGGAGAGACAGATCACAATTAGCAATCTTGTCTTCCTTTGACTTCAATCTTGACTTTGACTTTGACTTCAGAAACACGGGGTGTTACAGCCTCCCCTAGTTGAGGGAATTTCTTCCCGAAATTAAGCCGAAGCCATAACAAACAACTGTGGGTACTTCGCCTTTATGTCGCTTTCGAGTTCCCAAGTGAACTCTGCGCCTCGTTTGCCTTCCCATCGGACTTTCACGATAGGAATGCGTGAGCGTCTGAGCTGCTTGGTTTGGCGATCCATGATTTCAACAGGCTTCTCCACGAAGTGTAGTGTTTCGTTTACTTGAAGGTCATCGAGAGGTACAATTAAATCATGCTCAGCCAGGCACTTTCGGAGGTTTGACACATGGAAAGTCGGGTGGACGTTACTAAGTTCCTCCGGTAGTTCGAGTCTGTAGGCGACTTTTCCGATCCTTTCCAGAATCTTAAAAGGTCCAACATATCGAGGCGCTAGTTTCCCCTTTCTTGCCGAATCTGACCACATCCTTCCAAGGTGATACCTTTAGGAGTACGTAGTCGCCAACATCAAATTCAAGGGGCTTGCGTCGTCTATCGGCGTAACTTTTCTGTCGACTTCGAGCTTTCAACAAGTTGTCTCGAATTTGGAGGACTTTGTCGGTCATTTCTTGCAACAGCTCGGGACCGGTTAATTGCGAGTGACCGATCTCGTGCCATACAATAGGCGATCGACATCTTCTTCCGTATAAAGCCTCGAATGGTGCCATTTGAATGATGGAATGATAATTGTTGTTATACGAGAATTCGACTAAAGGAAGGTATGTATACCAATTACCACCGAAGTCTATGACACACGAACGGAGCATGTCTTCAAGAGTATGAATCGTTCTTTCAGTCTGACCGTCGGTTTGAGGGTGGAAAGCGGTACTTAGATTAAGCGATGTACCGAGAGCCGTTTGAAACGTTTCCCACAGTCGCGAGGTAAACCGAGCATCACGGTCAGAGATGATGTCGCGAGGTATCCCATGATTACAAATGATCTCGTTGGTGTAGATTCGGGCTAATCGTTCTACCTTGTAGTCTTCCCGTATTGGCAAAAAGTGAGCAGATTTGGTCAAACGGTCAACAACAACCCAGATGCTGTCGTGACCTGATGACGTGTGCGGAAGCTTTGTTATGAAGTCCATAGCTATACTTTCCCACTTCCACATAGGGATCAGCGGTTGTTCGAGTAAGCCAGAGGGTCTTTGGTGTTCAGCCTTGACCCTTGCACAAGTCAGGCATTTTCCAACGTAGAGAGCAATATCCCTTTTCATGCCCGACCACCAATACTTGTAGCGAAGGTCCTGGTACATTTTGTCGGCACCGAGATGAATAGAATACCGGGATTTGTGGGCTTCGTCCATCAAAATCTTTCGCAAATCGGTCCGTTTAGGGATCCAAATTTGGTCCAGATAGTGGAATATCCCATTCGGTTTATTCATAAGTTGAGCTCCATCGTGATAGATTCTTTCCTTCTCCAGAGTGTGTTCATTAAAACAGGCATGTTGGGCTTCACGGATGAGAGTTTCAAGATCGTATTGGGCTTGGACGTTATGAATGCTGAGCAAATAACTCCGTCTGCTGAGAGCATCGGCAACGACATTCGCCTTGCCTGGGTGATAACGAATCTCACAGTCATAATCGTTGAGAAGTTCTACCCATCGGCGTTGACGCATGTTAAGTTCCTTCTGATTAAAGATATGTTGTAGGCTCCTATGATCGGTGAAGATCGTACACTTGGTACCATACAGGTAGTGTCGCCAAATCTTTAACGCAAAAACAACTGCGCCTAGCTCGAGATCATGGGTTGTATAGTTCTTCTCGTAGATTTTGAGCTGACGAGATGCGTAAGCTATAATCTTGTCCCGTTGCATAAGGACACAACCAAGACCAAGGTTGGAAGCATCACAATAGATAATGAAATCGTCATTTCCGTCGGGCAATGTGAGAACAGGAGCATTGCAAAGCATGTGCTTGAGTGTTTGGAAAGCAGACTCTTGTTCGGTTCCCCAAACAAAAGGCTTGTCTTTATGCGTGAGAGCGGTAAGCGGCACAGCGATCTTTGAGAATCCTTCGATAAATCGTCGATAATAGCCCGCTAGTCCGAGAAAAGAACGGACTTCAGACGGGTTCTTAGGTGTAATCCAACTCTTAACGGCTTCAATCTTCGCGGGATCGACGTGAATACCTTGACTATTTACGATGTGACCCAGAAACTGAACCTCCTCCAGCCAAAACTCACACTTGGAGAACTTGGCATAGAGTCGATTCCCATGGAGTAGCTCGAGATCCAAACGTAGATGTTGTGCGTGTTTGGTCTTCGACTTGGAATAGATCAAGACATCGTCGATGAACACGATGACGAAACGGTCGATATATGGTTTACACACGTGATTCATCAGATCCATGAAAACCGCGGGTGTGTTGGTTAAGCCAAAAGGCATAACAACGAATTCGTAGTGGCCGTATCGAGTGCGAAACACGGTTTTGGGTATATCCTCCTCTTGAATGCGTAGTTGGTGATAGCTTGAGCGTTGATCGATCTTCGAGAAACACGTAGCACCTTGTAGCTGATCAAACAAATCATCAATGCGAGGCAGGGGATAGCGGTTCTTGATAGTTAACTTATTCAATTCCCGATAGTCGATGCACATCCTGAACGACCCATCCTTCTTTTTAACGAAGAGGACTGGCGCGCCCCAAGGAGAGGTGCTCGAGCGAATGAAGCCTTTCTCAAGTAATTCCTGGAGTTGGTTCGAGAGTTCACGCATTTCGGACGGTGCGAGTCGGTAAGGAGCTTTGGCAATAGGGTTGGCTCCAGGAATAAGGTCGATACGAAAGTCGATATCACGACTTGGCGGGAGTCCTGAGAGATCGTCAGGGAACACATTAGGAAATTCACAAACCGCAGGAACATCGGTTATTCCAGGCCTACCTTTCTTTTCCTTCTCCGCTACTACAATGTTAGCCAAGAAAGCTCTGTATTCCTTGCGGAGATACTTGCTAGCTTGGACACATGACATGAGCTTGAGACCTTTCGAAGCAGTTTCGCCATAAACACACAATAAATCACCATTCGCGAGCGAGAATCGAATCATCTTATCGAAGCACACAACTTCAGCATGGTTTTCGCGAAGAAAGTCCATGCCTACTATGACGTCAAAACTTCCGAGCTGCATCAGAATAAGGTCGATTGGAAAGATGTGATTGTTGAACTCAAGAGTACAATCATGAAGAACAGAATTAACGGCGATAGTTCTTCCGGTAGCGACTTCAACATCGAATGTCGAGGAGAGATGGGAGCGCTTACGACTAAGAAGTTTCTCAAATTTGAACGACACAAAGCAATTATCGGCTCCAGTATCAAACAAACACGAAGCATAAATACCATTCACAAGGAACATACCATTGACCACGTTGTTGTCAGCTTGGGCTTGGCGCACGTTGATGTTGAAAGTTCTGGCGTGTGCGGCTTGTTGTTGTTGCTGCTGCTGTTGCTGCTGCTGCTGAGGTTCTTGTTTCACCACCCTGTTCGGGCACATGTTCGCAAAGTGGTTGGGATCACCACATGCGAAGCAAACTCGGGCGTCGATCGCGGGTGCTTGAGCTGCTTGTTGGCCTTGTGGGGCTGGGAGCAGAGCTTGATGAGCAGTGGCTTGAGCTGGGGCTTGGCGGGGACCAGTACGGCAGTTGACAGTGAAGTGGCCGTACAGGTTGCAGTGAGCGCAGAAACGACAGGCGAAACCCACCGGGTGATGATAAGAACATGTCGGGTAAGCCGGGTGGGGGCCCGTGTATGCACGCTTTGCTGGTGGTGCATAAGCAACTGGTGCTGGTCGGTGATGGTGCTGCTGCTGAGCCGGTACGGCTTGAAGAGGAGCAGCAGTGGTAGTGACAACACAGTTCTTGTTGCTGGAGTTGCTGTTGTTATTCTTCTTCTTTCGGCGTGAGGACTTTGACGGTTGAGCGGCGGCGGTTTCGACAGTTGGTGCGGTGGTCACTTGATGCAGGTTCTTCGAAGCTTTATCCCAAAAACCATATTTTACCCGCTTGTCGTTGATTTCGGCGGCAAGCAAGTAAGTTTCCTCGATCGTAGCTGTTTTCGCGGCATGCACAAAATCCGCAACACAATCGGGTAGAGCTCGAATGTACTTATTGATTGCTATGTCAGACGTTTTCACTTGATCGGGACAGATGATGCTGAGCTACTTAAAGCGAGCAGTTAGGGCAGCGTTGTCTCCATCCTTCTGCTTTATGTTCCAAAACTCGTCCTCCAGCTTTTGGGGTTCATGGGGAGGGCATAATTCGTCCATCATGATGGCTTTCAGCTCTTCCCAAGTCAGCTCATAAGCTGCACCGTTCCCGCGTTTGTTTCTCTCGGCCGTCCACCAGTCTAATGCGCGGGACTGGAAGACGCCGGTAGCGTTTAGGGTACGGAGATTTTCAGGACAGCCGCTTTGGCGCAAAGTGACTTCGATGGAATCGAACCATTGAAACATAGCCATCGGGCCATCTTCTCCAGTGAATTCCTTTGGACCGCATGCCTTGAATTGCTTAAAGCTGAAAGCAGTAGCAGCTTTAGGAGCTTCGGTTCTAGACTCCTCAGACGATTTGCGAACATTCTCGTAAATCTCACTCACGATCTGGGGCACAACCTTGGCCACTTGTTTCGCGAGGATGGCAGCAAGGCGTTTGTCCCACTGTTCTTGACAAGAGAGTCGTGGGTGACGGGATCCTGATGATGGTCCAGTTGATAATATCTACAACAGACATCATCATAGGTCTCAGACACATCATAATCGAATCTCACCTCACACGTCTAATACTTATTAAAGCTCAGGAACACAGTGAAGCATGTATCACATAAACACGTAAGCACATAATCACATAAACAAAGAAACACATAACCACGTAAGCACGTAGAGCATAGAAGCACATAAGCATGTAATCACCAGATGCAGTCAGAATACAGAAACCTATCATTCAAAGTTCGCGAGCGTTTAAGAATAGCGATCGCGATTAACACCTCAAGTAGTATAGTATAAGCGTATAACATAGCATAAGGTCGTCCAAATTTTAGCTATTTGTCAGTGTTTTAAGATAGAATTGTTGTGCGAGTCGTGCGTGTCGATCGAAGTGAAAGCAAAATCGAATAAATCTCCAAAATTTAAACACATAAATAGATAAACACACAGATAAACACATAAAATCAACGAATCATCAGAGTCAGCAGTTGCGGGCTCAGAATCGAAAACACACAAAAATCGAGAAATAGATCGTCTGGGGCTATTAGACTTCGACTAACCAAAGTGGTTCAACTATTCACAAGGACTTGTTGTGCACATTTGACCTTCAGGACAGTGCCTTTGCCTCGATTCTTGGGTATTGGGCACGCATCCCGTTAGTCATATCGTTACTTCAGGTCGTTGGAGTCCGTCGAGACTTTGGTGAGAGTTTTATAAAACAAAATAAAGATCGGAACAAATCGTCAAGGTTAGGGTTTCACCCCTATCTTAACAACTCCGTTCCTGTTTTGATAAAATAAAAGAGAATTACGCGTCAAAGTATGGATTTCACTCCTGGTTTAACGCAAGTTCTCGTGTTTTTTGATAAAATGCAGGTTGAACAAGCAATTTAATCGAGAGTTTATGGTTTTCACACCTAATCTCAACTTAATAGCTCATTCATATTTGTAAATTCGAGTGCAGTGATAGTGTAGCGTAGGCGAGAATAGCGAGAAACAGTAGTAAGCTCATACATAATCCCTACTGGACATGCACAAGTCGGTCTGTTGGTTCCTAACTAGAGACTAGGTCGAGTCTTGCCTAATTCGCTATAGTTATGGCTCTGATACCAATCTGTCACACCCCAACCGATGGCGGAAACACCGGGGCATGGCACTGAGCGAAACAGATTGTCCAGAAGTTTCCATAACAATTATCATTACCAATTAATTTAAAGTAACATGTCCCATACCATGTCTCAAGAGGCAAAAAAATTATTACAGACAAATCTAGTCAAATAGTTCTGTTCTGACAACTCAGATTTCATTTGTACAGACAACTATTTGTTGGCCTCTAAGACCTCATTCTAGCCTCGATTTCCTAGCAGATAAGCATCCTAAGCACCTGTCACATACATTAAAATAAAGTCAATACACATAGTGTAAAGGTGAGCATACAAGTTTGATAATAGCATATAGAGTTCGAAAGCGTTACGCATAACTAGCATGTACACAGAGTGAAATGAGGCATGTTAGTTATCGACATGAACCTATCGATACCAATGACTGAGGGTTGACTGCCCAAGGCAATTCGTAATACATGATCACCACTGTAATCCATGCAAATAATTGTCCTTAACAACCCCCGAGTGAACGGGTGCTGAGTCCAAACTAATAGTACTATCGTTACAAAGGCAGGTAGACAGCATTCCATGTGTAAACATAACAAACAAGCATTCATTAAGTCACGTATAACATGCGGTAATGGTTAGCATTTAAAGTATTGCGTAGTGTGTTCGATTGTGATTTAGTATAAGTAACGTATGTAACACCCAAAAGGGCGTAAAGCAAATAGGGATCGAGTATACTCACAGCGATTGATGGATTGAAGGGAGCAGTAGGGAGTAGGGTTAGCCTGATCAGAACGATAGCATAAGGATAAGCGACGCGTAAAACGATGCAAGGTGTAAGTGGCTCGGACAGCAGTTCGGTCGGATGGTAATCCGATCGGACGGCCAGTTCGTGCGGATGACAATCCCTTCGGATGGTTATCCAGTCAGACGGTAGTCCGGTCGGATGACTATTCGAGTGGATTATTTCTTCCTATGAGAAGGATGTGTTTGTGTATGATGGCTTGACCTTTGAAGTTTTCGTTGTAGCATTTTGAAAACATTGAAGTATCTCTACCTTTCAGGTCGGTCGATCGGAAGTTCGTTCGATCGAATGGCAACCCGTTCGGTTGGGCACTTCAGTGAGAACAAGTTCACAGCAGGGTGGTCACACGGTCGGACGGTTGTTCGACCGGGTGGCATCCTTAGTGCATTGAACATGTTGAAAATTGTTTAAATGTTAAAGTCCAATTGTTTCATAATTCGGATGGCAGTCCGTTCGGATGGTAGTCCGGTCGGACAACAACTCGTTCAACAACCAGACTTCAATCGTTGGAAAAATAGTTAAGTGTGGGACCCAAGGTGCAAGTCGTTCGGACAGCCGGTCGCTCGGAATGCTGTCCGTTCGAACAGTAATCCGATCGGACGACGCTCTGTCCTGGTTGTTCCGTTCGTCTTACACTTGGCTGTTTTGATTGTTTGTCGTGCTATCGAGATATTTTTATAACGTGTTAAGCAACAGAAACCTCGTCAATACTTGGTGCTCTTGATCGGACAGGAATCACCCAAACCCGATCAGTGGACAGTTCGAGATGATGTTCTATGTTTAACCCGGAATCGATAATCTCATGGATAGAATACGGATCTTGAACCAACACAACCACAATAACGAGTAGTAAGTCGGCACAAGTCCCGATTCTATCGGTTTTGAGTGCATTGAGTGTAAAAGAGTTGAAAGAAAGTTGGAAAACCTTCTCTCAATCCTTCTCACCGTGAATATGTTTAGATCTATGAAAGATCCTTGTTCGTTTATGTGGAAATCGATTAGATCCAAGTTGTTCTTGGTGGATTGAGGTCAAAACATGAAGTTCTTCAATAACACATGATGACGTCATCCTAGAACACCTTGTATCTTAATGATTTCACGGTTAAAAGTTAAGATTTAAAAGGTAGAAAGGAGTAGGAGTTCGTGTAGATTAAGGAAGTACAAGATTTAGGACGAGATCTTACCAGAATCGCGAGAAATCTGAAGAAAAGTGAGGAAAACGAGCTGATCGGACGTCAGTTGCCAAAAGTAGAAAGTTTGAGAGTGATAAGGGGTATTTATAGGGTTACCCAAAGAGGAAACGGCTGGTCGATCGGCTAGGCAGCCCGTGCGGACAGCCTGTCCGATCAGACGGCAGTCCGATCGATCGGCTGGTCGCCTGGTCGATCAGTCACCTCGTTCGAGTGTTCGGCGCGACGATTTTTGATGTTTCGATTGCGATTGAGAGCGTTGCGATGCGATAGATTTTCCTAGTCAAATTACTTTTAATCCCAACTACTCATATCTCGCACAATCCCTTCTCCACCAACTAGCATACCATTTCGATTGCGATTGAGTTCGATTGCGTTTGAGTTTCGATTACGATTCGATTGATTACCACACATACATAATTTAAACATGCACAAGTAACACATAAGGCACACACACGTATACAATAACCAAAATGCGTAATTCGAGTTGCGAGCGCGATTGCGATAGCGATAAAGCGATTAAACATGCAATAAATAGCGATTAATATGCGATTATTAATATATACTCCACATAATACAACTAAAGCGAAAATAAAATAGACTAATTACGAGTCAAAGAAGTCAAAACAGGAATTGAGCAAGGAGAGACAGATCGCAATTAGCAATCTTGTCTTCCTTTGACTTCAATCTTGACTTTGACTTTGACTTCGGAAACACGGGGTGTTACAATTAGTATTTTAACGCCTTCTCTGGTCTTGACCCTTGATAATGCAACATACAACTGACCATGAGTGATGACAGGATCTTTCAAATAAAGACCAACCTTTGATAACGATTGTCCTTGACTCTTGTTAATTGTCATA